>CM053622.1:814302818-814345318 GCA_028646595.1 Phalanger gymnotis
GGGCTGTCCTGGGGTGGGGCCCTGCTTCCCTCTGCCACTTTGTGGGTTCTGCAGCTCTAGAATTGGTTCAGAGCCATCGTTTTATAGGTTTTTGGAGGAACTTGGTGGGGAGCTCACGCCAGTCACTGCTTCCCAGCCGCCATCTATTTTTTTTCCAAAAATATTAACTTCTTAATTCAATATTATATAATTCATTAATTTTCCAAGAAATGCACCAAGTGCTTTATAAATATTTCATTTAACCTCTGTAGCAAGAAGCTATTATGATTCCCATCTTACATTTGAGGAAACTGGGGCAGACAGAGGTTAAGTGGATTGTCCAAGATTGTATATCTAGTAAGTTTCTGAGGTCAGATTTGAACTCAGATCTTCCTGATTCCGGTACCAAAGATTTATTCCCAGTGCCATCTAACTGCTTAGTTTCCCTAGACAGAGAGTTACTGACCATAAGTGAGAGAGTGGTGAGTGTAGAGAGAACAATTTTCTGGAGAAGATTAGATGGAATGAAATTATTTGTGCATTTAGAAGGGTTTTCCTTGGCAAGAAGGGCCATCTCATCTTGTGAGAAGGGGTGAGGGAAGAAATTGTAGGGGGAGGAATCTGAGTGATGAGAAATGATGAGGGAAGCCAGAATGAGCTCTTGGAAAATGACCTCAACACCTTAAGGCAAAGTTCTCAGATTTGTGTCTTTTGCCAATTCCTGAGGTGTTAAGACTTATATGGAAATAAAGCAATTGCTTCTCACGGGGTTATTCAAGACAGTTCAAGCTAGCTCAAGGACAACCTTTCTTGAACAGGATATACTAAATTATCTTTTTTCTTCCTGTATCATGGGGGCTTTATAAACAACGATTGGCTAAGAAGTCTTAAAAAGGGGGTGGGGGGAGTCCAGCTTGCACTTAGTCTTGCAGCTGGTCATTTTC
The DNA here is from genome assembly GCA_028646595.1 of Phalanger gymnotis. NCBI lineage: Eukaryota > Metazoa > Chordata > Mammalia > Diprotodontia > Phalangeridae > Phalanger > Phalanger gymnotis. The sequence goes on from CM053622.1 coordinate 814,303,742, forward strand.
CCATATACCTATAACTCTTGTAGTGAGAGACTATTCAAACAAGTGATAAATATTTGTTAAGCGGTTTTTGTGTGCCAGGCTTTCTGATAGGAACCAAGTTTACCAAGGTGGGAAAGTCCTTGCCATCAAAGAAATTGCATTATAATAGAGGGGTATGGCACAAGAAAGAAGTTTTAGTCTAGTCAGTCACAGGGATTATGAGTAAGGCCCTAAGAAAGTCAGTCGCTGAAATGTTCTCCCACAGCAAGAGCAAGATTTGGGAAACATCAAGGGAGTTTAAAAGGTGGGGTATACACATGGTACATTGGGCAATAGCTAGATGCCTAAGCTGAGTAGATGGCTGAGTAGGATGCGAATTTGGGGAACACTAGACAGAGTGTGTGAGATGAGGTTTCATTCCTCCACCAAACACTACAGCTCAGTACCAGGGCAAATTTCCAAAGCTGAATGGATAAACTCCTCTAGCATTTTGGGGTGCATGATCTCTGGAGGTCTGATTCCAGAAGACTGTATTTTTCCCATGTAGATAATGTATGTCAACTAGATATCACCTACAAGGAGGTAAGAATAGACACCTCTAGCTTCTCCTCCCCACACCCTTCTTCAAGGGATACTTTGGTTCCTGTGGGGTGGTAAAGCAGTTGGTTGTAACCAGAAGCTGGCTACTCTGCTTTCCTGAGAGACAGGAAGTACTGGACAGGGATTAAACCTATCTGCTTCCTTGAATAGTATTAGTCTGAGGGAAGTAATTTTTAGCTTCAAGATGAACTACTCATTATTGTTGCTTAATTGGGAAGAAAAGTGCCAAGCTATTTCTCTGAGACTTGATGCCTTTGCCAAAAGATGCCAATTCCACAATGAACACATGTAGTAAATAGCAAAGAAACCAATTTATCCAATTCAATGACAAAACAGTAATCAGAGAAAAGATACATAGAAGAAAATATACATGACAACACAGAACGAAGGAGCTCTTCCATTGGGAGAGATCTCTCAGTTTACCCAAATGAGACAGTCCCAGTTCTCGCCCAATGGGAAATTTGGCAAAATCTCTAGTATAGCAAACTGGGAATAAAGACATAATTGAAGTTTCACATATTGACTTCCTCCCAGAATCTCCTTTTGTGGACCTGAAGAGAGATTGGAAATGTATGTTTTTTTTCTTGATTCTGGAAGCCAGAAGACTCAAATTCTTCTTTCCCATTCTTACCAACTCTGCTGACCTTTCATATAAGCACAAGGAATTGATCTCTACCAATGAAGAAAAGCTGAAAGAGCTAGGTGATGCAGGGTCTAGAGTATCAGGCTTAGAGTCAGGATAATCTAAGTTCAAATATGGCCTTTAGACAGTTACTAGCTGTGTGACCCAAGACAAGTCACTTAACTTCTGTTTGCTTGCATTCCTCACATAAAAATAGGGACGCACAGGAGAAGGAAATGGCAATCCACTCCAATCTTCACAAAGAAAACCCCACGGACAAAAGTTCATGGGGTCATGTAAAGTTAGACATGAATGAAAGACTGAACAGCAACAGTGAGAGAAAAGTCCCATGCAATTGACCATCTGAGCCAAGGGTTGATACAAATATGTGTGTAAATGTATGTTGACACACACAGAATGTATATATACTTACATAATATATAGATGTATGCATATGTGTATATGTGAGCAAAATCCACTCCCAAATAGTCATCAAAAGATGTGAGCAAACTTTTCAAAAGAAGTGTTGCAAAATTTTAACAATCATTTGAAAGCAGGTTCCAAATCACTAATAATAACGTAAATGTAAATCAAAACTCGAGCCTTCACCAAACAACTAGACAATTTTAAAAGATGAAAAAATAAGGCACAGTCAATGTTGAAGGGGCTTTGGGAATACATCAACACTGGTGTATTGTTGGTGAAGCTACAAATCGGCATAAACATTTTGGAAAGCAATTTAGAATTATGCAAACAAAGTGATTTGGATGGTCATACCCCTTGACCTACAGATATCACTACTGTCCTGTTACCTAGTGAGAAATTACCTTATCATCTAGTTATTAATTACCTAGCTATTAATGTGAAGAAATTTCTCATATACAATATGTATAAAGCGTCCCCCTTTGTGTGATAGCAAAGAATTGGAAAAACAAAAGATGCCCTTCAATAGGAGAATGATTTAAAAAGTTGTGGTACCAGAATACAATAGAATACTACTATGCTATGAAAATTCTTACTGTTATGAATAGTGAGAATCATGAAAGTCTGCACTCATACAAAGTGAAGCAAATTAAGCCAAGAAAACAATGTCATAAACTACAGCTTCAAAAATTTAAGCCGAAAGAGAAGCAATTGTGTAATAACGAAAAGTGAATGTTGCAGAACTACACAGAAGTAGCATGGTCCCAAATAAGAGATATGAAGAGATACCAAACCCCACTTCTAGAGAAGGGAGGGTAGTCTGTGGGAGTGGAACATTGCATGTATTTTTAGACTTTTTCCAAAGTATTGGTTAGTTTGCTGATTTTTCTCTTCTTCCTCTTTTTATTAAAAGAACATTTTGTTGTATAGGATGACCACCAGGGAGAAGGAGAGAAATATATCATAGGGACAAATTTAGACACCATCAAAACCAAAGCTATCGATAGAACGTGCTGGTTAGAAAAAAATAACATCTTTAGCAAAACTTAATACCATCCTACAGGCGAGAAACGGACCTTTAATGAAAGAGAACTTCCTATCATTCTTGATGAAAAGACCAAGCTGAGTATAAGCTTTGAAATAGAAACACAGGAGTTAAAAGAAACAGGAAAAGCTACATGTAAGTGATCAGGCACAATGAACGAACAAGGACAATGTTTTGTAAAGAACACGAAGCTAATAGCCAAGAAAAAAATGTCGTCTGTAGCAGGCATTCAGTGAATATATTGCTTTGCAGGTGATGCAATGTATAGAGTACTGAGCCTGGAGTCCAAAAGACCTGCTTTCAAAGATTGCTTCATATTCGTATTTGGCTGTGTGATGGGCAAGTCACCAACACCTTATCTGCTTCAGTTTCCTCAACCATAACTATCACGGTAAATGGTGATAATATTAACTTCCAGGGTTGTTATGAGGACGAAATAAGAAAATATTTGTAAAACCCTTTGCAAACTTGTAAGTACTAAAAAATACTATGTATTTTTATTAAATCAAATTATCTCGTATTTCCATATCTGTGTACATGTTATCTTCCTTAGTAGAACACAAATTCCTTATAGGTGGGCTGTATTTCATTCACTCTAGTAATGGGGAGTGGGAGTGGATATCAAGTTTACAATGGAGTCAGTGATGCAGAAGTATATACCTGAGAAATCTCACAATGAAAGGTAGTAGAGGAATAGTATTATCATTATCAAGTAAACTTTTTAAAAGGACATGAGAGTGAAGTATGTTGGAAGGCAGTGGGGAAGAAATGCGTGGACATGGATTCCTTGAAGATTCTGTATTTGTAGCGGAAGAAAAGTGGACTGTGTTAACATAAGACTTTTTGGTTTCAACATATATTCATATACATTATTTCCTTTTATCCTTGGTTAGTACTTCTTCTAGGACTACTTCCTCCACTTCCACTCTCATTAGTAATTGGAACTCTGGGTGGTCATTATAACTAATCAATAAGGGATCCAAGGTTAACTCTGAGGGTCAGTGATGTTTTTAGTGTGGCCACTGGTGAGCCCCCATCATTGTGCTTCTAATGGATTATCAGCTAGCCACCTCAATCAGCTTTTTGTAAATGTGGTATAGTAAAAACAGTTGTCACAAAGTATCCCTCCTTTCAAAGTTTAGGCACAATATTTGATAGATAGAAAGATAGATAGATAGATAGATAGATAGATAGATAGATAGATAGATAGATAGATAGATAAATGGATAGATAGATGGATAGATGGATAGATAGATAGATGGATAGATGGATAGATAGATAGATGATAGATAGATAGATAGATAGATAGATAGATAGACAGACAGACAGACAGACAGACAGACAGACAGACAGACAGACAGATAGATAGATAGATAGATAGATAGATAGATAGATAGATAGATAGATAGATAGATAGATAGATAGTCCAGGGGACACTTGGCTTTGACTTAGAGTATAATAGTAATGAGGATAAGTATAAAGAACACGTGTGGCCAAAGGGGAAACTCAGAATTCCTGGTTACTTGAAGTCCTTTCTTGAGTCCATAGTTTGCATTTCTTTCAGTTTCAATGAGTTGTACACCTTAAAGGTACTTCCTCCATCAAATAGCTATCTCTTTTCATCCATATATGTTCATGTTTGTCCATGTATTTCCTCAGTCTCCCTCTCTTCCCAGCAAACTCATTATGTTAGCCAAACTCTGGCTTTATCTTTATCTCCTACCACAGTTTTCCATTTGTATCAAGTCCCTCAACTCTGGTAGGTGCACTTTTATCTTATCTTGCCCAGATCCAAGTCTCTTTGCACCTTGTCAGTCATCTCTACATCATATTTTCTTCAGTGCAAGCACTATCTTCATCCTTTTTCCCTAATCCAAAATCTTGGGTTCCATTCCATGGTATCTCATCTCTGATAGGATCTGGAATCACCTTATTTTGCTTGGAACTAGGTCTCTATGCCACATTGTTATATCTAAAGAATTCATACCCCATTTCCACCTCTAGTTCCCATTTGTGTTTTATCTCTCCAACTGGAGTGTGATTTCTTGGAAAGCAATTTTTTTTCTTGATTGTTTTATTGTTTATGTCCAAAGGATATGGCTAGTACCCAGTAAGAGCTTAATAAATTATCATCTATCATTTATCATCTAATATAATCTGTTTCTATCTAATCTCAGGTAAATGCATTCTTTTATTTCTCCAGTCTGTCTGATGACATGTTCAGTGCAAGGCTGGAGAATATGGATTTCTTTATAGCATTGGTCCCCATCACCCTCTTCCTGTCTTCTGTACAGGCAAAAGGAACTGCCTATTCAAGGTCCACCTGAGCCTAGAAGATGCTGACCCTTGAGAGTTTTGTTGCTAGACTAAATTATTACTGAAATTCCTCTAATATGTGAAACCCTAGAGGCATAATTATTTTAGTTGATTTACTAATTAATTATCCTTGTTCCTTCTTGACTCAATCAAATAAAGTCATATTTCATAAGGGGTAGTAAGGTATAATAAGGCATTCACCTATTGAAAGCATCATCATGACATTATACGTACTCAAACATGGGTCTGTTGACTTATAATTATGTTCTCTTTGCAATAGAGCAGCCAACCAGTTCAGTGGATAGACTGCTAAGCCTGAAATCGGGAGGACTTGAATTCAAATCCAGCCTCAGATATTTACTAGCTGTGTGACCTTGAGCAAGTCACTTAACATTGTTTGTTTCAGCTCCTTATCTGTAAAATGAGCAAACCACTCCAGTGTGTTTGCCAAGAAAACCCCAAATAGGGTCATGGAGAGTCAGATATTACTGAAACAATGCAGCAACCAATAAGTAACCACTTCTGAAGCACAGGTGTTGGAGAAGATAAGAGCACCTGAAAGAGAAAGACAAGGAATGATGAGGAAGACAAGATGAAAAGAATAAACGATACAGAAGCGCAAGGTCAGGGGTGCTTTAAAGGGTCACAAGCTGGAAAATATCTCTCAAAATTATTGAGTCCAAATCCTTTATTTTACAGGATACAGAAAATAATAGCTCACTGGCATGGAGGGATATGATCAAGCTTAGTTAAGCAGTAACAAGTAACAGAGACAGAATCGTGAGTGTGATGTCTAGAAGGGAACATAGGGCCAATAGTGGAGAGCATCAAGACAAAAAAGGATTTAAAATTCAATCTTTTCGGTCTCAATATTATGTGACATGTATAAAATATCTGTGATATAAAGTAGAGATACAGAATGGAACTGTGATTTTATTGGAAAAGGGAACTCCCAGATGAAGAAAAGCCCTCTAACAATTCAATTTGCCACCTTCTCTCTTGGAGAGTTTCTGTTAACACAAAGGGGGAAAGCAACTTCCCCAGGGATCACACAGCCAGTGAGCATTAAAAGCTGGACTTGAACCAATGTCTTCCTGGCTCTGGGCTCTGAAGCCATCATTCTATCCATTCCACTCTACTAGCTTAACATGCAATAACATACGATAAATGTAAAGAAAAATAAGGCAGAGTGTGGTGAGGTCCAAAAAGGTTGAATAATTCCTACCTGTAGGAACCAATGATGTCCTACAGGAACTGGCATTTGAATTGGGTTTTAAGAGACTGGTAAAATTTTGTTTAACAGTGAATGGAGAGATGGAGATCATGGCAGGCATGTGTTGGTTCAAGAAAAAGCCACTGAGTGGGGAAAGTGATTGCGATATGTAAGGACTGGGGTCAAGTAACAAGCTTGGTAGGTGCATAAAATAAATGGAGAGGAAGAGGAATAGGAATCAGGCCTGTGCCTGATTGCAGAAGGTTTTGCATGCCAAGAAAAGATTTAAGGAGCTGCGAAGATCCAGCTGAGAGGCCATATCAGAGATCTCTGCTACTGGGGAAGTCTGCATGAACTTCTTCCTGACAAAGAAGAGATTTGAATGGATGGACAGGATTGTGATGGGCAGATTTTTCATGGAATTCTTATTTTAGACAAAGGAGAAAATATGAGCAAAAGTCTATAGACAAGAAATCACAAAGTGAAGTTGGGGCATGCTGAGTAATGTAATTTTAGTGAATTACATTATATTCCATTATATTACAAGGGGAGAGTGGGAGATAATCCTAAAATGAACTGGGAGACTATGAAAGGCTTTGAATGCCCAGTTAAGGAGTTTAGATTTTCTTTTTTTGTTTGTTTTTCTTGTTTATTTTTGTTCTGTTTTGTTTTAGCAATGGAGTTACATAGGATCAGGTCTGTGTATAAGAGAAATCAATGTAGCAATGATTTCTAGTTCCAGTTGGAGTGGAGGTAGACAGAAAGAGGGGAATTTGATTATTGTAGTACTGTAGCCTAGAAGTAATGAGGAAAATAGAATATTTACAGGAAAAATGGGAAAATGAATGGGAGCTAAAAAAGAGTAAAGAGATGAATCTACCTCTTTTCCTTGGAGTGGCAGGGGGCTCTATGGGAGCCTTAGGAAATAATGGGATCACTTGGGAAATAAAAACAAGGCAGAAGGAAAGGCCCCCTCAGTGTTAGGAGTGGGGGCATGGAAGGTCAGGAATGGAGATCAACCAAGGGTGTAAATGTCTCCAGTTTGTAGGTGAGTTCAGCAGGGGCGGGCAGGTCTGGACCCAGGCTGTAGACAAGAAAGAGGAGGGAGGGAATCAGGGGAGGGGAATGACTGGGAGAACCAGGGGGGAGGTGCAGAAAGCAACATAGACTATCACAGGGGGTTGTCATTTGGTTTGATGAACTGTTTTTCTTTGTTATAAGGGAAGGTGCATTGTGTTGAGTCAGGGGACTGTTAACTGACTCTCAAATGAAAACAAAAGGCATTAATAACAACTTTACAAAGGAATAAATGGGAGAGATGTTGCAGGATTGGTATCAATACAACTTGGCAAGAATTTAGATGAATATATTAAAAGAAAGGAAAAAATCAAAGGTACCACAGTGTTTTTGAACCAAAGTGATAAAGAGACTGATGGTATCTACAACAATATAATATATAATGATATAATATATAATGATGACATATATAATAATAGCAATAGAAACCGAGGAGTGATACCTTTGGGGATATAATGATAACTTTACTTTGAGGGGATCTCCAGGAGGCAACTTTTAAAATAATTATTAAGCTTGGGAGAGAGATCATTCCATTAAGCAATCAACTAACAAATGTTTATCAAAATACTTACTATGTGCCAGGCACTACCAAAAGAATTGGAGACATAAACTCAAATATGAAAGCCCATGTCTTTGAGAATCTTCATCCTATAGATAGAGATAGCATAGCTACATCTCAGTATATTCAATATAGATAATGAATAAAATAATTTAAGGGGTGACTAGTGAAGGTAATGAGGAAAATGGGAATTTGAATGTGAGTTGAAGAAAAGGAGGAATTCTAAGAGGTGGCCATAAAGCAGGAGGGCATTCCAGGTGAATCAGGAGCGCAGAGATGAAAGTGTGCCATGTGTGAGGAACAGCAGGAAGGTCAGTTTGGCTGGACCATAGAGTCTGTGGAGGGAAGTAATCTATCAATTCTTTTGACTAGAGTCATATTGGGAATGGCCTTAAGTATAATTAAAAGATCAGATCATAATGGGAAAATGTGCTGGAGTTAAAGGATTGATATTCAAGCCCTGCCTCTGCCGCTTAATACTCATGCAACCTTGATCCTAGCTTCCCCTCCCTGTGCCCTGTGCCTCAATTTCTTTAATGTAAAATGAGGGGATTTGACAGGATGACTTATTAAGATCCCTTTCAGTTTTAATTCTGTGCATACACACACATATATATGTATTTCCAACATATATGAATACATACATACCTATTTGTGTGTATGGAGTTATCTTCTAGAGGTTAAATCATCATTGTGGCTCTGTTGGACAAAGGACAACATAGGAATAGGGGGGAGAACCAGAATCTTGGAGAATTCTTCCATTCATTAGGTGATCAGGAGAAAGCAGAGGAAGACTGTTGAAAAAAATTAAAGGAATTAAGGATGAAAGGGAATTCTGAACTCTCTGTGTGAGTGTGTGTGTGTCTGAGAGAGAGACAGAGACAGAAACAGAGACAGACAGACAGAGACAGTGACAGACAGAGACCGAGACAGACAGAGATAGAGACAGAGAGATAGAGACAGAGAGAGATACCTCACATTCACCATTAGCTGGACAAACATCATGTTCTGATAATCTCACCTTTCTGGAGACACAACTGGTGATGTCTGGATTGCTGGTCTTTGAGTTCATGTATCTTGAAAGTCAAATGACTCATGGATGATCTCAAAGTGGCTTTCATCCCAGGTCTTGCCCTTTTAAATTGGGTGATTACAGACAAATCTCTGCTTCTCTGAAAGTCTCTGTTTTCTGAACTAGGAAACGATAGTGTGTTTTTGACATCAGATGGGTTGGTTTAGGGCAGCAGAGGGCATATGAAATACTTCCCACAAGTCTGCAAACCTTCTGTCTCCAATTTGACCCCAATTGTCCTCATCTCAGTCTGATCAATTACCTGATTGCCATCTCTTTCTAATTTCCAGTGATTGGAAAGGATTGGGAATTTGAAGAGGAAATCTAGGCATTTCATGTTGCAGTAGCACTGAGAGACAGGTCACTCAGAGCCTGGAATGGGGCCCTATGGCACACAGGATAGAAGAGAGCTAATGGTAATGAGCCCCTGTGGATATGGAAAAATTGACAATAATACTCTTTGTCCTCATGATTTATTTAGGAAAGAAGAGACAAGAAAGAGTTGTCTTTTAGATCATTATACTTTGGGACATGTTGCTTGCTCCAGTCCTAGTTTAGAACGAGGAGGGATTTTAGAGATTATCTAGCCAACACCATCATTTTAGAGTTGACATAACTGAGGTCCTAGAAGAATAATTAATCTCAGAAAATACGATCTTAGGAACTTAGAATTGTAATTGGTTTAAAGGGTCATCTAGCCCAGCTGTGTCAAACTGAAATAGAAATGGAGACACTAAACTTACATAGGGACATCTGCAGGCTGCATAGTGACTTAGAAATATGCAAATTAATGTTATTTCTATTTGCTTGTATTTTTCTAATTTTGCTAAATTTTTCCCACTTACATTTTATTCTGTTTCTTCGATGAGACTGAGTGTTTTACATCACTTGCCTAGTCCAATTCCCTCATATTTTGGAGGACAAAGAGACCCAGGGAAATGTAACTTGCCCAGGTTCATATAAGTGCTAGGACTTGCACTTAAACCTAGGTCTTTGGAGGCCACATCTGCCATGCTTTTCACTACACCATGCCTTTCTATTGCTGACAATCCAGGAACTAAATGATCATTTTTTGTTAGAGTAATTTAGACACACAATTGAAGAAACAGGAGAAAGAATTAGTAAAACTGAATGAATATTTATTAATTTAACGTGGATGATTTAGTTAGTTGGGACACAGAGACAGGCCATTTGTTGTAAATCTATATGCCTGTTAGTCAAGTCTATGCTGCAGATATATATCTCAGAAGGTGACGGAGAAATGTTAGGGGAAAAAGATGAACACATTATATTTCCATTAAGATAATGTTATTCTTACCTCAGTGCTTGGTACTCAAGGTGTACTGGATAAATGAATACTAAAAAACTGATTTATCTGACTTTATAAAACAATTATCACTCTGATGTGGGCTCTATATCTCTGAGTTCAGTGGACCATCTAGATGAAAATATTAAGGCTGGGTAGGCACTGACATTATGTCTCAAAATTACCTTTCTTTTTCATATTTCAAATTGAAAAAAATACCAGACTTGCTCTTTTCACCATAACAACTCTGGGTTCAACATTTCTTTTAGTGATACATTGTGGTTTGACACATCACCCATTTCTCAACAGACAATTGACACTTATAAAATACAAGAAACTGACTAATTTAATGATTGCTAATGACTAGAAGTGTACCTTTCTGCATTTAGAGCATACTACTTTATATCTGAAAGAAAGGAAATGGATTATAACCTCAGTCATCTCAAACCAACATGGGTCACTGTACTTGACCAGAATTCTGTTGACTTTTAGAATTATCTTGCCTTTATATTACTGTACACACTTCTATGTTGTTCTCCAATTTCTCTTTTTTTACTTTGTATCAGATCATGCAATTGTTTCCTTCTTTAATTTTTGTTCATACTTCTTAATCCTTATGGTATAATAGATTACTTCTTTACATCCAAAACCAATATTTTGCTGAACCATTCCTTAGCCATCGAGGATACAACCTGTTTTCAGATTTTCACTACAACAAATTGAATTGCTATGAAAGCAGGGTAACAGCTTTTTTCCTGCCTTTCATTTCTTTGAGGTAAACAGTTAACAATAGGATCATCGGATCTTTGCCATTCTTTGGTGTACACAATTATTAATGAGACCACTGGATCTTTGTTGTTACTGCTATTCATTTTTAAATTTTTGTTTTAGTTCCAAATTTTCTCTCCCATCCCCCTCTCCCACCTGTTGAGAAGGCACAAAATGCAATACCCACTATACATATGAAGTCATGCAAAACATATTTCCACATTAGCCATGTAGTGAGGAAAAAACTATAAAAATAAAGTGAAAAAAAATCTGCCTCAGTCTACATTCAGTCCATCAGTTCTCTCTCTGGAAGTGGATAGCACTTTTCATCATGGGTCCTTTGAAATTACAGATCATCGTTTTGATCAGAATAGCTGTCTTTCACAGTCGATTATCATTACGGTATTTCTGTTACCATGCATGACGTTGTCCTGGTTCTGCTCAATTCATTTCACATAAAATCATAGACATTTTCCTAGGTTTTTCTGAAGCAATGTCTATAATTTTTTCAGCATAATAGTATTTCATCATAATGATATACCACAGCTTATTCAGCCATTCCCAAACTAATGAATAGCTTGATTAGTCCTAATTCTTTCTTTGTCACCACAAAAAGAGGTGACATATGTGTGTATGTGTGTGTATCTATCTCTTTATCTATCTATCTATCTATCTATCTATCTATCTATCTATCTATCTGTCTGTCTATCTATCTTTAAATCCTTTTCCTTTGTCTTTGATAGACTCTGCTCCAGCCCCTTCTGTAAACTCTGAGTATCTTTCTATTTCAAGTCTTTTGTAAATAACATATGGTTGGATTCTAGTTTCTAATCCATTTGTCTCTTTGTTTCTGTTGTATGGGTGAGTTCAACCCATTCTCATTCATGATCATTATTGTTAACTGTTTATTTCCTTCTATTCTATTCATATATATATATATATATATATATATATATATATATATATACATATATATATATATATATATATATATATATATTCTACATATGCTGTTCCCCCTGATCTAGCCTCCTTACCATCCTGCTTTCTTCTTAGCCTCTTTCTTTTCTATTTCCCTATTGTCTCTCCTCTCTCTCTCTCTCTCTCTCTCTCTCTCTCTCTCTCTCTCTCTCTGTCTCTGTGTGTGTGTGTGTGTGTTCATCCTTTACTTATAGTTCTAATCTCTGAGGACATGCAAAAAACTTCAAGGGCTCTTCCATGGGACAGTTTTTTTAAATAAACATTTAAAAAATAGTCATCATATTTCCTGATGTATTCAGACTTGTTTTTCTCTCATTATTAAATAATTATTTGGAGTCCTTTTTTGTATGCTTGTATATAGATATAAGTGCTCTTTTGGAAACTATCCATAGCTTTTGACAATTTATGATATTGCCTATTGAAAAAAATCTCTTCTATCTCTTCTTTGGTTTTGAATATCACCCTACCTGCCATTGTATTTTTTCTATTATTTTATGCTGTAGTCTTTTAAATTTAGTTTACAAATTCATCTGAGATTCATTCCAGTATGTAGAACAAGTTATAAACCTAAAAAAAATTCTCTAAAAGAGCATTCCAGGTTTCCTAGAATTTCTTGACCAATAAATATTTCCCCTCCAATAGTTGGTTTTCATTTACTGAAAGAGAGGTTGCTTTGGAAAACCTCAAAATATTTATATGAACTTATTCTGAGTTAGGGGAGCAGAACCAGGACAACATTGCACATAGTTACACCCACATTGTGTGATGACTAACTTTGATGGACTTTCCTTTTCTCAGCAATGCAAGTTTCCAAGACAGCTCCAAAAGGCTCATGATGGAAGATACTGTCCACATCCAGAGAAAGAATTATGGAGTCTGAAGGTAGATCAAAGCATATTATTTGCTCTCTCTCTTTTTCGTATTATTTTGTTTCTTCTTTCTCATAGTTCATTCCATTGGCTATAATTCTTCTTTTCAACATGACTAATGTGAAAATATGTTTAATGTGAATGTATGTGTAGAGCTTGTATCAGATTGCATGCCCTCTAGGGGAGGGGAGAGGAGACAGGGAGAGAAAATTTAAAATTCAATAGCTTGTGGAATTGAATGATCTAAACCAAAAATAAATTAATTTAAAAAATGAGGCTACTATCCTCAATTACTTTTAGATTTCATGTGTCTAGAGTATTTTAGAGACATTTTTTCTTTGATTTGATTGGTAATTTTGAAAAGTCCAGATTTCTTATATTTTGACATGTGACAGTTCCAGAGCCTCTGAATTTCCATTGTATTTTTCATTATTTCCCTTGACCACATTTTCTCTAAGTGAATTGGTTTTGTTTTCTGTTCTTTCATAGCTTTATATTTTTGGTATAGAGTTAGATAAAGCCATTCACAGTTTAATTTCTTTTTAAAATAAATTTATTTTTAGTTTGCAACACTCAGTTCCACAAGTTTTTGGGTTCCAAATTTTCTCTCCCTCTCTCTCCTCCCTCCACCCCCAAGATGGCATGTAATCTTATGTAGGTTCTACATATACCTTCACTTTGAACTTATTGGAATATCAATTAAGTTTGGACTTTCTGACTCTTTTGAATGATTAATTAAGTGTCTTTGATTGACTCTTGCTAGGTGCTAAGCCCCAGTCCCAAACCCCTATCTATTAGGTGCTAAGTTGTTGTGAGCGTGAAGCCTTCAAAGTCCAAAGGTGCTAATTCCAGAGCCAATAGTAAGAGCTTAAGTTCTGGTCACTCAGATGACATTTGATCATGACTGAAGAGTGCATACAAAAGGAAGACAGGGCTATTTGCTTAGGCCTCTCACTCTTGGTGGCGCACTGATGTGGAGACTCTGGGCAGCAGTAGTTAAGAGCCCTCCAACTTGCCGGGATATTTGGACTTGGTTTTCTTGGTGACTATGAATTGTATTTGGTCTGTTGATATTTGTAATTGGTTTGTATTTGCTTTGAAATTCAGGGTGCAGGCATTTTCCCCTGAACTAAGTGAATGATATTTGTATGCTGGATTAAACTGAGATTTTTAACCCCTCAATGTTGCTTTCCTTAGTAAAGCAGATCAAAAGAACCTGGGCTTGCAGCATTCTGTGAGCAGGTTGTTGTTGGTTTTACACCCTCACAGTAGGTGTTAGCTGAATCATTGAAACACTTATGTACATAATAGTCCATATGTAAAGAAAAAATTATAACCAATGGAATGAATTATGAGAAAGGAGAAACAAAACCAAAAAAGAAGGAAAAACAGAGAGCAAACAGTTTGTCTTAATCTGCATTCAGACTCATAATTCTTTCTCTGGATGTGCATAGATTTTTCCATCGCGAGTCTTTTGGAGCTATCTTTGAACCTCGCATTGAAGAGAGGAATCTATCAAAGTAATCCTTACATAAACCTTGCATCTGTAGTTGTGTATAATGATCTCCTGGTTCTGCTCCCCTCACTCAGCATTAGTTCATATAAGTCTTTCCAGGTTATTATAAAGTCCTTATCTTCCCCACTTCTCATAGCACAATAGTATTCTATTATATTCATATGCACAACTTGTTTAGCCAATCCCCATTTGGTGGGCATCCCCTTGATTTCCAATTCTTTGCTACCACAAAAAGAGCTGCTAAAAAATATTTTTGTACATACTGGTTCATTTCCCACTTGTATGATCTCTTTGGGATACAGCCCTAGGATTGGTATTGCTGGGTCAAAGGGTATGCACTTTTTTATAGTCCTTTGGGCATAGTTCCAAATTGCTCTCTGGAATGGCTGAATCAGTTCACACCTCCACCAACAATGTAACAATGTTCTAATTTTCCCACATCTCCTCCAGCATTTATGATTTTCCTGTTTTCTCATGTTATTCAATCAAGCTAAGTGTTGTTTTGATTTGCATTTCTCTAATCGACAGTGATTTAGAACATTTTTCCTATGCCGATAGATATCTTTAATATCATCCTCTGAAAAGTGCTTGTTCATATACTTTGACCATTTCTCAATTGGGGAATGACTTGTAGTCCCCTAAATTTGAGTCAGTTCCCTGTATATTTTAGATGAGGCCTTTATGAGAGGCACTAGTTGTACAGATTCTTTTGCAATTTTCTGCTTCCCTCCTAATCTTTGTTGCATCGACTTTGTACAAAATCTTTTCAATTGAACATAATCAAAATTATCCATTTTGCATTTTGTAGTCCTCTCTATCTCTTGTTTGTTCATGGATTCTTTCCTTCTCCTCAAATCTGACAGGTAACTACATCTTCCCTCTCTTCTAACCACCTCCTTTTTCTTTCCCCTATCCCCTTCTACTGCCGGTAGGAAAAGTTTAATTTCTATACTTATCAGAGTATGTTATTTGGTCCTTGAATCAAATCCAATGAGAGTAAAGACCACATACTGCTCTTCTCCCTCCCTTCTTCCCTCTACCGTAATATGTTTTTGTCCCTCTTTATGTGGTGTATTTTACCCTTTTCTACCTCCTCTTTACATCTTTGTCCAGAGTAATCCCTTTGCATCCCTTAATTATGTTTTAAATATCAGATCATGTTGGGTGTGGGCAGAGCCAAGATGGTGGCTGGAAAGCAGGGACTTGCTTAAGCTTTCCCCCAAATCCTTCCAAACACTTTAAAAATTGGCTATGAACAAATTCTAGTGCTTTGTAACCAAAGAAATAATAGAGGGAAGCTGGTCTGTACCCCAGAATTGCCTGGATGGTCTCTGTGAAGGGTCTCTCATATGGTCCTGGGAATGGAGCCCAGCCCAGAGTGGGCCATGCTGGGACAGACCAGACCAGAAGTTGTCTCAGAGCTGACCCTTGGGCCATGAATCATTGAGCTGGGGCAGTTACCAGACTTCTCAACCCACAAACACCAAAGTCCATGAAGAAAGTTAGTAGATAAACCACTAGATCAGGCTAGAGAGAGCTCCAGCCACCAACCCTGAGGGTTGCAGAGGTGGTGTGGAGGTGGAGCTCCAGGGTCAGCTGCTTCTGGAGTCCCTGGCTCACATAGTGGAGGAATCAAGCAGCAGACCTGTTTGCATCTGGGTCACAATACCAGTTGGAGGTTCTTGGGGGAGATGGAACACTTCTGTGACAGAGCTTATGGTGACCTTGGAGTAGAAGTAGCTCTGAAAATAGCAGCACAGCCCCTAAAGCTAGGGACAAAGCACTCTCCACTCTACAAGCAGTCATACCCTGAAAAAAGCTCAAAGGTCAAGTAGTTGGCTGGGAAGATGGCCAGACAGTGAAAAAGGACACACACTCAGACTCAGACTGAGGCTCTAAAATCTTTTTTTAGTGACAAAGAGGATCAAAACATACAGCCAGAGAAGCCAATAAAGTCAAATAGTTTCCATCAAAAGCCTCCAAGAAAAAAAAATATGAATTGGTCTCAGGCCATGGAAGAGCTCAAAAAGGATTTGGAAAACCAAGTTAGAGGAGTAGAGGAAAAAATTGGAAGAGAACTGAGGGTTATGCAAGAAAATTATGAAAAGCAAGTCAATGATTTGCTAAAGGAGACCCAAAAAATACTGAAGAAAATAACACCATAAGAAATAGACTAACTCAAATGGCAAAAGAGCTCCAAAAAGCCAATGAGGAGAAGAATGCCTTGAAAGGCAGAATTAGCCAAAAGGCAAAGGAGGTCCGAAAGACCACTGAAGAAAAGAACACCTTAAAAATTAGATTAGAGCAAGTGGAAACTAGTGACTTCATGAGAAATCAAGATATTATAAAAAAGAACCAAAGGAATGAAAAAATGGAAGAACATGTGAAATATCTAATTGGAAAAACCACTGACCAGAAGAGTAGATCAAGGAGAGATAACTTAAAAATTATAGGACTACCTGAAAGCCATGATCAAACAAAAGAGCCTAGACACCATCTTTCAAGAAATTATTAAGGAAAATTACCAAGATATTCTAGAGCCAGAGGGTAAAATAGAAATTTAAAGAATCCACCAATTGCCTCTTGAAAAAGATCCCCAAAATAAAACTCTTAGAGATATTGTTGCCAAATTCCAGAGTTCTCAGGTCAAGGATAAAATACTGCAAGCAGCCAGAAAGAAACAATTTGAGTATTGTGGAAGCACAATCAGGATAACACAAGATCTAGCAGCTTCTGCCTTAAGGAATAGAAAGGCTTTGAATATGATATTCCAGAGATCAATGGAGCTAGGATTAAAACCAAGAATTACCTACCCAGCAAAACTGAGTCTAATGATCCAATACAAAATATGGATTTTCAATAAAATAGAGGACTTTCAAGCTTTCTCAATGAAAAGACCAGAGCTGAATAGAAAATTTGACTTTCAAACACAAGAATCAAGAGAAGCATGAAACAGTAAACAAGAAAGAGAAATCATAAGGGACTTATTGAAGTTGAACTGTTTTGTTTACATTCCTACATGGAAAGGTCATGTGTGTAATTCAGGAGACCTTTCTCAGTATTAGGCAAGTTGAAGGGAATATAGACAGAGGGCACAGGATGAGTTGAATATGAAAGGATGATATCTAAAAAAAATGAAATAAATTTAAGGGGTGAGAGAGGAATATATTGAGAGAGGGAGAAAGGGAGAGATAGAATGGGGTAAATTACCTCACATGAAAGTGTCAAGAAAAAGCAGTTCTTTTGGAAGGGAAGAGGAGACAGGTGAGGGTGAATTAGTGAATCTTGCTTTCATTGGATTTGACTTGAGGAGGGAATAACACACACATTCAATCGGGTGTCTTACCCCCACAGGAAAGTAGGGGGAAGGGGATAAAATGGGGGATGATAGAAGGGAGAGCAGATAGGGGGTGGATGTAATCAAAAGCAAACACTTTTGAAAAGGGACAGGGTCAATGGAGAAAATTGAATAAAGGGGGACAGGATAAGATGGAGGGAAATACAGTTAGTCTTTCACAACACGAGAATTGTGGAAATGTTTTACATAATGATACATGTGTGGCCTATGTTGAATTGCTTGCCTTGTTAGGGAGTTTGGGTGGGAAGAGAAGAGGGGAGAGAATTTGGAAATCAAAAGTTTAAAAGTAGGTGCTCAAAAAAAAGATAAATAGGGAATGGGGCATAGAAATCTATCCTGCCCTACAAGAAAGTAAGGGGAAAGGGAATGGGGCGATGGGGTGGCAGAAGGGAGTGCTGACTGGGGAATGGGGCAATCAGAATATATGCCATCTTGGCATGGGGGAGGGTAGAAATGGGGAGAAAATTTGTAACTCAAAAACTTGTGGAAATCAATGTTGAAAACTAAAATATTAAATAATGAATAATAAATAAATAAATAAATAAATACACACATACATACATATATACATAAAATAATCATATCAGTTGATTTATGCTCACTACCTCTTTCTCTCTTTCTCTCTCTCTCTCTCTCTCTCTCTCTCTCTCTCTCTCCCCCTCTCTCCCTCAAGATTAATATATATAAATGGTGGAATCCTATATAAGGATATAAACATTTTATCCTTATTGAATAACAAGGTTTTTTTTCCCTCCCTATGTACCTTTTAATTTCTCTCTTGAGTTTTTTATTTAAAGATCATATTTTCCATTGAGCTCTGGTCTTTTCATCAGGAAGGTCTGGAATTCCCTTATTTCACTGAATATCCATCTCCTTGCCTAAAAATGTTGCTCACTCTTACTGGGTACCTGATCCTTGGTTGCAGTCCAAGCTCCTTTTCCTTGTGCAATATCATATTCCCATCCTTCCTATCTTTTATTGTAGAAGCCACAAGATCCTGCATGATCCTGACTATAGTTCTGTGATATTTGAATTGTTTCTTTCTGACCGTTTGCAGTATTTTCTCCTTGACCTGATAATTCTGGAATTTGGTTCCAATATTCCTTGGAGTTTTCAATTTGGGATCTGTTTCTGTAGTAGGAAGGCCGAATTTATGATCTAAAAAAGGATCATATATATATCTGAATGGTTAAAAATCGTTGGGTATATAGAATTCTCTAAGCAGAAGGCATCAAAAAATTTATTCAGGGCCCACAGCGACAAATTAGCGAACCAACCTCCCCATTCCAATGTTGTGATCACAAGCCTCCAGGCCCAGTAGGCCTGCCTCACAAGAGTAACCAGGAGGCCACAGAAAAATAAGATGACATAAATCATATTCACTGTCCTCAAGTCCTCGATCGAACTCCTGGGTCCACACACGGGTTGGCTCTGCTTCAGCTTTTTTCAGCTGTAGTTTCTCTCCTCTCCTCGAAGCCAAGCCTCTGGCATTCTCAAGCCCTGCCTCAACGACCAGAGACCAGAGAGCATTAGTTCCAGAGTTGGCCCCTCTTAAGTCATTAATCTAGGCCCACACAGGTTTCACACCTGATAGGGCTTTGGGCCTGGGGCTTAGCACTTAACAGCTGAAAGTGCTTTCATGGTAAACAAAAGCCAAACTCCTCAAGGGCACTTGTTAAACTAAGCCCGTTTTGCCTTACTGGCACAGTTTCATGGGGTGATTGGTGGCTTCTTTCGGTAACTATTTTATCGTCTGGTTCTGAGACCTCAGAGAAACTTTCTTTGATGATTTCTTGGAAGATACTGACCAGGCTCCTCAATTTTTTTTTTTATCATGGCTTTCCCATTAACCAATATTTATTAGATTGTGTCCACAGATGAATTTTCCATTTTAGTTGTTTTCTGATGAGATATTTATGTTTTATTCTATTTTTTTTCATTCTTTATAGTGTGTTTGACTGATTCTTGATGCCTCATAGAGTCTTTAGCTTCTTTGCCCAATTCTCATTTTTCTAACAAATTGTTTTCTTCATTTACCTTCTGTATGTCCTTTTCCATTTGGTTAATTTTAATTTTTAAGAACTCATTTTCTTCTATTCTATTCTGAACCTCTTTAACCATTTCACGAATTTTACTTTTTAAGGATTTGTTCTCATCAGTGATTTTTTTTTCCATTTTTTCTTTTACCTCTCTAATTTGGTTTTGGGAATCCTCCTTGAGCTCATCCAGGAATGCTTTTTGGGACTGAGACCAGTTCATATTCCCTTTTGAGGTTTCAGATGTGGGTATAGTATTAATGCTGTCTTCTTCTAAATTTGTATTTTGATCTTCACTGTCCCTATAATATGATTCATTGGTCTTTTTTTTTTTTTTTACTTTTCTAGATTCCTTCTTCATGGTGGTTGTCTCTTTCCTGACTTTTTAAGTGTATCTCTGATTCTGGGGCACAGGGTGGTATGTCCCAAAGTTCTTAGGCTGGGAATTGGGGGTCTAGTGAATAGCTTTGTTTGCTGTGACCTCTGGTTTTATCAGCTAGAGGCTACATATTGCTGCTGCTCACCTGGTGCTGAGCTGGAGTTGGCTGGTATGTGGTAGGGATCGAGGCCCAGTGAGGTTAGTCTCCTCTTCCCCTAGGGCTGCGTTATAGCATGAGTGCTCTCAGCTATCATCTGTGCTGGTGTCTGTCAATTCCCCTGGCAATGCAAAGGCACACCTGGAGTCCTGGTATTGGCACTTGCCAGCTCTACCTCTCTGGGGCTCAGGAACCCCTGCTGTTCCGCCAAGGTGAGTCCTGCTGGGATGCCTCCCTTATTGTACAGGTCTCCTTCTGCTACCACAACAGAGACCATTTCCCTAGCATCCAAAGCTATAAGATTACTGAACCTCCACTTCTGGCTCTTCTATTCCAGGGTTTCTCCTAGAGCAATATTCTCTCCATTTATTTTAGGGAGGGATGAGAGCCTGTGCTGCAGCCTTACATAGTTCCAACCAACTACTGTCCTTGACTGAGAAGCCTGGGGATCCCCACTGCAAACAGCAGTTCAGCCCTGGGCCTGCTCCTTCTCTTGCTTCAGTATGGCTTCATTCCATGGGCCCAGCTCTCTCCCAACCCAGTTCGCTGGCTGAATTCAGCTGATGCTCATGTTCTGCTATGATCAGGTACAGTTCCCCATGCCTGGCACTCTCTGCACACAGATCCATCCAGTCATCCTTGGGAACTCTTCTGGGCATGAAGTATGCCATACTCAGCCTCCTAGTGTCATCTACTTTTCTCAAGTCTGCTCACACTTACATTTTCAGGCGTATTTGGCAGAGTTTATAAGAGAGCTCTAGTAAGTCACTGTTTTCTCTCTCCATTTTGGTTCCCTCTTTGGTAGTTTAATTGCCTTAGCACTGAATCTGTAGATAAATTTAGGTAGTATCATCATCTATATATTTCTTGTGTAGGGTCATCAGTAACATTTATTAATTCCAATTATTTGTTGTCATTGAGTCATTTCAGTCTTATCTGATTCTTTGTGATCCCATTTGGTATTGCCTGGGCAAAGGTACCGGAGTGGTTTGCCATTTCTTTCTCCAGCTTATTTCCAGATGAGGAGATTGAGGCAAACAGAGTTAAGTGACTTACCCAGGGTAACACAGCTGGTAAGTGTCTGAGGCTAGTTTCAAACTCATGAAGATGAGTCTTGCTAATCTCAAGCCCAGTGTTATACCCACTGCATCACCTAGCTGATCCTCAATTATTTGAGTGTGCTTTTATTTTTGTGAAGATTCTCATACTTAAATCTTTAAATAGCTGGAGGATAATGGGGGAGAGTATTAAAAATTCATGCCCCAAGACACTTGGAGAGCAGTGACTCTCAGAGCCCAATTATTTTAGCTCCCAATATCTCACAAATCTTTCTACCTTGGGAATGGCAACAACAATGAGAGGAGTTTGTTCCCTAAACCCATTTCTCTTCCCCTCAGAGTTGTGGTTTCAGACAATATCCCTTGAGCATTTAGCACTAGAAGGCTCTATGGAAAGGAGCCATTTTCATCATCCCAGCCTGGGATAAAGGACAGCTCTACATTCTCAGCCTAAATCCCCTTGGCCTTGAAGCATTTGCAAAGGCTCCATTCCTGGAATGTACTTCCTGATTACCTCCACACCTTAGAATCCTCAGCTTTGTTTGGGCTTCAATTCAGATACACTATTTTAATAAATTTTTCTCAGGCTTTCATTTTAATTCCACAATACTCCTTTGTGTTTTGAATATTAGCTATATGCTACAAATTTGGGGTCCTATTTTCTAAAATATTTCATCATTCTTTTCCATTTTGTTTGTGAAGTTTAGTTCATTCTCATCTAATGATGAAATTGTTAAGTTTATGTTTTCCTCCTTCAACTTCTACTCTCCATAGTTTTCCTCATTTAAACCAGCACCAAGTTCCTGCAATTTGTTTTGCTTATACTGAACTGATGCTAATCTCCCCTCACAGACTTCCCACAAATCCCACCCATTTTCACCTTGAACTAAAACTTCTTCAAATGAATTTTTTTTTCTAATCTCTCTTCATTGCCTCTTTCCATTCATCCTACAATCCTTTCCCCCTCTTTGCTTCCCTCTCATTTTCCACATTGGAAGTTTGACTTTGAATCTAGTTGTTTGAAGGAACTTCTATGCAAAGTTCTCTGGGCACACCTGTTTTCCATTTCTCTAACAAAGAGGCAGCATACAGTAGACAGGGAGTGAGGAGGATTGAAAATTCTCATTTGGACTAATGTCATATCTTCTAATTGGTTTCCTTATCTCAAGTTTCTCTCTGTTCCAATGCATCTTCTCCTCACTTTTCAGCACTGCAGGTTTCACCATATTACCTCCCTCCCCACCCTCAACAACACCTCAACAAATTCTAGTGTCTCACAATTACCTGAAGGATCAAATATAAAATCTTTTGAAAGTTAATGGCCTTTGACACTTGACTAATTCCTATCCTACCAATCTTGCTGCTGTGTAACTTTAAGGAAGTCACTTAATGTGATTTCCTTGATCTCCAGATCTGTAAAGTGCAGACAATAATGAAGAGGTTTAAGCAAAATGATGATAGGTAGGAGGGAACCATAGGTTTCTGGAGGTGCTGGTGACCCCAAAATACCTACATGCTGGGTCCTGCTGAAAGAATTCGACTCAAGCTTTCTCAGCCAAAGGAAAAGACAAAGTTTATTAGAGATTCACTATAATGGATTGTCTTAAGAAATCCCACCCTTTGTGATGCTTGTTTTCACAAGCAGGCCAGAGTCAATCTAAGCTGAGCCAGATTGAATCTGAGCACCTTCATGGAGGCAAGATGGAGATTATATACACAAAGATTGTAGGAGGGATTGAGGGGTAGTCTGGGGTGACTAGAGGAGGGCTTTAGGGAGGGTCCTGAGGAGGAGTCTAAGGAGGATGAGATGAGGTCAGACTGCAGGAACCAAGAGAATGGGATTAAGGGTGGGAAGTAGTATCAAGGGTGGGAAGTAGCTGGACAATAAAGGGCCAAGCTAGGTAGATATTTGGGCCTAATGATAATGTAAGGCTTATGGCCTTAGGGGAAGGCCAGATCTAGTTGGAAGATTCAAGGAGAGTTCAAGGGGGCTCCCAGAGACTGAATTTCAGATTCAAGGGAGTTCCCAGAGACTGTGCCCATATCAATAATAGCCCTAGTTCCTAGGATTGTAAGGATAATAATCATGAGTTATTATTATTATTATTGTTATTATTACCATTATTATTATTATTATTGTTCATTCTTTTAAAAGGTCACAAAATCTTTTCAAATCATTAATTTTCTTGAATTCAGTACTGTATGTCTGCTACCATGTGGCCAAAAAAAGAAAGGAAGGAAGGAAAGAAGGAGAAAAGAAAGGAAGAGAAAATTTAAAAAAGAAAGGAAAGGAAAAGAAAAGAAAGAAATACCTATGTTATTCAGCTTTTACTTCTCTCTCTTCTATGCCCTTTGCAATCTGACTTTCAGCCTCATCATTCAAGTGAAACTACTCTCTCCAAATATAGCAATATTTTTCCCTTGTTCACATAAATATTTATCAATTTACTTCTATATCGCTCTAATTTTCTTTCAGTGTTCCCTTCTTCTTACCTTCCCAGACAACCATCTCACAAAATGAATAATATTTTAAAGGAAAGAAAAGAAAAAGAAAAAAATTAGGGTAAGTGATAAATATATCAAAAGTGGGGGCAGTGTTCTAGGAAGATCTCTTTGACAACAGCATGTAGAATGGATTAGAGTGGGGAGAGATTTGAGGCAGAGAAACCAACCTGCAGCCTCTTTCAATAGTCCACATCTCTCACTGCCATTTCAAACCTATTCATAACTGAGGTCAGTACTTTTCCCTCCCAAGCCGTCTCCCTTCCAAATTCCCCTATCACTGTGGGAGTCATCATCATTCTGTTTTTATTTTCATCCCCAGCACCTAGATTATTCCTGACATAAAATTCTTATTAATGCATGTTGATTACTATTCCACAGTAGACCACATCTTTACCATCACACAATTTACTGAAAACTGTAGTGAGAGGTCTCGCTACACTGTTAGTTGAATAAATTTTAAAATCACTGTTTTTAATTTAATATTTTATTTCACCCCAATTACATATTAAAAACAATTTTTAACATCTATTTTTAAGATATTTGATTTTTAATTTTTTTCCACCCTTCCCTCCCATCCATGCTTCTTTGAGAAGGCAATCAATTTGATATAGGTTGTACATGTGCAGTCCTAGAAAACATATTTCTGTGGTAGTCACATGAAGGAAAACAGACAAAAATGAGGAAAATAAAGTATATTTTTATCTGTTTTCAGACTTCATCAGTTCTTTCTCTGAGGATGGATAGTATTTTTTATCATAAGTCCTTCATAGTTGTCAGCGATATCATTCACACTTTTGATCATCATACAATATTGATGTTACCATGTACAATGTTCTCCTGACTGTGTTCACTTCACTTTGCATCAGTTCATATAAGACTTTCCAGGTTTTTCTGAGACCATCCTGCCCATCATGTCCTAGAACACAATAATATTCTCTCACAATCGTATACCACAACTTGGTCAGCTATTCACCACTTGATGAGCATGCCCTCAAATTCCAAATTTTTTTTTAATCAATTTGACAGAAATCTCTACTTTCAAGGCTTTCTCTCTGATGCTATTGTCTATCCAAGCAAAGTCATTCAAAATTTCTTGAAAGTTATGTAAGAGACATAACCTTGTTCTATCTTGTCTATTTGGTGGGTTAAAAATAAGCCTGCCAGTTATAGTCAAGGTATTTGCTAATGCCAAGGATGAGGACCACCAGAAAGTCCAAGTAGAGGAGGGACTCCCTGGAGATGAGGAGACCTGATCCATGCTCCAGTTTGTGATAACTGTTCTGGTAGCATCAAGTCCCAGAACATTTCAGAGCTCAGAAAACATTCTAACTGGGCTCTAGCTTCTCATGTCCTAATGCTAGGATTAACACTCGTGGATTCCTTTGTGTAAATGAAAAATGAATCATAATAAAAGTCCTATTGCTTCATGTACTATTGGTCTGCCTGATTCTTTTTATAAATCTCCTTAAGTTTCAATACTGCTTTCATAGACTAGAGTATTAGCAAATCAACTACCTCCTTGCCATCCTTTACATGCGATGTCTCATCTCCCATCACTGTGCTTTAGTACGGGCAGTGCCTCATGCCTAGAATCCCTTCCTTCCTCACCTATGTTCTTTGAAATCCCTGGTCTCCTTTAGGATTCATCTCAAATACTGCCTTCTGCGGATTCCTTTTCTGGTCCCTCTATGCACTAGTGATTTTCCTCTCTATACTGCCTTTTATTCATGTTGTATATATTATGAACTTACCCAGATGTGTACTATTTTTCCCACTAGAATGTATGCTCCTTGTGGGTAGGGATCATTTCACTGTTGCATTGCATCACATAGTATAGTAGCTGTTGCCTAGTAGTTATATAACAAATGCATATTATTGATATTCATTATGGCAAATTTGGACTTTGCCAAGAATTATAGTTTTCCGATTTATAAAAAAAATCCAATATTCTTGGAAGGACTGCCTATTATCTTTTAGCTGTGTGATGCATTTATGTTCTCAGCAAGGGGACTGCTATCTCCCATGCTATCTCCCATTCAGCGTGATTCTCATCCATTTCCTGCTGGAAATCCACTTCAAGACGTCTACTGAACATGCCATTTTCCCTGCTTGGGATGTCTTGGCATTTCATGGATGAAAATGGAGCACCTGTGTTATGATGAGTTCTCCCTCATTCTCAATTCATGGCTAGCCTAGATATTTTCCTGGCCATACATCTCCCTGATGGCCTTCTTCATGCTTCTTCCCCTACGCTGTTCTTTGCTGATAATATACTGCAATCTACTGCCCAGCATGCATTTGACCACTGATATTTTATTTACCCACAATTTAAATTCTTCAGAGACTGTTTTTTTTTCCGTGACTTCATACCGTTAACAGTCACTGGAAAAGTACTCATGTTATTAAAAAAATCAAGTCCTATTTCAAGTAGAAGTAAATGTAAGTAAAAGCATTAGACAAATTTCTTTAGGTAATTAAATCTGGATTCCTCTTGTTCAGTTCTGGGCTAGCTTATTGGCCAACATCAGTCTCTGTACAAGACTGATAAATTCTTGGACTGGTTTAAAGGATGGTCCATTCAGCTGCTTAGCAAGTTCTGAATAGGAGCCATTTTTCCCCTTTATTTTTTTTTCTCCACAGAGGCATCATCCATCTTCCTTTTGGAATCTTCTCTGGACATTCTCCATGATGAGGGCACATTGTTTTGAAGAGAATACATCCTCTTTCACCATTTACCTTTATTCTGAAAAGATCACAGATAGGGGTAGAGAAACATATTTCTCCTCTCTCTCACTCCTAGGAACTGTTAATGGCTGCCTTGGAACAAAGAAGTACATGAGAGCTATCTGAATAGAGAAGGTTTCTTGATACTTGGGAGTGCAGAAAGCACACATACAGGGAACATATATGGCCTGAAAATTGGCATATGCCATTGGAACATACCAGTGTTGTATTTAAAGAGGTTTGAGAGACATGTTTTCTGGTTAACTTAATCATTTTATTAATAATGCAAGAATTTTAGTAAAAGGAAGGTCATGTGGCCATCTCTTCCTTATACCTAAAGACAATCATGGTGGTTGGCTCATGGCTTATATGTCCTTCAGAAAAGAAGTGTTCCTGAGGGTGGCACTTAACTCTGATTGGTGAACAATTAATGAGAGGTGGACTTTACAAAGAGAATTGAGCTTAGTCCAGTGAAGGGCTGAGAGGGACATCCTGTCACTCTTGGGCACAGAGACCATCTCCATATGGGACTAGACCCAGCCTTGGGCAATCTAGACAATAACATCTATCTCTATCCAAGCTTAACTGAATGGAATTCTCCTTAGACTAGAGATTCCTTTAAGATCAGGTGAGTTTGAATAGAGGAAAGGGTTAGCTCAGCCTTTGGAGATTGAGGTCTTAAAATGAGGATAAAAGAAAAAGGGGGAAATTTGAGTCTCCTCAAATCACTGATTATTAATAATCATTTCTCTCCCCAGGAACTTTAGTAGCCAATGCATAAAATTAGAGGGCATACACAGAGTGATAGTTCTAGTGAGGACACAATATTACCCATACTGATTTTCTTAAACATTTAATAGAATTAGTTCTAGCATGATTTCTATAATAAATTTGTGACAAAATGAGTCAGACCAGGGTCCAAATAAAAATTTAGGTTTAGGATGAGCTTATAGCCTCCTTTTCTGATACTGTGTTTCTTCAAAATTACCTTGCTAAGCACATCTATCATCCCTATCAGGGAGAAGTGTTCAGGGTATCCTGGGACCATTCTTTGATCATGCTGTAGAGTCCCAGTTGTAAAGCTGAGGGAGTAATTGTCCTTCCCTAATTCCATATCATGGCCAAGATGATGTCATCATAATGGCAAGAAAAACAGTATATTGAGGCTAATCACGGCCCTGGGTACCATAAAGTTGTTTTTTCCACTTTGAGAAATCTGTCCCTGAGCAATTTATTATGATAAAAAAATGAAAAGATGCCAACCACAAAGAAGAGATCATTTTCAAACCGTAAGAGTAAAGATGATAAAGGTCTAGTAGCAGATTAAAGTTAGTTCACTAATCTTTGAAGTATTTCTCTTAAGAATGAGACAAAATGCTCATTTACTTATCAAAGAAGTTCCCAGTGATTTCTCTGCTTGGATGTCCCACAGATTCTTCATGCTGCATTATTTTCTGGACTTGCAAGGTGAGGAGAAATGATAGTTCTATTCACTCAAGACACTGCAGTAAGATTAGTCTGCCAATTAAGTAAGGCATTTGAGCTAATTCTCATAATGCAATATTTCTTGTTTTTTTTTGTTTTTTTTTTTACTAACACTTAAACTAGGGAAAATAGAGTATAATGACATTTTTTCATAGTGTGTTTCTTCCCAATACTGAAGGACATAGGATTAGCTGACACAAAGATTCTAATGAATCATAAACTAAACCAACATGATGTAGGGGACAGAGAGCAAGTTTGGAATCTGGATGACCTGTGTTCAAGTTCCTGGCATACTGGCTGGTGGATCCAGAGAAGATCATTTAATCTCTCTGCCCCTCAGGAAACTCTAAAAACTCTAAGGTCCAGAACATTTGCAGGATTGCATTGGTAGAGCTATTCCTCATCTTGAGTTCCCCAAACTAATGAATTGATATCTAAGACGAACCACTTGAAGGCCATGGAGACTTTTATATGGGCAGAATTTAAAGGATTTAAGCCCATAAATGACATTAGATATAGAAATGCCAGATAAAACTTCAATCTTTCTAAGTGAAAATGTCAATTGTGTCACTTTAAAAAGGAGTGAAATCCTGACTTCACATTGTAAACATTCTTGATAGAACATTCATTAAACCAATACCACTTGAAAATCACATTATATAGAGCTGAGCTAAAAGGGACCCAGAGGCCATAAGCTCTGCCTGCTATATTTTACCAACGTTGAATCTGAGGAATTACAGACAGGAGAAAAGACTAATCTTAGTGTAAGGGTTGGAGTAGACTGAGTCAGTGTATCAATCAGTCCAATGCACTCCAGCTTGCCTTCCTAAAAGAGTTGGAGAATTGATTGATTGGTGTAATCAACCCTCTTACCCTTAAAATAGAATAAATTATTAGACCTGGAAAGGACCTTAGAAGCCAATGAGTCCATCTCTTTCATGTTGCAAATGAGGAAACTGAGAACCAGAGAGGCAAAATGAGCTCGCACAGGAAGTAAACGTCATAGGTGAGATCTGACTCAAGTACTCCGGCTCCAAGCCCTCCAAAGTCTTCTCATCTCACCATGTTCCCCACAACAAGGAGGAAAGTGTTCATAATATGCCTATAATCTACAGACTTAGTTGTGTAGCAATAATAAACATTTCTAGTGATTTTTTTTGTTTTTAACATCTCTAAATATATCCATCTTTAAATATACCCTTTCTCACATCCCTCCCTAGAGAGCTATCTCTTGAAACAAAGAATGAAAAAAGAAATGGGGAGGTGGCCATAGAAAAATTTGGCAGGAGACCATTCAGCACAGTAAGGCAAATATCAATGGATTCCAGCAATGTAGCCTATGGTCCACATCCATCATTCTCACTTCTGCAAAGACAGGAAGGTGTATGTTCTCCTCTTTTCTCTAGTCACAATCTTGATTCTTCCAATCCTAGTATCCCTATTTGTTATTGCCATTCTTATTACCATCTGTTACCATTACATCATTGTAATGAATCCTTGTGCATATTGTTTTCCAGAGGTGTGCAGTCTGGGGTCAGCACAAATTGGCTCTTGGGAGGCAATTGGGAAATTTTTGTTATGAGTATTTCCATCTCAGAAATCAGCAAATACTACAAACCAAGGCCTTGGTTTAGGTTTTGTAATAAATCTTCGTTGACCGATTGATTGTAATTTTCAAAGGATTGGAAAAAATTCTTATAATGCAGATGAAACTTTCAGGTTTGTAATGAGTACATTTTTTCAGAGAGACAGTTTTTAACTAGCACACTCTGCTGTTTTCTTGGTTCTGCTTACATCACCTTGTGTCTTTTCATGAAAGTCTTCCCAGCTTTCATAGTCACCATTTCTTGGCATTATCTGGTCCAAACCATTCATGTACCGTCATCTGTTCAAACATTCCCACCATGGATGAGCATCTACGTTAACTTTACTAATTGGCTACAGCAAGAAGTGTTACTATCAATATTTTCTTGTTGATGCAGTCATCTTGTATTGTTGATGGAACCTTTCTGCTTGTCAATTACCTTCTTTGGGATCTGTGCCTAGTGGGGGACCTCTGGGTCAGAGGGATGGAACATTTCAGTCATTTTCTTCTAATCGAAAATCGCTTCTCTGAAGGTCAAGAATGCTTCAATAACCTCTCTTAAATGAACAATTCTAATCTTTTGTCATCTTTGCTATTTTCCTTGGGTAAGTGGTGGAATCTAAAAACAATTTTGATTTGCGTTCTTTTTATTATGAATGATGTGGAACAATCTTCCTAAGGATTTTGTGATGCCTTTCAGATCTGTTCATGTCCTTTGACCACTCACACATTTAGAAGGAGTTCATGGTCTACTATATTTAAGGTTTAAAAAATACTTCCCGTGAATTATCTCACTTGAGTAGTCATTACTGGTATTATTATATTCATATGATGAATGAGGAGCTGGATGTTCAGAAAGGTTATGTGCCTTGCTCTACATCAGACACCTCGTGAGTCTCTGAGGCAAATTTTAAATTTCCCTGCCTGCTTCCAAGGCCAGTGTTCAATTTACTAAGAAACACTATCTGTACCATCTGACCTTTTCAGCACAAATTGTGAAAAGAAATGTTTAGTAATGATGATGCTTGGGCATGCTTGAACACAGCCCTGGGTGAAGTACATATGCCTCTGGGTACTCTGAATGAAGATCTGGTGAAATAATTATAACTACAATAATAAAAAAGAAATAATATTATCTCCATTTTAAAGGTGAGGCCACTGAGACCGAGAGGGGTTACATGACTTATCAAGGGTCACACAGATAAAAACATGCATGCAGACACATTATATGCATATGTTATAATTTGAACTAAAGTCATCCTAATTCTAAGCCCATCACTCTTACTCATTGTATGAATGAGCTGTCTCAGTGGTGTCAAACTTTCAGAGTAAAAGGAAAATAGGGCATGATTTGAGGAAAATAATAAGTCTTCTCCCAAATTCCTTCAATGCAGTGAATTCCATAATTATTAAATCTTTTTTTTCTTTTTTTTTTTAATCCATGGATTTAATATTTTTTGTGTCTTGTACCCCTTGGCAATCTGGCAAAATTTTTGGATTTCTTCTTGCAATGTTTTTAAATTATAGAAGCAGATGCTAAATTTCAATTAGAGGCTAGTGACAATAAAGATTTTTTTCCATCCAAGTTTACAAACCCCATGAAATTTATCATCAGTCCCTTTGAATGTCCACAGACCTTGGCTAAGAATCCTTGCCTCAAGCATGGCTCATTTGAAGGAACTGGAGATATTAATCCTGGAGAAGAGGGGACTTGGAGTGAGACAGTGGGGGAAACAGGAAATGAAACCTATGTTGAAATATTTGAAGGACTGTTCTGTGTATGAAGAATCAGCCTTGCCATCTTTGATGGCAGAGGATAGAGCCAGGAGCAATGAGCCCAATTTAGTCTGAATGTCAGCAAGAACTTCCCAATAATCCAAGCTCCCCAAAGGAGAACAGAGTGGCTTAAGAGATGTTGAAATTCTCTTCCATGAAGGCCTCCAAGAAGAGGCTGGACAGCCACTTCTGCAGTATGTTATCGTAGGAACTCCTTTGGTGCATATGTTGAACTGAACAACTCCTGAAGTTCCTTTCCATTATCACATTTTGTGATTTTGAGTTCTTCAGATATGTACCTTCTAAATGTAAATTTTGATAGTGTTGACACATTAAGTGGCTAAAAACTTCACATGAATTTCTTCAGCAAGTTGGGTTTCTATGTGGAACAAAGAACAAAGGAATTATAAAGATGTAGACACATAATGGAGAAGACATTTCTGGATGGTGATAGGACTGGATGGAAGGTTCACAAAGTGGATCTGGAGGGCACTCTTGCTATAAAATTCAGAATTTTGGAAAATCAGAGCTGCAAGTCTTAGAGGACATTTAGTCAAAGAATGCCTTTTCACAATATCCCTAATAAGTAGGTATTCAACCTACCTTTGCTTGGAAACTTCTATTGAGGAAGAATCTGTGATCACCAGAGGAAGCCCATTACATCTGTGGATAGCTACATTTGATTTGTATGAAGATTTGTCGGACCTAAACCTGCGTCTTTCTAACTCCAATTTATTGTCCCTGAGTCTTTCGTCGAGGGCAAAGAAGAATAAAATCAATCTATCCAGCATACCATAACTGTGGAAGTACTTGAAAATAGTTCATTTTCTCTACCCTGAATGTGTCCCTGCCCCACCCCAGGCTAAACCACTTAGCTCTTTCACTCATTCGTCCCTCGTGCCTCCTTTGGATGCTCTCCAGGTGATCATTGTTCGTCCTTTCATGTTATTTTCAGAACTGAGCCCTCCACCGTGAGAGTGCTCCCAACAAGGCAGAGGATGGCATGATAATCCATTTGACGGCCCAATCCGCTCCCCTTGGGTAGCATGTGATTGTGATTGATTGGCTTTGCAGGTCCCAGATCACATTTCAGAGCTATTTTATTATCTGATGGACTTTCTAGCTTCTCAATTGCTTGATAAAATTTGGTTTTCCATTGGTCTACTATATTATTTTTTCCAGTGCCAGAAATATGTAACATGTCTCCCTTTCCAGATTGGGATATCTGGCAGTGAATTTTAGTATTATAGCAATGTTTATTCCTCTGTGAGGAAGTCATAGAGAGACAACCATTTCCTGAATTGCCAACTATCTCCCTCATGACCCCTCCACACTGATTTAAGGCAAGTCAATATTCTGTGATAGGTATAGTATGTTTCCTCCTTGATGATCCCATCCAAATGATCCTCTCCACTCCTCTGAAGCTATTCCTCACTCCTCCCTCTCAACTCTGAATTTTTGAATAAGATAACATTGTTACCAAAGCCTTTTGTTCACTACTGTTATTGAGTCCTTGGTTTCTTTGTCAAATAACAAGAGGAGAATCAATTGACAACCATTTCTTAAGCATGTACGTGTGCCAGGTTCTGTACTAGAAAGACAATTAGAAATAGAGATAGAAAGACAAAATTAAATATTCCCTAGACTCAATAGGCTCACATTTTATGGAGGAAACAATATTTTTAGGGGAAGGCTCATCGATCAATCAAAAATCAACTATTAAGGGTGTACTATATGGCCAGGCAATGTGCTAGGTGTTGGATATACAAAGACAAAATGAAATGCCCCTTGACCTCAAGAAGCTTCCATTCTATTTGGTACACCAAACCCCTTTATATCATTTCTTCCATTCTCGGAATGATCCTCAAAGCATATTGTTAGAAAAGTCATTTCAGTCATCACATTTTCTTTTCTTACACACACCCATTTTAAAAAGTTTCTCCATCTGGATTTTAAGTATTCTCACCTTTGACTGAAAAGTTAGATATGAAACTGTTTCTTCCCTTCCTCCTACCTTTTAAATAACTGATGAGTTGTTATGTACTTATAAGTATTCGATCAATTTAAACAAACTTAAGGTAAACTGTGTCACTCCTATTATAACAGGAGTAAGAAGCTGCTTCTTTCTCTACTGTGAATTTAGTGCAAGTTCAGCTTAATGGGGCAACATAAAGATAAATAACTTTAAAGATTAGAATCACATAAACAGAAATATAATGTAATAATTATATAAATATAATTACAAGGGACTACATAGACTATCTCGTTGCATCAATTCCTGAATTCAAATTGTTCTTTCCATCATCCAGTCTATACCTTGAACCCATGTAGGGAGGGGTTTTATTCAGTAGTTCCTGGGGTACCATGTTGAACAGTTGTTTACAGCATAAAAATTCTCTGAAGTCTATGCTGAAGTATAATCAATGATGGTACTTTAGGTACTTGAGTACAGTCCTAATGGTCTCCCTACGTCTTTTTTTCTTCCAGGTGAATTAGTACAGAGTATGCCATTCTGCAGGAAGAGGAACCACAAGTAACTGTGACTTGGCATTTGGGTTCTTTCATCCATGATAGCCTCTACCCTGGTAAGACCACACCTGGAGCTTCACTGAAGTCCATTCCTGGGCACTCAGGTTTTAGAGAGAGATTAATTAGCTGGAGAATCTACAAAAGAGTTAAATAAGGAAGATGAAAGGCTGAACCCATAGAAAAACAAGATCAGTCGAAGAAACTGGGGCTGTACAGCCTGGAGAAGTACTGGGTGAGGAGATGGGAACTGTGCTCATGTCTTTGAAAGGTTGTCGTTTGAAACAAGGGTTTGACCGGCTCTTTGGGCTCTCACAGGGGAAGACTCGAAGCGACAGGGGGAGGGTGTGTTACAGAGAGTCACTCGATGCCACAAAAACCTTTCTACAAATTAGAGCTACATCGAAGTGGAATGGGCTGCACAGGAGGTAACAGGTTGCCCCTCAGTAGAATTGTTCAGATAGAGACTAGGTCACTTGCGTGGTTTGGATTGGATGTCTTCTGGTGTCCTTTCCAACTATGAAATCCTATGATTTTTGTGAGTACTGGACTTGGATTAAGAAAGACCTGAGTTCAAATTCTCCCTCCTACATTTATAGCTATATAACTATGGGTAAGACATTTAATTGTGCTGAATCTCACTCTCCTCATCTCTATAGTGTCTTTTATGGACCTTTGTCCCCACCCCACCCCATGTCCCTATGTCCCTCGTGGTACTTTTGAGGATAAAATGAGATGCTGCATGAAATGGGCTACCCGTAAACCTAGGGGCTGCCCAGCCCTCACTAAATTGTCTAGTCAGGAAGCTTGGATGATTACTCATATTGCTTTTATGTTCTGGGAATAATCAAATGCAATTCTTCCAGTGAAATGGAGAACCAGTCAGCCATGCCATGGTTGCTGTCCCTCTGCCCTCTGCAGGCACTGATATCTGACATGCTAGTGAATCCTTAGGACTCCTGAATCTTGCCATTGGCTTCACTGTTCCACTCTAAGAATTTTCAGACCTTCGTGGCCTACGGTAGAACTCTTTTGTTCTGTGTGTGATCTCTCTGCTGGTTACTCCAGAAGGAATGAGCTCCTTGAGATGGGGGAGGGGGCTGTCTTCATGTTTTTATGTTTGCAATACTTAGCATTTAGTAGTGTTTGATACATAGTAAAAACCTGAGGCAGTTGATGGTAACTAGGCCCGAAATCAGGAAGATCTGAATTTGGATTTGGCTTCTGACACTTATTAGCTCTGGGATGCTGGTAAGTCACTTTTATTCTGTTTGCTTCAGTATAGTTAATAGTAAAATGGCGAGAATATCTCCCAACTCACAGAGTTATTATGAGGAACAAAAAGAAAATATTTGCGAAATAACAAGAAGGAAAGAAAAAGAAGGAAGGAAGGAAGGGAAGGAAGGAAAGTAAGAGAAAGAAAGAAAGAAAGAAAGATAGAAAGAAAGAAAGAAAGAAAGAAAGAAAGAAAGAAAGAAAGAAAGAAAGAAAGAAAGAAAGGGAAAAAAGAAAATAAAGGGAAAATAAAAGAAAAGGAAAGACCTTCTCCTCCATTTCATATGCTTTTTGAATTTGAAAATGCTATTTAAATATCTCTGTTTGCATATAAAATGATTTTGAATTCAGGGCAATCAATCTCTAGAAACCTTCTAGTTTTTTTTTTTTTCTAGACTTTCCTATGCAGTATTGTGCTGCCTAGAGCTGAACAAATTGCTGTGGAGATGGACTCTTATCAAGATTGTAAACCTTTCTCTGGACAATCACTATCCCTCTGTTTTTGCAGCATAATATTCTGAAGAAATGACCTCTTTGCTCTAGTTTAAAATATCTCTGCTTTTCCATTCTTCTTCTCCAGTCAAAGATCTGACCTGATAGATCCCTGCAAGGTTTCACCATTTTGTGTAATGCTCTCTTCTGCAAAAAGGGCTTCTGAAATGAAGCCGAACTGGGCTAGGAAGAATGAGGCATGGCCATTCAAACACTGCCATATAGTGGGCAGTACACATCTTCAGCTTGGGGTTGATTCAGAGAATGATTCACTCCTGCATCCAAGCAGAAGCTCATAAGAATGGAAAAGGTCATCAAAGATGATGCAGGATCCTGTTCTCCCTTTCAGTGCTATGAATTTAAAAAGAAATACTTCCCATAGCCCACTAAGTTATACTTCAATATCTCCCTGACCTTTTCCCATTTTTCCTTCTGTGTCTTTAGGAAGGCAATGGCCAATAACAGTATCATCACGAACTTCCTCCTCAAGAGCTTCTCTGATGTCTGGGAGATACAGATCTTACATGCTGTGCTTTTCACCCTGATTTATCTGGCAGCCCTGGTGGGGAATCTCCTCATTATCCTTGTCACTACCATCGACCAGCACCTTCACACTCCCATGTACTTCTTCCTGAGGCATTTGTCTTTCATAGACCTCTGCTACATCTCCGTCACAGTGCCTAAGTCCATCCTCATCTCCCTGACTCACAGCAACTCTATCTCTATCCCTGCGTGTGCTACCCAGACTTACTGTATTGTTTTTTTTGCCTGTACTGAGCTGATGCTGCTGACAGTGATGTCCTATGATCGATACACAGCTATTTGCCGCCCCCTGCACTATGAGACCCTCATGAGCAGAGGATCTTGTGTGCAGCTGGCAGCTGCTTCTTGGGTCAATGGGAGCCTCTCTGGCATCATGCACACAGTCAGTACATTCTCTGTACCCTTCTGTAAAGCCAGTGTACTTGGCCAATTCTTCTGTGAGATCCCTCATTTACTCAAACTCTCCTGTTCACAGCCAAATTTTGCAGAAATTGGAACCACAGTTACAACTACGATTTTTGGGCTTGGCTGTTTTGTCTATATTGTTATCTCTTATATCCACATCTTTTCCACTGTTTTAAGGATGCCATGCACAGAAGGCAGGTCCAAAGCATTCTTCACATGCCTGCCTCACCTCATTGTGACCGCTGTATTTTTTACAACTGCTTTTGTTGCTCATGTAAAACCTACTTCTGACATCCCTTCTGTGCTTGACCTGTTGGTGTCTGTGTTCTATGTTGTGGTGCCCCCCACCCTAAACCCTGCCATCTACAGTTTTAGAAACAAGGACATGAAGGCAGCTCTGGCAAAGCTGATGAGGCAGGAGCTTCCTTGTTTATAGAAAATTTTCATCATAAAGGTCATTTTTTCTTTCTTTTAATCTCATTTTCCAATTAGTTATTGTGAGTCAAATGAGATAATCGGAAAAATGCTTTGTGATACCATTCAGCTATTTATTCACCAGAATATTTTTAGTATTATCCAATTGATCTGTAGCAAGGCAACAAGCACTTATTAAATATTTACTGCATACAAGGTGCAGTGCTAAGTATTGGGAATGCAAAAACAAAACAACAAACAAAAATAAAACTAGCTACTGCTTGCCCTTCACGAAGCTTACATTCCAGTGGGAGAAGACAACACACAAATGGGAGTTAAAAAGTTTGGGTGGCATGGAACATATCCATTTAGTGGAATGGTCTTGAAGTTTGGAAGTTCAATAGCAGATCCAGGAGTGGAATGAATGTTAAAGTCATAAGCTTCCATTTGCTCAATTCCAATTTTTAAGGAATTGTACCCTATGACCTTCAAAATATTCCTGTTGTGGCCATTATTTTTTCTATGTCATATTTTATTTTCCCCAATTATATTTAAAAACAATTTTCAGCATTTACTTGTAATATTAATTAAGTTGGGACTTTTTTTTTTACTGTTTAAAATCCTAAATCAATTAAGTGTCTTTGATTGAGTCTTACTAGGTTCTAAACCCCAGGCCCACACCCTTTTACTACTATGTGCAAAGCCCCAGGCTGGTTAGCAAACTAGTTTGCTATTTTGAGAGAGGTGGGAAGACCCTAGCGCCCTAAGGGCAGTTGCTAAGACCAGAGCCAATAGTAGGCATTTAAGTTCTGGTTGCTCAGATGAGGTTTGATGATGTCTAAAGACTGTATAAAAAGAGAGGACAGAGTTGTTTGCTTGGGGCTCTGAGCCACAGGAGGACTGGTGCGGGACTCTAGGTCAGCCATTGTTAAGAGCTCCCCAGCTTTTCAACCCAGATGTTGATGTTTTCTTGGTAAGTATAAATTGTGACCTTGTCTGTTTATATTGTGTATGTTTGTAACTTGTTTGTATTTGCTCTGATGTTCATATTTCTGGCTTTTTTCCTGAACTAAGTGATTTTATATGTATATGTTGGATTAAAGCAAGATTGTTAACCCCTTAACGTTGCTTTTCTTAGTAAAGCGATGAAAAGAATCTGTGTTGGCAGTGTTCTTGTTGTTGGGTTTGTGTTGGTCTTTCAACTCCATAGCAGCTGCTAGCTAAATTGTTGCAACATCACTTTAAAATTTGAGTTCCAAATTCTCTCCCTCCCTCTCCACCCCACTCATTGAGAAGGAACAATTTGATATAGGTTATAGACATGTGGTCATGCAAATACATTTCCACGTTAGTCATGTTGTAAAACAAGACATAGACCAAAATTAAAAAAAAAAAAGTAAAATGAAGGAAACTTAAAAAGTGTGCTTCAATGTGTATTCAGACTTCACCAGTTCTTTCTCTGAAGATGGATAGCATTTTTCATCACAAGTTTTTCAGAATTGCCTCTGATCATTATATTGCTGAGAAAAACCAAGTCATTCACAGTTGATCATCTTACACTATTGCTGTTTCTGTGTACAATTTTCTCTTGGTTCTATTCATTTCACTTTGTATCATTTCATGCAAGTCTTTCCAGGTTTTTCTGAGAGCTCATATTTCTTATAACACAATAGTACTCCATCACAATCAAATACCACAACTTGTTCAGCCATTCCCCAATTAATGGTCATTCCCTCAATTTTCAACTCCCTGACACTAGAAAAGAGCTGCTATCAATGTTTTTATACATATATGTCCTGTTCCCTTCTATTTGTTTTTAATCTCTTTTATGATTTAGACCTAGTAGTTGTATTGCTAGGCAAAAGGATGTTCATGGTTTTATTGTCCTTTGAAAATAAAACCCAATTGCTCTACATAACAGTTGAATTATTTCACTCCACACACAGTGCTTTTTCACACATCCCCTACAATATTTGTCATTTTTTTTCTTTTCTGTCCTATTAGCCAATCTAATAGTTGTGAAGTAGTACCTCAAATTGTTTTACCTTGCATTTCAATAATCAACGGTCATTTAGAATGTTTTGTCATGTACTATAAAAAGCTTTGATTACTTAACCTGAAAACCATAGCTATTTTCTTATCATTTATCAGTTAAGGAATGCCTCTTATTCCCATAAATTTGATTCAGTTCTCTATATGTTTGAGAAATGAGGCCTTTACCAGAGAAACTTACTTCAAAAATGTTATTCATGGTTATGATTGCTAACTGTGTTTCCCTTCATCCTATTTCTTCCTTGTTTATTCTGTTCTCACTGTCCTTTTACCCTGTCCCTCCTCAAAAGTGTTTTGCTTCCATACATACATACATACATAGTTAATTATTTTCTGTTGATGTCTCCATGGTCTTTCCTCCACCCATGTTCCTAGAAAGAGAACATTGTAAGTATGAATAAGTCTTTGGTTGATCTGGTAGGTCAATCCCCAGATATTTTATCCATTTTGTAGAAGTTTTAAATTTTATCCATCTCTCTCCCCTCTCTCCTGACCAAGACAGCATGCAATCTGATATAGTCTCTACATGTGTATTTTTATTAAACACATTTTCACATTAGCTATATTTTATAGAAGAATTCAAATGAATGGGAGGAACCATGAAAAAGAAAAAAACAAAAAGAGAGAGCAAATAGTATGCTTCAATCTGCATTCAGATTCCATATTTCTTGCTCTGGATGTGGATGGTATTTTATAGGTCCTTGCATTGCTGAGAAGAGCTAAGTCTATCAAAGTCAGTCATTGCATAATGTGACTGTTACTGTGTACAATATTCTACTGGTTCTGCTCATTTCCCTCAGCATCAATTGATGTAAATCTCTCTAGGGATTTCTGAAGTCGTCCTGCTCATCATTTCTTAATGCACAATAGTATTCCATTACATTGATATAACACAACTTGTTCAGCCATTCACCAAAGGATGTTGTTTAAAATTTTAGATTCCATATTTATTAATTATATTGGCCTATAGTTTTCCTTCCGTGTTGTCTCTTTTCCTGGTTTATGTATTTTCACCATTTTCAATTAAATTTCCTCCCTAGGCCCATGCCCTCCCAAACTTCTGGATGTCACTTGCTCCTGAGGACTCTGATACCTCATTTCTAGAAGAGAGATGAATGGTCTCTCTTAGTAC
This sequence comes from Phalanger gymnotis, assembly GCA_028646595.1. NCBI lineage: Eukaryota > Metazoa > Chordata > Mammalia > Diprotodontia > Phalangeridae > Phalanger > Phalanger gymnotis. The sequence goes on from CM053622.1 coordinate 814,343,990, forward strand.
CATATCGAAGAAGATTAGGCCCATTGTAGAGTCTCTCTCTTTGGAAAAAAAAAATCTCTTCTCCTTTGGGAGTATTCATCAGTGTTACCTCCTCCCACCACTAACACAAGATCGATTCAATTTCTTCACACTTTCAAACTTTTTCTTTGTCTTCTCTCTCATTCTGTACATTTTCATCTATTTCTTTTAAGGCAATAAAATTTAAGTGACTTGCCCCAGGTCACACAGCTAGTAAGGGTTAAGTGTCTGATGTTAAACTAGATTTGAACTTGAGTCGTCATGTGGGCCAGTGCTCAATCATTTGTGCAATATAGCTGCCCCTAGATTCTCTTCTTCTAAAGAGACTATAAGAATCCTGACTTCATTATTAACCTTTGACTTAATTAGAATACATCATGTGTTTCATTCTATCTTTTTCCTCCCTTCTCCCCTTTTGCATGTCCTCCCCTTCTGTTATTTAGTCCAAAAAAACATTGATTCACATGTAAGTGGGGTGTTGTGATGTTTAGTCCCTGTTATTTTCTCTGTTTTCATCCTTGTTTTCTTGAATACGTTTAGAAAGAAATCTTGAAGATGGCAGCTGGAAAGCAGGGAGTTGCCTAAAGCTCTCCCCCAGGACCTTCCATACACCTATAAAAATTGCTCTGAACAAATTGCAGAACTTCAGAACCCATGAAATAGCAGAGGGCAGTAGGGCTCTGGCCCAGGACATCCTGGATGGTCACTGGGTAAGGCTGATCTCTCAGAGCTGGGAGTTGAGCAGAGCAGAGTCCAGTATGGGCTGGGCCCCTGCCAACCAGACTGGGAACTAGATGGAACAGGCCATAGTGCCCTGAATCTGTGAGCTGTAGCAGTTACCAAACTTCTCAACCCACAATCACCAAAGACAAGAGAGAAGGTTAGTGGGAAAAACTTCTGGGACAGAGTGAAAGGATACCACTCAAAAGGCAGTGGAGGTGGTGCAGCTCTGAGACTGCTTACAGAGCTACAGCTACAGTTGCTTCCAGCCCCAGGCCCAACTGGCAGGAAGAATTAAGTGACAGATCAGAGCAGGAGTGCAGAGCCTATTTAGATCTGAGTTGCAGTGCAAGTTGGCGGTTCATGGGGGAGGAGGACCACTGGTGTGACAGAGCTTGCTGTGTAGAAATAGCTCTTAAAACAACAGTACAGCCCCTAAAGTTTGGGACAAAGTATTCTCTATTCTACAAGCAGTCATACCCTGACAAAAAGCTCAAAGGTCAAGTAGTTGGCTGGGAACATGAAGAGGTACTAAAACAGTTCTAGATTCAAACTCAGATTTTGGAATCTTTCTTTGGTGAAAAAGAAGAC
>CM053622.1:814350318-814352089 GCA_028646595.1 Phalanger gymnotis
GTTGTATGTTATATGTGTGTCTTTTTGTCGGTATCGCTGCATTTGCAGATGCCTCTGTGTGTCTGTGTCTCTGCCTTGGTCACTGCGTTAACTGTGTTTGTTAGGAATTGTTGTGATTAATGTGGTTGTGTGTTTGATAGAGTATCTTCCCTGTCTTTCAATAAAAAAACTTTGTTCTGTTGGGAGCGTGTCTTATTACCAGTGCAAATCTGAATCCGAACCTCACCTAGCTTAATCGAACAATAAGTTCAACGTGAAGTTATATGTAGAAGATATATTGAATTCCATGGGGAGGGAGGGGGAGGAAGAAAATCTGGAACTCAAAATTATGTGGAACAGAGAGTTGAAAACTAAAACTAAAAATAAAACTTAATTATATAAAAAAAGAAATAACCTAATAAACTTAGATATGGGAAAAGACAAAAAAAGAAAAAAACTAATAATAAAATAGACCTCATGCTGATATTCCTGAGTCAAAAGCATATAGGCAATTTAATAACTTTTTGGGCTTAATTCCAAATTTTTCTCCAAAATGTGGGAATCAGTTCTCAGTACCAACAACAGTGAATTGGTGTCTCAACTTTCCCACATTTCTTCCAGTGTTTGTCACTTTTCCCTCCAATCTATTTAGGTAATCTGATAGGTACAAAATGATGCCTCAAGGCTATTTTAATTTGCATTTCTCCAATCAATAATGATTTAGAACATGCTTTATTTAAGTATAAATCATTTTGATTCCTTCTTTGGAAAACTGCCTGTTTATGTGCTTTGACTATTTATCAGATAGGGAATGGCACATTTTTTTTTATAGATTTTAAAAAGTCCTTCATATATTTGAGATGTAAGACCTTTATCTAAGAAACTGTCTATAATCCATTTCCCCCCAACCACCACCCAATTTACTGCTTTCCCTCTGATCTTGAGAAGTGTCACAGATTGGGAAGTGACGTCAGGCACTGTAGCAAATATGGTTCAAATTTAAGGAAAGTATCCCAGACATATTGCTTATACTCTCAGATGCCACTGTGTTACCATTTTCACTATCAGAGATTCATTCTTTTGTGTTACATATTGATGCTTTAGGTACCCACATTTTTCTCCCAAAAAACAAGTTCTGAGATGGGTGGGATAATGTCTCAAAAAATGGTAGACATTTGTAGAATAGATAGTTTTCCTCTGTGAAGAGAGTTAAGAGCAATTTGAAAACATAAGCACCTGCTGCGGTGGTAGATTTGGGCCAAAGAAGAGGATGACTAAAAAGCTCTGAAGGGAGGGACAGGGAGCACTGATCACCCTTTTCATAGAATTCCAGATAGTCAGAATTGAAAGGAATGGATACCTGAGGCCATCTAATCCTAACCCTCCCAGAATACGAATGACCATATTTACATCATCCACAATAGTTGTCCATCCAGCCAAGGGAAGTGGAATCCACCACCTCCTGAGACATCCAGTTCCACCTTTGGACAATTTCTATTGAGCTGGCATCAAGTCACAATGGGCTTCTCCCTCACTTCTACCCATTGCTCCTGGTTCTGCCCTCTAGGGCAAAGCCAAAAGAGATGAATCTGTTTTAGATATGATAGTTCTTCAAGAACTTGAAGACATAAAGGGAGGGTTTTGAGAGAGGAGGTAAGGGGGTAGTAGAAAAGGGTAAATTACACCAAATGAAAAAGCACAAAAACATTTTAGTAGAGGGAAAGAAGGGAGGGAGAACAGTATTTGATCTTTACTGTCTTCTGATCTGGTTCAAGAAGGGAATAACATACCC
>CM053622.1:814352589-814364277 GCA_028646595.1 Phalanger gymnotis
TGGAGTCCTGCTTCCCTCTGCCCCTTTGTGGGTTCTGTAGTTCTAGAATTGGTTCAGAGCCATTTTTTCATAGGTTTTTGGAGGGACTTGGAGGGGAGCTCACTCCGGTTACTGCTTTCCAGTCGCCATCTTGGCTCCGCCCCCTGCTCATCATTTCTTAAAGCACAATAGTATTACATTACACTGATATAACACAACTTGTTCAGCCATTCCCCAAAGGGTTCTGTTTAAAATTTTTGATTGTATATTCATTAATGATATTTGCCTATAGATTTCCTTCCATGTTGTCTCTTTTCCTGATTTATGTATTTTCACCATTTTCAATGAAATTTCGTCCCTAGGCCCATGCCCTCCCAAACTTCTGTGTGTCACTTGCTCCTGAGGACTCTGCTACCTCATCTCCAGAAGAGGGATGAAAGGTCTCTCTTAGTACCATATAAAAGAAGATTATGCCTATTGTAAAGTCTTCCTCTCCCCTTGGGAAAAAAAAAAAAACTCTTCTCCTTTGGGAGTATTCTTCAGTGTTACCCCCTGTTCCAGCAATCCGGCTAGCAGCTGTTGTGGGGGTGAAAGACCAACACAAGCCCAAAGACAAGCATGCTGACAGTACACTGGCAAAGCCCAAGTTCTTTTAATCTGCTTTACTAAGGAAAGCAACGTTAAGGGGTTGACGAGCTTATTTTAATTCTGCATACAAACACGATTCACTTACTTCAGGGGAAAAAGTCAGCACCCTGAACTTTGGAGCAAATACAAACAGATTACAAACACCTTTCAAACTCCCTTGACATTTCCCAAATCTTGCTCTTGCTCTAGGAGAACATTTCAGTAACTGACTTTATTAGGGCCTTACTCATAATCCCTGTGACTGACTAGACTAACACCTCTTTATTGTGCCACACCCCTCTGTTAGAATGTAATTTTTTTGATGGTAGGGACTGTCCCATCTTGCTAAACTTGGTTCCTAGCAGAAAGCCTGTCACACAAAAACCACTTAACAAATATTTATCATTAGTTTCAATAGTCTCTTACTATAAGAGTTATAGGTATATGGGAAAATGACCAGCTGCAAAAATAAGCACAAGCTGGACCCCCCTTTCTAAGATTTCTTGGCCAATTGTTGTTTGCAAAGCCCCCATGATACAGAAAGAGGAAAAAATAATGTGGTGTATCCTGTTCAAGAAAGGATGTCCTCGAGCTAGCTCTAACTGACTTGAACAGCCCAAGAGAAGCAATTGTTTTATTTCCACATAAGTCTTAACACCTCAGGAACTAGCAAAAATCAAAAATCTGGGATTGATTTATTATTTTTTGATTGTATATATTTAAGAAAGTGAAGAAAAACTGCTATTAATGCCAGTTTTTAAAAGTGTAATGTGTAGTTTTTTTTTCCCTAAAGAAATGTTTTTTTTTAAATACTTACTAGCATACCACTATAACCAAATAAATAATGGAAATCCCAAAATGGTGTTGAGACAGCAGAGATTTGATGATGAAATGTCAGGGAGCGCACCCTCAGGAGTTATAGCACAAAACCAAGTCATTCTGCTTGCTACTCTCTTGGCAGTGATGCTCAATTTAACTATAGCCTGTGAATTTAGGCAGTGTGATGTCTTTGCCTTACAATCCAGGAGCAGTTGCCAAGCTTTGCTGAGTCTATATCCACATCTGTCCCATCCATATCCTTCCTTCCATTCACATGACCACCATCCTTGCTCAGGTTGTTAGGACCATGAACTTGGGATTCGAAGAGCTTCTTGGAGTCTTCTCCAGTGTCTCCTGTCTCTAATGCATACTTCATTCTACTAACAAAATAATAATAATGATAATGATGGCTAGTGTTATATAACATGTTGAGGTTTGAAAAGGCTTTGCATATGAAATATCATTGTTACTGTTACTGTTCTTTCATTCAATCTTTTCCAACTCTTCATGACCCCATGGACCATACTGTCCATGTGGTTTTTTTTGTTTTGTTTTTTGGGGTATGTTGGCAAGGATACAGGATTGGATGTCATTTCTTTCTCCAGTGGATTAAGAGAAAGAAATTAAGTAATTTTCCCATGGCCATAAGCAAGCAAGTATCTGAGGCCAGCTTTCAACTCAGGTCTTCCTGACTTTAGTCCCAGGGCTTTATCCTCTGAGCCACCTAGCTGCCTCCTGGGCAAACAGAGGTTAAGTGATTTACCCAAGGTCACGTAACTAGTAAGTGTCCAAGGAATCTTAAGGATCCTCCCCAAAATAATGCATAATTTTCCCCAAAGAAAATAAAGTTCTCGTTCTCTCTCTCTCTCTCTCTCTCTCTCTCTCTCTCTCTCTCTCTCTCTCTCTCTCTCTCTCCTGATCAAGAAACTGCAGCAGTGTCCTATTGTCTGTAGGATAAAAGGAAAAACTCTACAGTTGGATTTTAAAGCCCTTCACATTATTACTATTATTGACATAGGAGGGAAAAAGAAAGTTTGGAAGTTTCTCAGGGAAGAATTGCTCACAGTTTTTCCTTGAAGAAGTAAATAAAATGAGGTGGTTAAGTTGTTCTTTTTTCATATACCACAAAACAACAAGAATATCATTTCATGGGACATCTAGGTATCACATTTGGCAGTGCTGATAACAAATATTTGCAAAAAGAAACACCCCAAGGTAACTGAAGTTTATGCACCATTTTTTTTACTTCTTTTGAAACCTTTTCATTGTCTTCTCAAATCTCCCATGGCTTTCCCTTCCTTCACCCTCTCAGCTGAGAACTTTGCCTTAGGGTGTTGAGGTCATTTGCCAAGAGCTCCTTCTGGCTTCCTCTTCATTTCTCATCATTAAGATGCAACCTCCTACTATTTCTTCCTTCACCTTTTTTCACAAGATGAGATGGCCCATCTTGCCAAGGAAAACCCTTCTACATGCACAAATAATTTAATTCCACCTTTTCTTCTCCAGAAAATTGCCCTCTCTACCATCCCCACTTTCTTACTTATGTTCAATAACTCTCTGTCAAAGGAAACTAAGCAGTTAGATGGCACAGGGAATAAAATCTTTGGTCCTGGCATCAGGAAGACCCAATTTCAAATCTGGCCTCAGACATTTACTGGATATGTAATCTTCGACAATCCACTTAACCTCTGTCTGCCCCAGTTTCCTCAAATGCGAAGTGGGTATTATAATAGCTTCTTGTTATAAAGGTTGAATGAGATATTTTTAAAGCCCTTAGTGCATTTCCTGGAAAATTAATGAATTGTATAATATTGAATTAATAAGTTAATATTTTTAATAATTTAAGATCCTAACACTTAATGCATGCTTCTTTTCTTCCTTTTTCCTTCTCCTACTGACTGTTCCCTTGTAGTCTGCAAACATGATCAGGTATATTCCATCCTAGAAACATCCTCATTTGATAAGTCCATCTCTGCCAGCTCTAATGCTACATTTCTCTTATGTTTCATGGCTTAACTCTTTGACAATGCCATCTACAACAGGTAGCTCCATTTTCTCTCCTCTCATTTTCTTGATTCTTTATGATCTTGCTTCTAACCTTATCATCTCACTGAAACAGATCTCTTTAAAGTTTCTTAATGATCTAATTTCCAAATCTAATGATCTTTCCTCAATCCTCATCCTTTTTGATTCTCTGTGACTTTTTCTGTTGTTGAATACCCTCTTGTCCTAGATACTTTCTTTTCTCTTTTTTGGTGACACTGCTCTTCTTAATCTCTTTCTGCTGTCTGACTGCCCCTTCTCTCTCTTCTGTATCTTTATTCAGCTTAAACAAGCTAATTGTGCATGACACTCAAGTCTCTGTCTTGGAACTTCTCCTCTTTCTCTATACCATCTTACCTGGTAGTCTTGTCAGGTCGCATGAATTTAATCATCAGTCTTCATATCTGTTAATCCAGTCTTAACCTCTTGACTTCCAATCTGATATTTTCCACTATTAGACATGTCAATCTGGATGTACAATAGACATCTTAAACTCAAAATGCCCCAAACTAAACTCATCTTTCTTCCTAAAAGCTCTCCCCCTCCTAACTTCCTTATTATTGTCAGGGGTAGCAAGATATTCCTAGTTACCCAGACTGACAGACTAGGAGTCATCCTGGACTCCTCACTATCTCTTACCCCCAATATCCAATCTGTTGCCAAGACCTGTCAATTTCACCTTTACTACATCTTTTAAATATGCACCCTTTTCTCCTCTAACATGGCACCACTTCGGTAAGGTCCTCATCACCCCATACCTGGACTATTGCTCTGCATACCCCAAGTCTAAGCTTAGCCTTTTCCTTTAGGTCTCTTCTGTCTAAAATACACCTCTCCCCTACTCCAAGAAGACAAGAGATTTTTCTTTGAGTCTTGTCTTAGTAATCTACAATTGAAGTATTGACAGTTATCATTTGAATGGTAAAAATACACCCATTGTACATTTAATGAAAACTACTATGTTACAATATTTACCATGTTCAACATAAAATTAAGCTATTTGGTCTTTAAAAAAGACTATAAAATTATTTTTTGATATTTATATCTTAGTTCCTAAGCACCTTTTTAAAAACTTCACAAGCATGTATCACCTCAATTCTGACAGTCACAACTAACTTCCTTTCCTTTTTCTTGCTAACAACTTTAAAACCACACCCTCTATTCTTTCCCTTTTCTCACTAAATTCTAATTTGTTTCAGTGATGTTTTCAACTTATCATATCTTTTTTAAAAAATTTTTATGCCAACTGCCTTTTCATTTTCCATCTCCTTGAATCCTTCTCTTTGGGTCCATGTTTCTATAAGTGGTTAATTTCTGATTTACATCATCTTTCCTTTTGTAATTTAATCTGCAAAAATACATTCATGATCAGTCATAATTCCTTTGTGAGTTGTTAGGTCTATGTTAACATTCTGTGTATGAAATCATGGAGCCACTGAGAAACCTGTGGCACAAAGTTAAGGAGACAAAAACAGGGTAAAACTTCTGACTTGTGGATTAGTACAGTAGATTAGGGCCTATTCTTTCTTCCTCACCTGCCCCCTCATTTTTTGAACTCATTGAAAGGAAATCTTATGGTTTGCATCTTTATGAGTATTTTTTTTCAAACTCCAAAATGGAAGAGTTGGATGAAGCCATGTAACTAGGAACCATTTGCCATCTAGCCAATTAATGAATCAGGATTAAACAAGATTTAAGTGACTTACAAATTGCTTCCATGATGAGTAACTTTGATAGACTTGGCTCTTGTCAACAGTATAAGGGTCAAAAACAGCTCTAAAGGACTCATAATGGAAAGAGTTATCCAGAGAAAGAACTATAGAGTATGAGTGCAGATTGAGGCAAACTATTTGCTCTCTTTTTTTTCCTCTCTCTTTTTTTGGTTTTATTTCTTCTTTCTCATGATTCATTCCATTGCTCATAATTGTTCTGTACAACTTGACTATTATGTAAATAAGTTTAATGCAAAGGTATATGTAGAAGACATATCTGATTCCATACTGTTTTTTGGGGGGGATGGGGAGTGGAGGGGAGGGACAGGAAAAAATTGGAACTCAAAAGCTTGTGGAACTGAGTTCTATTTTTAAAAAAAATCTAATTTTAAATAAATAAATAAATGCAAATGTTAAAAAAAGATTTAAGTGACTTAGAGGGATATGTGTGTCAATGCATACTTCAGCCTCCCGAAATGAGAGGGTCAAATAGAGGTGTGGAACAAGGGAATTTTATACCAAGCGGACTGACCAAGGGAGGAGAAAAATGTTATTTGGGAGGACTGGACAAGCTCCAAATTCCAAAATCTAGGGTAGGGGTGTTATTTGCTCTACAACCTTGCCATACAGTGGTATCTACTGGCAACATTATGTTTCCATTTCTTTCTCCTCATTCTACTTATACGAATGAACTTATTTTTTTTTAAAAAAGGATGAAAAATAGCTTTTACAGTGCAGGGGAAGATGAGTGATTTGGAGAGGAGTATGTGAAACTTACTGTCATCAGAATTGGCTCAAAGAGAGACAAACATACACATTCAGTTGGGTATTGATATCTATCTTACTGTACAGAAAAATAAGAAATGAAGGGGATGAGAGAAGGGGAGAGGTTGATAATAATGAGAGTGTATTGGGGGAGGTGGTGGGAGTCAGAAGAAAAACACTTTTGAGGATGGATAGGTTGAAAGAAAATAGGAAACAGGATAATTTTGCCCTGTTATATGCCAATTAATAGCACAATAAAAATGAAATGGCTGATTATTTACAAGAATATAAACTCCCTAGATTCATAGATTAGTGATAGAATGTCCAAATAACCCTATATTAGAAAAAGAAATCAAATTAACCATTAATGAGCTTCCTAGGAAAAAATAATTGCTAGGGATAGATGGGTTCACAAGTGAATTCTGCCAAACATTTAAAGAAAAAATAATTTCAATACTATATAAACTACTTGGAAAAATAGGTGGAATCTTACCAAAATCCCTTTATGAAACAAATATGGTGTAGATACATAAATCACCATGAGCTAAAACAGAGAAAGAAAATTATAGACCAATTTCCCAAATAAGTATCAATGTAAAAAATGCCATACCAATCAAAGTACCAAAATTATTTTATAGAGCCAGAAAGAATAATAAAATTCATCTGGAAGAACAAAAAGTCAAAACTATCAAGGAGATTAATGAAAAGAAAAGATGGCTTAGCAATACCAGATCTCAAACTATATTATAAAGCTGTAATAATCAAAACTATCTGTCCTGGCTAAGAAATACAGTGTTGGATTAGTGGAATAAATTAGGTACACATGGCACAGTACTCAATGACTATAGTAACCAGAAACCTAGTGTTTGATAACCCTCAGGACCCCAGCCTTTGGGACAAGAACTCACTGTTAGACAAAAACTGCTAGGAAGACTGGAAAAGAGTAAGACACCAATTAGGTATAGACCAACATCTCACACTGTATACCAAGATAAGGTAAAATGCGTACATGATTTAGACATAAAAGGTGACACCATGAGCAAATTAGAAGAACAAGGAATAATGTACCTGTCAGTTTTGTTGGGGATGGGGGGAGGAATTCAAGACTAAACAAGAGATAGAGAGGATTATAAAATATAAAATAGGTAATTTTGATTATATTAAATTAAAAAAGCTTTTATACAAACAGAAAGCCAATGTAACCAAGATTAGAAGGAAAGCAGGAACCTGGGAAACAATCTTGACAGCAAGGGTATCTGATAAAGACATCATTTCTCTAATATATAGAGCTAAGTGAAATTTATAAGAAAAGTTATTCCTCAATTGATCAATGGTCAAAGGATTTGAACAGGCAGTTTTTGAACAGGCAACTATGTATAGGCATATGAAGAAGTGCTTTAAATCACTTTTGATTAGAGAAAGGCAAATTAAAACAACTCTGATACCACTTCACCCCTATCAGATTGATCAATATGAGAAAAAAGAAAATGATAAATGTTGGAGAGGATTTGGTAAAATTGAGACATTGATGCAGTGTTGCTGGAATTGTTAACTGATCCCACCATTCTGGAGAGCAATTAGAAACTGTGCCCAAAGGGACACCAAACTGTGTACATCCTTTGATCCAGCAATACCCCTATTAAGTCTGTGTCCCAAAGAGATCATAAAAAAAAAAAAGAAAAGGAACTACATGTGCAAAAATATTTATGCCACCACTTTTCATGGTTGAAAATATTGGAAATTGAGGGGATATCCCTCAATTAGGGAATGGCTAAACAAGTTGTGGTACATGAACGTAATGCAATACTATTGTACAAGAAGAAATGATGAACAGCCAGATTTCAGAATGTCCTGGAAAGTCTTGTACAAACTGATGCAAAGCGATGAACAGAACCAGGAAACGTTCTACACAGTATCAGCAACATTGTGTGATGATCAACTATGAATTACTCAGCTGTTCTCAGTCACACAATAATCCAAGGCAAGAGTAAAGCACTCTTGAAGGAAAATGGTATCCATATCCACATAAAGAACTGGTGGATTCAGAATCCAGATTGATGCATATTTTTATCACTTATTTTATTTTTTCTCATGGTTACATTTCTTTTGGATTTGCTTCTTCTTCTACAACTCTACTGAATAGGGAAATAGGTTTTACATGATAGGACATATATGAACTATATCAGATTGCCTACCATTTTCAGAAGAGCAGCAGGAAGAGAGGGAGGGATAAAAATTGCTTAGTTACCAAGTTTCAAACACTGTGCTAGATACTGATAGTACAAAGAAACAAATAAAATAATCCCTGTTCTCAAGGAACTTATGCTCTACTTGGAAAAAAATATATAACAGAGACCCTTGTAGGGTGTTGTACTTTATGTGTGTTTGAAAGGGAAGTAGAGTGTATATGCGGTGGAAGTGAGGAAAATTCCCAATCTATGCCCATACAAAGGCATAGAAATAAGAGGGCAATTTGTACAGGGATCCATAAACATTCTACATGTTATATTCAAGGGAAAAGCAATGAGTAATTAGTCAGGAGAGATTTGGTCAAAATGCAATCTAAAATTTAACATACAATTAAAAAATATATAAGAACAAAAGTTCATGGCTCCTTATTCCTTATAAATTTCCTTCTCTATATAGTTGAAATGCTCATGTTTAAATATATGTTTTTAAAAGGAGGAAAAATTGCATCCACATTAAAGATTACTGTTTGGTTAAGGCCAAACAGAAAAGTTTGTATCTTTGATAAAATAGAGTGCCACCATATTTTTGAGTATGGGCCTGAAATGACCAGAAATATACTTTGTTGATATCAGTTTGGCAACTGTGTGGAAGGTGGGCTGGACATTAACATGACAAGTTGCTATTATTGGGGTGGGGTATGTTTATAATTTTAGCTGAAATAGAACCATATTTGCTACAGTGCCTGACTTTACTTCCTAATCTGTGACACTTCTCAAGATCAGAAGGAAAGGAGTAAATTGGGGGGAAAATTATAGACAGTTTCTCAGATAAAGGTCTCATTTCTCAAATATATGAAGAACTTTGTAAAATCTATAAAAAAAATGTGAGCCATTCCCTAAATGATAAATAGTCAAAGGATATGAACAGGCAGTTTTTCAGTGAAGAAATTACAACAATTTATAGACATATAAAACATGCTCTAAATCATTATTGATTAGAGAAATTTAAAAACCTTGAGGTGTCATTTATACCAATCAGATTGACTAAATAGATTGAAGGGGAAAGTGAGAAATGCTGGAGGGGATGTGAGAATGATGAGCCGCCAATTCACTGTTGGTGGAGCTGAGAACTGATCCAAACATTTTGAAGAACAATCAGGAATTCAGCTCAAAGAGTTATTAAAGCCCACACCCTTTTGACCCAGGAATACCACTATGAGGTTTATTTCCAAAGATGTTTAGGGAAAAGGGAAAAGAACCTATGTGTTGTAAAATATTTATAGCGGCTCTCTGTGAAAGCAAGAAACTGGGAATGCCTGTCTGTTGGGGAATGGCTGAACAAGTTGTAGTATATGACTATGATGGAATATTACTGTTTTGTAAGAAATGATGAGCTTGGTGATCTTAGAAAATCACAGCCAGACTTGCACAAAATAATGAAAAGTGAAATGAGCAGAACCAAGAGAATACTGTATGAAGTAACAGCAATACTGTTTTAAGAATAACTTTGAATTAATTCATTTTGACTCTCATAAATACCCAAATTAACTACAAAGTACACATGAAGAAAGACACTATATTCATCCAGAGAAAGACACGGTGAATAGAAGTGGTATAGGATGATTTTACATCTATCCCTCTATCTCTCCATCTGGCTATCTGTCTCTCTGTCTTTCTCTATATATGTATACAATACATACATACACATATTTGTGTCTAGTAGTAGCCATCTCTAGCATGAGAGAGGAGGAAAGAAAAAAGGAAAAAAAAAGAAATTTATGTGATAATTTTATTATATATTTAGAAGGAATAGAAAATTGCACATAACGGATTTGCAATTTCATATGTAGTCATATTTTTATTCCACTATGTTATAGAAGTGTTTGTTTTATTTCACAAACTAAAAAATAAATAAATAAGATTTTAAAAATGAAAAGATCCTCATACAAAAACAGCACATTTGTTCTCAAGACAGGATGCATGGAGAAAAAATTATAGATCTCCTAGATTAACATGTCAAGAAACAAAAAAATCTGAATACTGTAGCAAGTAGCAAGGAATAATACAAGAAAGCTTCCCCAAACTTCCCAACACAGAAAACAAATTGCCAGTTGAAAGAATTCAGAGATCACTTCTAGAATAAGAAAAAAAAAAACATGTTGCGAATACCAAAACACATAGTAGTGAAATTTTAGAATTCTAATTATAAACAATGAAATTCTGCAAGTGGCTTGAAGAAATAGCTTCACCTACAAAGGAAGGTAAATTTGAATAAAAAAAAAGTATTCTATAGTACCTGGAGGAAATGGATGTGTTCTAAAAGGCAAAGGAGCTCAAGATACAAGTCAAAATGACATCCCTTAGAAATGTGAGTCTAACCATTAATGAAAATAAAACATGGGCATCTAATAAAAAGGTATTTAAAGAATTCCTGGAAAAAATCATCCATGAGAAAATATTTGCTTTCCAAGTGTCCCACACAAGTAAAATATAAAAAATGGCAAATAAATACATGTTCATAGTGAGCCACAGCCCTGGGGACAGCTGAGGTAGTGTAGTTCTGAGGCTGCTTACAGAGCTAAAACTGCAGTTGCTTTCGGCCCCAGGCTCAACTGGTGGGTGGAAATAAGTGGCAGATCAGAGCAGGGAGTGCAGAGCCTGCTTAGATCTGAGTCATGGTCTGGGTTGGCAGTTCTTGGGGAAGGAGGAGTGCTGGTGTGGCAGAGATTGCTGTGTAGAAATAGCTCTGAAAAAAAAAACAGCACACCCCTGCAAGCTTGGGACAAAGTACTCTATACTCTACAAGCAGTCATACCATAATGAAAAGCTCAATGGTCAAGGGAACATGAACTGGCACTGAAAACAGACTCAGATTCAGACTCAGACGTTGGAATCTTTCTTTGGTGACAAAGAAGACCAAAACATACCACCAGAAAAAGTCAACAGAGTTAAAGAGCCTACATCAGAAGCCTCCAAGAATAAAACATGAACTGGTCTCAGGCCATGGAAGAGCTCAAAAAGGATTTGCAAAAGCAAGTTAGAGAAGTAGAGGAAAAATTGTTAAGAGAAATGAGAGTGATGCAAGAAAACCATGAAAAATAAGGCAACAACTTGCTAAAGGAGACCCAAAAAATACTAAAGAAAATAACACCTTAAAAATAGACTAACTCAAATGGCAAAAGAGCTCCAAAAAGCCAATGAGGAGAAGAATGCCTTAAAAGGAAGAATTAGCCAAATGGAAAAGGAGGTCCAAAAGACCACTGAAGAAAATAGTATCTTAAAAATTAGATTGGAGAAAGTGGAACCCTGTGACTTTATAAGAAATCAAAATACTATAAAACAGAACCAAAGGAATGAAAAAGTGGAAGACAATGTGAAATATCTCATTCGAAAAACCACTGACCTGGAAAATAGATCCAGGAGAGAGAATTTAAAAATTATTGTACAACCTGAAAGCCATGATCAAAAAAAGAGCCTAGATATCATCTTTCAAGAAATTATCAAGGAGAACTGCCCTGATATTCTAGAGGCACAGGGCAAAAGAGAAATTGAAA
>CM053622.1:814364377-814397950 GCA_028646595.1 Phalanger gymnotis
AAGATCCCAAAAAGAACACTCCTAGGAATATTGTTGCCAAATTCCAGAGCTCCCAGGTCATGGAGAAAATACTGCAAACAGCCAGAAAGAAACAATTTGAGTATTGTAGAAACACAATCAGGATAACCCAAGATCTAGCAGCTTCTACCTTAAGGGATTGAAGGGCTTGGAATATGATATTCCAGAGGTCAGTGGAGCTAGGATAAAAAGCAAGAATTACCTACCCAGCAAAACTGAGTATCATGCTCCATGGCAAAATATGGACTTTCAGTAAAATAGAGGGCTTTCAAGCTTTTCCTGTGAATACACCAGAACTGAATACAAAATTTGACTTTCAAACACAAGAATCAATAAAAGCATGAAAAGGTAAACAAGAAAGAGAAATCACAAGGGATTTAATAAAGTTGAACTGTTTTTTTTTACATTCCTACATGGAAACATGATGTGTATAATTCATGAGACCTCAGTATTAAGGTAGCTAAAATTAATATGCATATATATATATATATATATATACATATATATGTGTGTGTGTGTATGTATGTGTGTCTATATATATATATATATATATATATATAGACAGAGGGCACAAAGTGAGTTGAATATAAATGGATAACATCTAAAAAAATAAAATCAAATTAAGGGATGAGAGAGGAACATATTGAGACAGGAGAAAGGGAGAGATAGAATGGAGTAAATTACCTCACATAAAAGTGGCAAGAAAAAGCAGTTAATTGGAAGGGAAGAAAGGGCAGGTAAGGGGGAATGAGTGAATCCTGCTTTCATCAAATTTGACCTGAGGAGGGAATAACATACACAACAATTGGGTATCTTACTCCACAGGAAAGAAGAAGGCAGGAGATAAAAAATGGGGAATGATAGAAGGGAGGGCAGACGGGGGAGGAGGTAATCAAAAGCCAATACTTTTGAAAAGGGACAGGGTCAATGGAGACTACTGGATAAAGGAGGACAGGATAGGAAGGAGCAAAATATAATTAGTCTTATATAACATGAGTATTGTGAAAGCGTTTTGCATAATGATACACATGTGGAATCTGTTGATTTGTTTGCCTTCTTAGGGATAGTGGGTGGGGAGGGAAGAAAGGAGAGAATTTGGAACTCAAAGTTTTAAAAACATATGTTAAATAAATAGTTTTTACATGTAACTAGGAAATAATATATATATAGGCAATGGGGCGTAGAAATTTATCTTGCCCTACAAGAAAGGAAGGGAAAAGAGGATGTGGGGAGTGGGGTGACAGAAGGAAGGGCTGACTGGGGAATGGGGCAATCAGAATATATGCCATCTTAGAGTGGGGAGGAGGGTAGAAATGGAGAGAACATTTGTAATTCACATACTTGTGGAAATCAATACTGAAAAACTAAAAATATTAAATAAATAATTTTTTAAAAAAGAAAAAAAATCATTAAAAAAAGAAACAGGAAACGGTAAATGTAATTGATCAGTCACAATGAACTATGCAAGTACAATGTGCTGTAAGGTACACAAAGATAATTGCTCAGAAACTAAGGGTTTTTTTTTTTTAAGTAGGCATTCAGTGAATATATTGCTTTGCAAATGATGCAAAGAATAGAGTGCTGAGCCTGGAGTCCAAAAGTCCTGCATTCAAAGATTACCTCATATTCTTATTTGTCTGTGTGATGGTTAATTGACTAGCTCCCTATCTGCCTCAGTTTTCTCAACTGTGACTATCAATGTAAATGGTAATAAATATTAACTTCCAGGGTTGTCATGAGGATGAAATGAGAAAATATTTGTAAAACCCTTTGCAACATTTTAAGTACTAAATAAGTATTATGCAGTTTTATTATTTCAAATTATCTTGTATTTATATATCTGCGCACGTGTTATATTCCTTAATAGAACACAAATTCCTTATAGGTGGGCTATACTTCATTCACTGCCATAATGGGAAGTGGGAATGGATATAAAGTTTAAAATTGAGTCAGTGATGTGGAAGTATAGATCTGAGAATTCGCACAATGAAAGATACTAGAGGAAGAGTATTGTCATTATCAAATAAACTTTTTAAAAGGACATTAGAGTGAAATATGTTCTAGGGGAGTGGGGAAGAATTGAGTGGACATGGATTCCTTGAAGATTCTGTATTTGTAGTGGAAGAAAAGAGGACTATATTAACACAAGACTTTTCGGTTTCAACATATATTCATATACATTATTTCCTTTTATCCTTAGTTAGCACTCCGTCCAGGACTACCTCCTCAAATTCCACTCTCATTAGTAATTGGAACTCCAGGTGGTGATTATTACTAATCCAACAGAGATCCTGGGTTAACTCTGAGGGTCAGTGATGGTTTTAGTGTGGCCACTGGTGAGCCCCATTGTTGTGCTTGTAACTGATTATCAGGTAGCCACCTCAACTAGCTTTTTGTAAAGGTGGTATAGTAAAAACACTGGTCAGAAAGTATTCCCACTTTCAAAGTATTGGCACAGTATTGGATGAATAGATAGATAGATAGATAGATAGATAGATAGATAGATAGATAGTCCAGGGGACACTTGCCTTTGACTTAGAGTATAATAGTAGTGATGACAAGTATAAAGAACATGTGTTGCCAAAGTGGAAACTCAGAATTCCTGGTTACTGGAAGTCCTTTCTTGAGTCCATAGCTGGCATTTGTTTCACTTTCAGTGAGTTGTATACCTTAAAGGTGCTTCTTCCATCAAATGGCTATCTCTTGCCATCCATATATATTCATGTTTGTCCATGTGTTTCTTCAATCTCTCTCTCTAGCCAACTCATTATTTTACTAGCCAAACTCTAACTATATCTTTATCTCCTACCACACTTATGAATTTGTATCAAGTCCCCCAACTCTGGTTGGTGCACTTTTACCTTATCTTTCCAAGATCCAAGTCTCTTTGCACTTTGTCAGCTATCTCTACACCATACATTCTTTAAGCCAGGCACTATCTTCCTTTTTCCCAACTCGACAATCTAGGGTTCCATTCCATGGTATCCCATCTCTGATAGGATCTGGGATCACCTTATTTTCCTAGAACTAGATTTCTATGTCATATTGTTATATTCACACAATTCATACCCCCATTTGCACCTCCAGCTCCCATTTTTGTGTTCTCTCTCCAATTGGAATGTGGTTTCTTGGAAGGCAAATATTTTTTTCTTGGTTTCTTGATTATGTCCAAAGAATATGGCTAGTACCTAGTAAGAAGTTAGTAAATTGTTACCATCTATCATTTTTCATTTAATATAATCTAATTTCTATTTAATATCAGGTAAATGCATTCTTTTATTTCTCCAGTCTGTCTGATGACATGCTAAATTCAGGGATAAAGAATATAGATTTTTTTTACAGGATTGGTCCCCATCACACTCTTCCTGTCTTCTGTACAGGTAAAAGGAGCTGCCTATTCAAGGTCCTCCTGAGCCTAGAAGATACTGTCTCTTGAGAGTTTTGCTGCTGGAATGAATTATTACAGAAATTCCTCTATTATGTGAAATCCTAGAGGCATAGTTATTTTAGTTGATTAACTAATTAATTACACTTGTTCCCTCTTGACTCAATCAAACAAAGTCATACTTCCTAAGGTGTAGTAAGGTATAATAAGATATTCACCTACTGAAAGCATCATCATGACCTTATACTGTTTACATTACAATAATTTAGTTGTGTGTGTGGAGGTTGTACCTCATGCCTTATACTCATAAGAAACATTTGAGTTAGGTAGTAGAAGTATTCTCTTCATTCTGCATAAGACAAAGCTGAGGTTCAGAGAAGTTAAGTGACTGACCAAAGGTGAACACAAGAAAGTGGAGGAGTCAGTACTCAAGCGCAGGTCTTTTGACTTATAACTGAGTTCTCTTTGGAATAGAGCAGCTAGGTAGTTAGGCAGACAGAGTGCTGAGCCTGAAATTAGGAGGACCTGAATTCAAATCCAGCCTCAGACAGTTACTAGCTGTGTGACTTTGGGCAAGTAACTTAACCCTGTTTGCTTCAGCTCCTGACCTCTAAAATGTCCTTGAAAAGTAAATGGCAAACCAGTTCAGTGTCTTTGCCAAGAAAACCCCAAACAGGGTCATGGAGAATCAGACACTACTGAAACAAGACAACAACCAACAACCAACCACTTCTGATGCATAAGTGTTGGGGAAAGATAAGGAATGATGAAAAAGAAAAGATGAAAAGAATAAAGGATGTAAAAAGGCAAGATCATGGATACTTTAAAGTGACACAAGCCAGTAGTGCCATTCCTATCCTTTCCATGAGAAATCCTCCATCATTTTGGATAATTCATTGAACAATAGACTGACTCAAAATTTGTGGGGAACATTAACATGATCTCCTCACCAGCTTCCTTAGGGCAGCTTTCATGTCCTTGTTCCTTAGGCTGTAGATGATGGGGTTCAGAGTAGGGGGCAGAACAGTATAGAAGACAGACACCAGGAAGTCCACAAAAGAGGGACAAGCTGAGCTTGGCTTTAGATAGGCAATTGCTGCACTATGAAGAAAGATAGTGACAACGATAAGATGAGGCATGCAAGTGGAGAAAGCTCTGGACTGACCCGTCACAGAGGGGATCTTCAGAATGGTTGAGAATATGTGGGTGTATGAGAGGGCAATTGAGAGGAAACATCCAAAACTCAAAGAAGAAGTGATGGCAAGGGCTCCAATTTCAGCTGAGTAATTGTCTGAGCAGGAAAGTCTGAGGATTTGGGGAATCTCACAAAAGAACTGATGAATCCTGGTAGACTCACAGAAAGGCAAGGAAAAGCTGGTGGCTGTATGTAAGAGGCCAGAAAGTCCCCCACCGAGCCATGAGAAAGCTGCCAGCTTCACACAGGTCCTTCTCTTCATGATGACTGCGTAGTGCAGAGGATGGCATATGGCCACATAACGGTCATAGGACATCCCTGTGAGCAAGGCTAATTCTGTACAGGCTAAGAAAACCACTAAAAACACTTGGGCAATGCATCCTAGGAAGGAGATGGAGTTGCTGTTGGCCAGGTTATTGCTGATGAATTTGGGAACAGTGACAGAGATGTAGCAAAGGTCTAAACAAGACAAGTGCTTCAGAAAGTAATACATGGGGATGTGGAGCTGCTCATCAAAGGTGGTTAGGACAATGATGAGTAGATTCCCCAGCAAGGCTCCCAGATAAATCAATAGGAATAGCACAGCATGTGATATCTGCAGCTCACGGACCTCAGAGAACCCCATGAGGATGAATTCAGTCACCAGAGTGGCATTGGTCATTATTTTCCTAGAAGGAGAAAAAGGGAGAAATGAGGTATTAAGCCTTCTTATGGGTAGATAAGTCCAAGAGCCCTACAAATCACCAAACCTACTTACAACATGGCCACAAAAGACATCATCCCAAGGAACAACCTTCATGGAGATTTGACCAGGCAATTATCTCTGCAAGGTCTATAGTCACAGCTACTAAAATCCCAGAAAACAAAGTTCTTGCCAGCAACATAATCGCTGCTATAAATGATTCAACATCATAAATTGACAGTAAAGAACAAGGATTTTCATTGACTTTGCTGCTTCATCCCATGGATGATGAATCCATTCCATCTGCCTTGAAGCTGAAACCTTCTCTCTGTGTTATCTTCCCCCATTTTAATGTGACTTCCTGGAGAGCTTTTCTTTTGCCTCCCCAGAAGATAACAGATAGCAATCGTCTAGTAATTGCTGTTCCATTATTCATTCATTCATTCATAGAATATTCAAGCTGGAAAAGATCTCTCAAAATTATCGAGTCCAAATCGTTTATTTTACAGAATACAGAAAATAATAGCCCACCGGC
Source organism: Phalanger gymnotis (assembly GCA_028646595.1). NCBI lineage: Eukaryota > Metazoa > Chordata > Mammalia > Diprotodontia > Phalangeridae > Phalanger > Phalanger gymnotis. The sequence goes on from CM053622.1 coordinate 814,370,193, forward strand.
ATGGAGAGATATGATCAAGCTTAGTCAAGCAGTAGCAAGTGAAAGAGACAGAATCATGAGTGTGATGTCTAAAAAGACTATAGTGGAGAGCATCAGGACACAAATGGAATTCAATCTTTTGGGTCTCAATTTTATGTGACACACACAAAATATCTATGATATGAAGTAGGGATACAGGATGGAACTGTAATTTTATTGGAAAAGGGAACTCCTAGATGAAGAAAAGGACTCTAACAATTCAATTTGCGACCTGCACTCTTGGAGTTTCTATTAACACTGAAAGGGAAAGCAACATCCCCAGTGTTCACACAGACAGGGTGCACTAAAAGCTGGACTTGACTCGATGTTTTCCTGACTCTGGGCTCTGAAGCCGTCATACTATCCATTCCATTCCACTCTCAAAATAGGAAATAACACACAATAAATGCATTGAAAGGCAAGGCCAAGTATGGTGAGGTCCAAAATTGTTGAATAATTTCAACCTGGAGGAACCAAAAATGATGCCCTAAAGAAATTGGCATTTGATTTGGGTTTTAAGGTTTTGAGAAGAGTTTGTTCAACAGTGAATGGAGAGATAGAGAACATGGCAAGCCTGTGCTGGTTCAAGAAAAAGCTAGGGAGTGGGGAAAGTGATTGGGAGATGGAAGGAGTGGGGTCAAGTAACAAGCTTGGTAGATGCATAAAGTAAATGGAGAAGAATAGGAAGGCAGTGAAGGCAGGGATGTGCCTGATTGCAGAAGTCTTTGGATGCCAAGCAGAGATTTATAAAGAGTTGGGAAGACCCAGCTGAGAGGTCATATCAGAGATCTCTGCTACTGGGGAAGTCTGCATGAACTTCGTCCTGAAAAAGGAGATTTGACTGGATAGACAGGATTGTGATGGGTGGATTTTTCCTGAAATTGTTATTTTAAAGAAAGGAGAAAATATGAGCAAAAGTCCACAGACAAGAAATCACAAAGTGAGGTTGAGGCATGATGAATAAAGTCATTTTGGTGAATTACATTATATTCTATTATATTACAAGGTGAGAGTGAGAGATAATCCTAAAATAAACTGGGAGATGATGTGTAAGGCTTTGAATGCCAAGTTGAAGAGTATAGATTTCTTTTTTTTGGTTTTCTTGTTTTTTTTTCTTCGGTTTTGTTTTAGCAATGGAGTTACATACAATCAGGTCTGTGTGTGAGAGGTCAGGCTACAAATGATTTCTAGTTCCAATTAGAGTGGAGATAGACAGAAAGGGAGGAATGTATTTATTGTAACACTCTAGCCTAGAAGTAGTGAGAAAAATAGAAGATTGACAGGGGAAATGGGAAAAATGGATGGGAGCTAAAGAAGAGTAAGGAGATGAATCTACCTCTTTTCCTTGGAGTGTCAGGGGGCTATTGTTGCAGAAAACAACATAGACTATTAGAGGGGGTAGTCATTTGTTTTGATGAACTGCTTTTTTTCGTTATAAGAGAAGGTACATTGTGTTGAGTTGGGGGACTGTTAGCTGACTCTCAAATAAAATGAAAGGCATTAATAACAACTTTACAAAGGAATAGATGGTAGAGACATTGCAGCATTGGTATCAATACAACTTGGCAATCATTTAAGTGAGTAGATTAAGAGAAAGGGAAAAAAAATCAAAGGTAACACAATGATTTTGAGCCAAAGTGGTAAGGAGACTGATGATGCCTGTGACAATAATATAACAATATAATACATAACATTAATGATGATAAATATAACAATAACAATAGAAACTAAGAAGTGATAAGTTCGGTGATATAAGGATAACTTTACTTTAAGGGGATCCCCAGGAGGCAACTATTAAAGCAATTATTAAGCTTGGGAGACAGATCATTCCATTAAGCAATCAACCAACAAGTGCTTATCAAAATACCTACTATGTGCTAGGCACTGCCAAAAGAATTGGGAACACAAGTACAAGTATGAAAGCCCATGTCTTTGAGAATCTTACATGCTATAGAGAGAGCATAGCCATATCTCAGTAGATTCAACATAAATAATGAATAAAATAATTTAGGGGGCTAGTAGTGCAGGAGATCAGAAAAATGAGAGTTTGACTGTGAGTTGAAGAAAAGGAGGAATTCTCAGAGGGGGATGTAAAGCAGGAGGGCAATGCAGCTAAATCAAAGGCACAGAGCTGAAAGTGGGCCATGTGTAAAGGTCAGTTTGGCTGGATCATACAGCCTGTGGATGGAAGTAATCTATCAGGTCTTTTAATGGAGTCATATTGGGAAGGGCCTTAAGTATAATTAAAAGATAAGATTATATGGGAAAATGTGCTGGGGTTAGAGTTAAAGGATTGATATTCAAATCCTGGTTCTGCCACTTACGACTTGTGCCACATCACTTCCCCTCCCTGTGCTCTGTGCCTCAGTTTCCTTATATGAAAAATGAGAAGATTATTCAAGATGACTTCTTAAGAGCCCTTTCAGCCCTGTTATTACATATATATATACATTATATGTATGTATGTATATTATATATACATGTATATATATTATATATGTATGTATGTATGTTATATGTATGTATATATGAATATGTATATATGTATGTATGTACACACATACATATACACAATATATACACATACCTATATATGCTCACACATATGTTCGTATATACATATAAGTATTTCCAATATATATATATATATGAATACATACATGCTTATGGTATATATGGAGTAATCTTCTAGAGGTAATAGTTAAACCATCTGAGTGGCTCAGTTGAACAAAGGACAACATAGGAATAAGGGGGAGAACCAGTCTTTAAGTGATCAGTAGAAAGCAGAGGAAGAATTAAAAATTAAAGGATTTAAGGATGAATTCTGAAGTGTGAGACAGAGACAGAGACAGAGAGAGAGAAAGACAGAGACAGACAGAGACAGACAGAGACAGAGATACCTGACACTCAGCATTAGATGGACAATCATTGTGTTCTGATAATTTCACCTTTCAGGAGACACTACCTGTGATGTCTGGATTACTGTTCTTTGAGTTCAGGTACTCTGCTAACCAAATGACTTACGTATGACTTCGAAGCAGCTTTCATCACAGATTTTGCCCTTTTAAATTGGGTGTTTACAGATAAATCCCTGCTTCTCTGAAAGTCTCTGTTTTCTGAACTAGGAAACAATAGTGTGTTTTTGAGATCAGATGGGTTGGCTAAGCACAGCAGAGGGCATTTGAAAATACTTCTGACAAGTCTGCAAACCTTCCTTCTCAAATTTGACCCCAATCGTCCTCATCTCAGTCTGATCAATTAGCTGATTGCCCTCTCCTTCTAACTTCTAGTGATTGGAAAGGATTGGGAATTTGAAGAGGAAATCTGGGTATTTCATGATGCAGTAGCACTCAAAGACAGGTCACACAGAGCCTGGAATGGTGCCCTATGGGACACAGGATAGAAGAGAGCTAGTGGTAATGAGCCCCTGTGGATATGGGAGAATAGACAATAATACTCTTCGTCCTCGTGCTGCATTCAGGAAACAAGAGACAAAAAATGTTGCCGTTTAGATCATTGTACTTTGGCTACTATACTTGGGGACACATTGTTTGCTCCAGTCCTACTTTAGAGCTAGGAGAAACTTTAGGGATTATCTAGTCAATCACATCATTTTGGAGTTGACATAACTGAGGTCCTAGTAGACTAATTCTGAGATTACTCAGAAAATAGGATATTAGGAGTTCAGAATTATAATTGATTTAAAGAGTCATCTAGCCCAGCTGTGTCAAACTCAAGTAGAAATGGAGACACTAAACTTACATAAGGATACCTGCAGGCTGCATATTGACTAAGAAATGTACAAATTAATGTTGTTTCTATTTGCTTGTATTTTTATTAATTTTGCTAAATATTTCCTACTTACATTTTATTCTGGTTCTGTCATGAGATTAAGTATTTTACATCACCTGCCTAGTCCAATTCCCTCATATTTTGGAGGACAAAGAGACCCAGGGAAACATGACTTGCCCAGAGTCATATACATGGTAGAATTTGCACTTAAATCTATATCTTTGGAGTCCACATGTGCCATGCTTTTCATTACCCCGTGCCTTTCTATTCCTGACAATCCAGGTACTAAATGATCATCTTTTGTTAAAGCAATTTAGACAGACAAATGAAGAAACACAGGAGAAAGAATTAGTAAAACTGAATTCACAGTTATTAATTTAACATCGATGATTTAGTTACTCGGGACACAGAGACAAGCTATTTATTAACAGATCTACATGCCTGTTTGCCAGGTCTCTGCTGAAAATATATATCTCAGAAAGTGTCAGAGAAATGTTAGTGGGGAAAGGATGAAAACTTTGTATTTCCATTAAGATAATGTTATTCTTAGCTCAGTGCTTGGTACTCAAGGTGTACTTGACAAATGAATACTAAATAACTGTTTTATCTGTTTATCTGACTTTAAAAAACAAATTTCACTCTGATGCGGGCTCTAAATCTCTGAGTTCAGTGGGCCATCTAGATTAAAATATGAAGGCTGGGCAGACACTGACATTGTGTCTCATAATTACTTTTGTTTTTCATATTTCAAATTGGCACAATACCAGACTTCCTCTTTTCATGCTAACAACTCTGGGCTCAACATTTCTTTTAGTGATGCATTGTGGTTTGACACATCATCCATTTCTCAGCAGACAATTGACACCCTCCAAAAATTACAAGAAACTGACTAATCTAGTCATTGCTAATGACTGGAAATGTACCTTTCCATGTTTAGACTGTACTGCTTTATATCTGAAAGGAAGGAAATGGATTATGACCTCAGGCATCTCAAACCAATATGGGTCACTGTACTTTACCAGAATTCTGTTGACTTTTAGAACCATCTTGCCTTTATATCACTGTAGAAACTTTCCATATTGTTCTCCAATTTTTTTTAATTTTTTTTCTCCAATCTTTCTTTTTGACTTTGTATCAGATCATGCAATTATTTCCCTTATTAAAATTTTTCATATTCCATAATCCTTATGGGATAATAGATTACTTCATTACATCCACACCCAATAGTTTGCTGAATCATTCCTTAACCATCAAGGATACAACCTGTTTTCAGATTTTCACTACAACTAATTGTGTTGCTATGAAAGTAGGATAACAGGTTTTTGCCTGCCTTTCATTTCTTTGAGGTAAACACTTAGCAATGGAATCATGGGATCTTTGCCATCTTTTGGTGTATACAGTTATTAATGGGACCAGTGTATCTCTGTTGTTGCTGTTGTTAATTTTTAAAATTTTTATATTGTTCCAAATTTTCTCTCTCTCTCCCCCCCTCCCAGCTGTTGAGAAGGCACAAAATACAATACCCATAATACATATGAAGTCATGCAAAACATATTTACACATTAGCCATGTTGTAAGGAAAACAATCAAAATAAAGAAAGTGAAAAAAATCTGCTTCAATCTGCATTCAGAGTCCATCAGTTCTCCCTCTGGAAGTGGACAGCATTTTTCATCATGGATCCTTTGAAATTGTGGATCATTGTTTTGATCAGAATAGCTGTCTTTCACAGTCAATTATCATAACAGTGTTGATGTTACCCTGCATAATGTTCTCTTGGTTCTGCTCACTTCATTTTGCATCAAATCATATATTTTTTTTTCTGCATAATAGTATTCCACCATAATCATGTACCACAGCTTATTCAGCCATTCCCAACCTAGTGGATAGCATCGTTGGTTCCAATTCTTTCTTTGTCACCACAAAAAGATCACACACACACATGTATGTATGCATGTATCATGCATGCATGTATGTATGTATCCTTTTCCTTTGTCTTTGATAGATTCTGCTCCAGCCCCTTATGTGAATTCTGAGCGTCTTTCTATTTCAAGACTTTTGTAAATAACATATTGTTAGATTCTAGTTTCGAATCCATTTGGCTCTCTGTTTCTGTTGTATGGGTGAGTTAAACCCATTCACATTCATAGCTATTATTGTTAACTGTTTGTTTGCTTCTATTTTGTTCTCTTCTATATGTCCTTCTCTTTTTTAACTTATTCCATTCTCAAAAATATATTCTGCTCCTGAATATTGTTTCCCTTAATCTAGCTTCCTTATCACCCTGCTATTTTCTTAGCCTCTTTCTTTTCTATTTTCCTATTGTCTGTGTGTGTGTGTGTGTGTGTGTGTGTGTGTGTGTGTGTGTGTTCATCCTTTACTTATAGTTCTAATCTCTGAGGCCACAGAAAAAGCTTTGTGAACTCTCCCATGGGACAGTTTTTTTAAACAAACATTTAAAAAATAGTCATCATACTTCCTGAAGTATTCAGACTTGTTTTTCTTTTATTATTAATTATTTGGAGTCTTTTCCATTTGCTTGTATATAGATAAATATCTTCTTTGTAAAACTATCCATAACTTTTGACCATTTATGAAATTGCTTATTTAAAATAAGTCTCTTCTATCTCTTCTTTGTTTTTGAATATCACCCTGCCATTGCCTTTCTCTGTTATTTTGTGATAGTCTTTTAAATTTAGTTTACAAATTAATTTGAGTTTTATTCCAGTATTTTGAAGAATTTATAAACCTAAAAATTCTATAAAACAGCTTTCCAGTTTTCCTAGAATTTCTCAACAAATAAAGATTTCCTCTCTAATAGTTTGTGTTCATTTATTGAAAATGAGGCTGCTAGAAAATCCTGGAAAGACTTATATGAAGTGATGCTGAGAGAGGGGAGTAAAAGCAGGAGAACATTGTATGCAGTTACAGCCACATTGTGCAATGACTAACTTTGATAGACTTGGCTCTTCTAACCAATGCAAAGTTCCAAGAGAACTCCAAAAGGCTCATGATGGAAAATGCTATCCACATACACAGAAATAATTATAGAATCTGAATACAGATGAAAGCATGCTGTTTCTTCCCTATTTAGTGTTATTTTGTTTCTTCTTTCTCATAGTTCATTCCATTGGTTATAATTCTTCTGTGCAACATGGTTAATGTGAAAATATGTTTAATGTGAATGTATATGAAGAGCCTATATTCAGATTGCATGCCTTCTAGGGGAGGGGAGATAGAAGAGAGTGAGAAAATTTAAAATTCAAAAGCTTGTGGAATTGAATGATCTAAACTGAAAATATATTAATTAAAAACAAAAGAAAATGAGGCTACTATCTTCAATTACTTTAAGATTGCATATATCTAGACTATTTCAGAGACACCTTTTTCTTTGATTTGATCAATAATCTTGAAAATTCCTGCTTTCTAATATTTTGACATGTGACAATGCCAGAGCCTCTGAATTCCTATTTTATTTTTCATTACTTCCCTTGACCACTGTTTTTCACTAAGTGAATCGGTTTTGTTTTTTGTTATTTCTTAGCTTTATACTCTTGCTATAGAGTTAGTTAAAGCCTTTCATAGTTTAATTTCTTTTTTAAAATAAATTTATTTTTAATTTACAACACTTGGTTCCACAAGTTTTTGGATTCCAAATTTTCTCTCCCTCTCTTTCTTCCTCCCAGCCCCCTAAGATTGTATGTAATCCAATGTAGGTTCTGCATATACCTTCACATTGAACTTATTTACATAATAGTCCACTTGTAAAGAAGAAATATAACCAATGGAATGAATCATTAGAAAGGAGAAACAAAACCTAAAAAGAAGGGGAAAAGAGAGCAAATAGTTTGTCTCAACCTGCATTCAGACTCCATAATTCTTTCCCTGGATGTGCATAGTTTTTTTTTCCCATCATGTGTCTTTTGAAACTGTCTTTGAACCTTGCGTTGATGAGAGGAGCCAAGTCTGTCAAAGTAATCTGTACAGATACCTTGTGTCTGTAATCATGTATAATCTCCTGGTTCTGCTCCCCTCACTCAGCATCAGTTCATATAAGTCTTTCCAGGTTGTAATGGAGTCCGTCTGCTCCTCATTTCTTATGTCAGAGTAGTATTCCATTATATTCATATAACACAATTTGTTTAGCCATTCCCCAATTGATGGGCATCCCCTTGATTTCCAATTCCTTGCCACCACAAAAGAGCTGCTATAAATATTTTTGTACATATTGCTCCCTTTCCCACTTTTCTGATCTTTGGGATATAGCCCTAGAAGTGGTATTGCTGGGTCAAAGGGTATATGAATTTTTATAATCCTTTGGGTATAGTTGCAAATTACTCTCCAGAATACCTGGATCAGTTCACAACACCACCAACAATGTAGCAATGTTCCTATTTTCCCACATCCTTTCCAGCATTTATCATTTTCCTGTTTTGTCATGTTAGTCACTCTGACAGGAGAGATGTGCTGCCTAAGAGTTGTTTTGATTTGCATTTCTCTAATCAATAGTAATTTAGAGTATTTTTTCATATGTCTATAGATATCTTTAATTTCTTCCTCTGAAAACTGTCTGTTCATATCCTTTGACCATTTATCAATTGGGGAATGACTTGTATTCTTATAGATTTGACTTAGTTCCCCATATATTTTAGAGATGAGACCTATATAAGGATGTAAACATTTGTCCTTATTGAATAACCAGGATTTTTTCCCCTCCATGTTTATTTTTTTATGTCTCTCTTGAGTTTTGCATTTAAAGATGAAATTTTCCATTGAGCTCTGGTCTTTTCATCAGGATGGTCTCGAATTCCCTTATTTCATTGAATATCCATCCCTTTGCCTAAACATTATGGTCAATTGTGCTGGGTAGTTGGTCTGTGATTTTAGTTCAAGCTCCTTTGCCTTATGGAATATCATATTCCAATCCTTTCTGTATTTTAATGAAGAAGCTGCCAAGTCCTGTGTGATCCTGACTGTAGTTTGGTGATATTTGAATTGTTTCTTTCTGGCTCTTTGCAGTATTTTTTCCTTGACCTGATAACTCTAGGATTGGGCTCCAATATTCCTTGGAGTTTTCTATTTGGCATCTCTTTCAGAGGATGATTAGTGGATTCTTTTGATGACTATTTTACCCTCTGGTTCTAAGACTTTGGGGCAAATTTCCTTGATGATTTTATGGAAGATACTTCCCAGGCTCTAATTTTATCATGGCTTTCCAGTAAACTAATAACTCTTAGATTGTGTCTCTTGGATCTATTTTCCATTTCAAGTGTTTTTTTTTTCCTGATGAGATTTTTACATTTTCTTCCATTTTTTCTTTCTTTACATTTGGTTTGACCGACTCTTGATGCCTCATAGAGTCATTAGATTCTACTTGGCCAATTCCAATTTTTAACAAATTGTTTTCTTCATTTAGCTTTTGAACCTCCTTTTCCATTTGGTTAATTTTACTTTGTAAGAAGTCATTTTCTCCAGTTAGATTCTGAACCTCCTCGACTATTTTGCCAATTTTACTTTTTAAAGATTTGTTTTCCTCAATGAATTTTTTTTCCATTTTTTTCTTTTACTTCTCTATTTTGTTTTTTAAAATGCTCCTTGAGCTCATCCAGGAATGCTTTTTAGGCTTCAGTCCAGATTATATTCCCTTTTGAGGTTTCGTATGTAGAGATAATGTCAATGTTCTCTTATTCTGAATTTGTATTTTGATCTTCACTGTCCCTATAATATGATTCAAAGGTCTTTTTTTTTTACTTTTCTAGATTCTTTCTTCATGGTGGTTGTGTTTTTCCTGACTTTTTAAGTGTGTCTCTCATTCTGGGTCCCCAGGAGCTCTGTCCTGAGCTTCCTAGGCTAGGAATTGGGGGCCTAGTTACTGGCTTTGTGTGCTGTGGCCTCTGGTTTTGTCAGCTAGAGGTTATATGGTGCTGTTGCTCACCTGATGCTGAGCTGGAGTTGGCTGGTATGTGTTAAGGATCGAGGCCCAGTGAGGTATTTCTGAGTTTCCCTGGGGGGGGTCACTGTGTGATGTATGAGAGAGGGGTGGTCTGGCTCCTGGAAGTCTCCTCTTCCCCTAGGGCTGCGCTATAGTGTGAGTGGTCTCAGCCATCATCTGTGCTGGTGTCTGTCAATTCCCCTGGATGTGCAAAGGCACACCTGGGGTCCTGGTGTTGTCACTTGCCATCTCCACTTCCCTGGGGCTCAAGAACTCCTGCTGGTCTGCTAAGGTGGGTCCTGCTGGGATGCCTCCCTTACTGTACTGGTCTCCTTCTGCCACCACAGGAGAGGCTGTTTCCCTAGCTTTCCAAGCTATAAGATTACTGAACCTCCACTTCTGACTCCTCTATTCCAGGGTTTCTCCTAGAGCAGTATTCTCTCCATTTATTCCATGGAGGGATGAGAGTCTGTGCTGCTACCTTACATAGCTCCAACAGACTCCTGTACTGGGCTGAGAGGCCTGGGGATCCTGACTGCAACCAGCAGTTCAGCCCTGGGCCTGGGCCTTCTCTTGCTTCTGTATGGTTTCATTCCGTGGGCCCAGCACTCTCCCAGCCCAGTCTGCTGGCTGAATTCAGCTGCTGCTCCTGTTCTGGTGCGACTGGGTACAGTCCTCCATGCCTGGCACTCTCTCAGCCCACAGATACATGCAGTCATCCCTGTGGACTCTCCTGGGCTTGAAGTCTGCCATATTCAGTCTCTGGGTGTCTTCTACCTCTCTTAAGTCTGCTCAGATTCAATTTTTTCAGAGTATCTGACAGAGTTTATAAGAAAGCTCTGGTAAGGCACTGGTTATTCTGTTCCATCTTGACTCTCTCTTTGGTAGTTTAATTACTTTAGCACTGAATCTGTAGATAAATTTAGGGAATATCATCATCTATATGTCATTTGCATAGGGTCACCAGGAATATTTATTAATTCCAATTATTTGTTGTCATTGAGTCATTTCAATCTGGTCTGATTCTTTGTAACCTCATTTGGCATTGTCTGGGCAAAGATGCTAGAGTGCTTTGCCATTTGTTTCTCCAGCTCATTTCCAGATGAGAAAATTGAGGCAAACAGAGTTAAGTGACTTACCTAGGGTAACACGTCTGGTAAGTGTCTATGACCAGCTTCAAACTCATGAAGATGAGTCTTCCTAATTTCAAGCCCAGTGTTATACCCCTTTATCACCTAGCTGACCTTCGATTATGTGAGTATTACTTTATTTTTGTGAAGATTTTCATACTTGCATCTTTAATTGGCTGGAGGATAAAGGAGGGAGAGTATTAAAAAGTTATGCTCCAGGATACTTGGAGAGGAGCAACTCTCACAGCCCAAATTCCTTTTGCTCCCAATATTTCATAATTCTTTCTACCTTGGGAATAGCAACAAGCCTGGCAGGAGTTTGTTCTCTAATCCCATTTCTCTTCCCCTCAGAGTTGTGGTTTCAGACAGTATCCCTTGAGCATTTAGCACTAGAAGGCTCTATGGAAAGGAGTCATTTTCATCATCCCAGGCTGGAATAAAGGACAACTCTACATTCTCAGCCAAAATTCCCTTAGCCTTGAAACATTTGCAAAGGTTCCATTCCTGGAATGCACTTCCTGATTACCCCCACACCTTAGAATCCTCAGCTTTCTTTGAGATTCAATTCAGATACAATATTTTAATACATTTTTTCTCAGACTTTCATTTTACTTAGACAATACTCCTTTCTGTTTGAATATAAGCTATACACTATAAATTTGAAGGTCCCATTTTCTAATACATTTTATCATTCTTTTCCATTTTATTTGTGGGATTTAGTTCATTCAATCTAATGTTAAAATTCTCAAGTTTATGTTTTTCTCCCCCAATTTCTACTCTCTATAATTTTCCTCATTTAAGGCAGTACTAAGTTCCTGCAATTTGTTTTGCTTATACTGAATTGATGCTAATCTCCTCTCACAGGCCTCCCATAAACCCCCGCTTATTTTCAACTTGAACTCAAACTTCTTCATATGAATTTTATTTCTAATCTCTCTTCATTGCCTCTTTCTGCTCATCCTGTACTCCACTTCCTTTTCTCCCTCCCTCCCATTTTCCACATTCCAATATTGATTTTGAAGCTAGTTGTTTGAAGCACTTTTATGCAAAGTTCTCTGGGCACACCTATTTTCCATTTCTCTAACAAAGAGGCAGCATGCAGAAGACAGGGACTGAGGAGGATTGAAAATCTTTATTTGGACTAATATCATAGACTTCTAATTGGTTTCCTTACCTCAAGTGTCTCTTTATTCCAATGCAATCTCTCCTCACTTTTCTACCCTGCAAGCATTCATTTTTAAGATTTTTGATTTTTAATTTTTTTTCCATCCTTCCCTCCCATTCATGTTTCATTCAGAAAGAAAGCCATTTGATATAGGTTATACATGTGCAGTCCTGGAAAACATATTCCCATGTCAGTCATCTGAAAGAAAACAGACAAAAAGAAGGAAAATAAAGCATGTTTTTATCTCTTTTCAGACTTCATCAGTCCTTTCTCTGGGGATGGATACTATTTTTCAGCATAAGACCTTCACAGTTGCCATGGATCATTGTGTTGCTGAGAATAGAGAAATCACTCACATTTTTGATCATCATAAAATATTTCTGTTACTACTATTACAATGTTCTCCTGACTCTGTTCACTTCAATTTGCCTGAGTTCATATAAGTCTTCCCAGTTTTTCCTGACGTCATCTTGCCCATCATTTCCTATAACATAGTAATATTCCATCACAATCATACACCAAAACTTGTTCAGACATTCCCTAATTGATTAACATTCCCTCAGTTTAAAATTCTTTTTAAATCAATTTGACAGAAATCTCCCCTTTCAAGGCTTTATCTCTGATGCTGTTGTCCATCCAAGCAATGTCATTCAGGATTTCTTGAAAGTTATAAAAGAGATACAACCATGATCCTGCCAGTTATAGTCAACACATTTGCTAATGCCAAGGATGAGGACCACCATAAAGTCCAAGTAGAGGAGGGATTCACTGGAGATGAGGAGATGTGATCCATGCTCCAGGTTGTGATAATTGTTCTGGTAGCATCAAGTCCCAGAACATTTCAGAGCTCAGAAAACATTCTAACTGGGCTCTAGCTTCTCGTGTCCTAATGCTAGGATTAACACTCATGTATTCCTTTGTGTGAATGAAAAATGAATCACAATAAAAGTCCTATTGCTTCATGTACTATTGGTCTGCCTGATTCTTTTTATATATCTCCTTAAGTTTCAATACTACTTTTGTCGACTTAACTATTAGCAAAGCAACTATCTCCTTGCCATTCTGTACATGAAACGCCTCATCTCTCATCACTGTGCTTCATACCTAGAATCCCTTCCTTCCACAGCTATGTTCTTTGAAATCCTTGGTCTCCTTCAGGATTCATCTCAAATGCTGCCTTCTGTGGATTCCTTTTCTGGTCCCTCTATGGACTAATGTTTTTCCTCTCTAGACTGCCTTGTACTCATGTTGTATATATTACAAACTTATCTACATAGGTGTGCACCATCATTTCCATTAGAATGTATGCCCCTTGTGGGTAGAGATCATTTCACTTTTTGCTTTTGCATTGCATCACATATTACAGTAGCTGCTGCCTAGGAGTTACATAAAAAATGCACATTAGTGATATGCATTATGGCAAATTTGGACTTTGACAAGAATTATAGTTTTCTGAATCTGAAAAAAACCATCCAATATTCTAAGAAGGACTGCTTATTACCTTTCAGCTGTTTGATGCATTTATGTTCTCAGCAAGGGGACTGCTATCTCCCATGATGTAGATCATTACTAATTGATTCCTTCACATTCAGTGTGCTCTCATCCATTTCTTCCTGGAAATCTTTTTCAGGAGGTCTACTGAACATGCCATTTTCCCCTGCTTGGGATGGCTTGGCATTTCATGGAAGAAAAAAGAGAACCTGTGTTATGATGAGGTATCCCTCATTCTCAATACATGGCTTGTCTAGATATTTTCCTGGCTATGCATCTCCCTGATGACCTTCTTCATTCCTCTTCACCTACACCATTCTTTGCTGAAAATACACTGCAATCTACTGCCCTGAATGCACTTTCCCACTGCTATTTTATTTACCCACAATTTAAATTTTTCAGAGACTTCATTTTCCATGACTGAATACCATTAACAGCTATTGGAAAAGTACTCATGTTATAAAAAAAAAATCAAGGCCTATTTCAAGTAGAAGTAAATGTAAGTAAAAGCATTAGACAACATCCTTTAGGTAATTAAACCTGGATTCCTCTTGTTCAGTTCTGGGCCAGCTTATTGCCCAACATCAGTCTCTGCACAAGACTGATAAATTCTTGGACTGGTTGGAAGCATGGTCCATTCAGGTGCCTAGCATGTTTGGAATAGGAGCCATTTTCCCCATTATTTTTTTCCACAGAAGGAGAGGATGATGCCATCTTCCTTTTGGAATCTTCTCTGGACAGGCTCCATGATGAGGGCAAATTCTTTGAAGAGAATACATCATCTTTCACCTGTTACTTTTCTTCCCAAAAGATCACAGAAAGGAGTAGGGAAACATATTTCTCCTCACTTTCACTCCTAGGAGCTGTTACTGGTGCCTTGGAACAAAGAAGTACCTGACAGTTATCTGAATAGAGAAGGTTTCTTGATACTTGGGATTGCAGAAAGCACACATATGGGGAACATAATATGGCCTGGAAATTTGCATATACCATTGGCACATATTGGTGTTGTGTTTAAAGAGGTTTGAGAGACATAATTTCTGGGTAACAATCATTTTATTATTGATGCAAGAATTTTAGTAAAAAGATGGTTATGTGGCCATCTCTCCCTTGGACCAAAGACAATCTTGGGGGTTGGTTCATGGCTTATGTGTCCATTGGAAAAGAGGTGTCCGTCAGGATGGCAATCAACTCTGATTGGTGAAGAATTAATGAGAGGTGGACTTTACAAAGAGAATTGAGCTTAGTCCAGTGAAGAGCTGAGAGTGACATCCTGTCACTCTTGGACAGAGAGACTATGTCTATACTGGACTCACCCCAGCCTTGGGAAACCTAGACAAAAGGATCCATCTCTACCCAAGCTTTGCTGAATGAAGTTCACTTTAGACTAGAGATTACTTGTAAGATCAGGCGTCATTGAATAGAAGAAAAGGGTTGGAGATGGCAGTGTTAAGATGAGGATAAAAGAAAAAGGGGGAAATCTGAATCTCCCCAAGTCATTGAGTATTAATAATCATCTCCCTCACCAGGAACTTCAGTAGCCAGTGCATAAATTTAGAGGGCATACACAGAATGATAGTTCTAGTTAGGACACAATATTATCCATGTTTATTTTCTTAAACATTTAATAGAAGTAGTCCCAGCATGATTTCCATAATAACTTTGTGACAAAAAGAGTCAGACCAGAGTCCAAATAAAAATTTAGGTTTAGAATGTGCTTATAGCCTCCATTGCTGATACTGTGTTTCTTCAAAATTACCTTGCTAACCAGGTATCATCCCTATCAGGGAGAAGTGGTCAGGGTATCCTGGCACCATTCCTTGAGCATGCTGCGAAGTGCCAGGAGTAAAGCTGACATAGTAATTGTCCTTCCCTAATCCCATATCATGGCCAAGATGATATCATCACGATGGCAAGAAAAACAGTCTATTGAGGTTAATCAGAGCCTTGGGTACCATAAGGCTCTCTTTTCCACTTTGAGAAATCTGTCCCTGAGCAATTTGTTATTATAGAAACAAAATGAAAAGATGCCGATCACAAAGAAGAGACCACTTTCAATCTTTTAAGAGTAAAGATGATAAAAATCTAGTAGCAGATAAAAGTTAGTTCATTAATCTTTGAAGTGTTTCTCTTAAGGGTGAGAGAGAATGCTCATTTACTTGTCACAGAAGTTCCCAGTGGTTTCCCTGCTTGGATACCCCACAGATTCTTCATGCTGCAGTGTTTTCTGGATGTCCAAGGTGGGGAGAAATGATAATTCTACTCACTCAAGGCACCACAGTAAGATTAGTCTGCCATTTAAGTAAGGCATCTGAGCTAAGTCTCATAATCCAGTATTTTTTTTTACCAGCAATTAGACTAGGGAAAATATAGTGTAATGACATTTTTTTTCATACTGTATTTCTTCCCAATATTGAAGGTCATAGGATTAGCTGACACAAAGATTTTAATGAATCATAAACTAAAGCAACATGGTGTATGGTACAGAGAGCAAGCTTTGGAATATGGGTGACCCTGGCATACTGGCTGGTGGATCCAGAGAAGACAATTTAATCTCTCAGCCCTTCAGGCAAGTCTTAAAAACTCTAAGCTTCAGAACATTTGCAGATTTGCAGTAGTGGAGGTATTTCTTATCTTGATTTCCCAAACTAATGAATTCACATTTAAGACAAACCACTTGAAGGCCATGGACACTTTTGTGTGGGCAGAACTTAAAGGATTTTAAACCATAAAGGAAATAAAATATAGAAATGACAGATACAATTTCAATATTTCTTATTGAAAATGTCAATTGTGTCACTTCAGAAAGGAGTGAAACCCTTACTTCATACTGTAAATGTTCTGGATAGGACATTCATTAAACCAATACCACTTGAAAAATCACATTATGTAGAGCTGAGCTAAAAGGGACCCCAGAGGCCATCGATTCTACCTCCTATATTTTACCAATATTGAATCTGAGGAATTACAGACAGGAGAAAACACTAATCTTAGTGTAAGTGTTGGAGTGGAGTGAGTCAATGTATCAATGACCCCATCTCACTCCAACTAGCTTTACTAAAAAAAAAAAAAAAAGAGTTGGAGAATTGATTGATTGGTTTAATCACCTCTTATACCCTTAAAATAGAATAAAAAAAATTTAGACCTGCAGGGGACCTTAGAAGCCATTGAGTCCATCTTCTTTCTGTTGCGGATCAGGAAACTGAGACCCAGAGAGGCAAAATGAGCTGCAGCAAACATCATAAGTGAGATCTGACCCAATTACTCCGACTCCAAGCCCTCCAAAGTCTTCTCATCTCACCATGTTCCCCACAACAATTAGGAAACTGTTCATAATATGCCTATAATCTGCATACTTAGTTGTGTTGTAATAATAAACATTTTTAGTGATTTGGTTTTTTTTATATTATATTGATTTTTTTTCTTTTTAACATCTCTAAATATAGCCATCTTTAAATATAGCCCTTCTCCCTCCCCTTCTTAGAGACCTATGTCTTCAAACAAAGAATGAAAAAATAAGTGGGGAGGTGGCCAGAGAAAAGTCTAGGAGGAGACCAATCAGCAAAGTAAGCCAAATATGGATGGATTCTAGCAATGTAGCCTGTGGTCCACATCCATCAATCTCACCTCTGCAAAGAGAGGAACGTATATGTTCTCCTCTTTTCCCTAGTCCCAATCTTTATTCTTCCAGTTCTAGTATCCCTATCTGTTATTGCCATTCTTATTACCATTTGTTACCATTACATCATTTTAACGAATCATTGCACATACTGTTTTGCAGAGATGTGCTTTCTGGGGTCAGCTCAAACTGGCTCTTGGGAGGCAATTGGGAACTTTTGGGTGTGAGCATTTCCACCTCAGAAATCAGCAAACACTGCAAACCAGGGCTTGGCTTATGGCTTTGTAATAAATCTTCATTCACTGATTGATTGTAATTCTCAAAGGATTGGAGAAAATTCTAAGATTGCCGATTAAATTTTCAAGTTTATCGTGAGTACTTTTTTTTCAGAGACAGTTTTTAACTAGCACACACTGGTTTTCTTGGCTCTGCTGATATCACCTTGTGTCTTTTCATGTAAGTCTACCCATTTTTCGAAATCACCATGTCTTGGCATTGTCTGGTCCAATCCATTCATGTACCAACATCTTTTCATTCCCACCACCGATAGGCATCTGCTTTGTCTTTACTAATTTGCTACAGCAAAAAGTGTTGCTATCAATATTTTCTTGTTGATGGAACCTTTCTGCTTGTCACTGACCTTCTTTGGGATCTGTGCCTACTGGGCGACTTCTGGGTCACAGGGATTGAACATTTTGGTGATTTTCTTCCAGCTAAAATTCTTTGTCTGAAGGTAAGGAATGCTTCACCAACCTCTCTTAAATGAACTACGCCAATCTTTTGTCATTTTTGCTCTTTTCCCAGGTAAGTGGTGGAACCTAAAACATAATTTTGATTTGCATTCTTTTTATTATTGATGTGGAACAATCTTCTTGAGGATTTTGTGATGCCTTTCAGATCTGTTCATGTCCTTTGACCACTCACACATTTAGAAGGAGTTCATGGTCTACTATATTTAAGGTTTAAAAATACTTCCCATGCATTATCTCACTTGAGTAGTCATTACTGGTATTGTTATCTTCATATGATGAATGAGGAGCTGGAGGTTCAGAAAGGTTATGTGCCTTGCTCTACATCAGACACCTCATGAGTATCTGAGGGAAATCTTAAATTTCTGTCTGCCTGCCTCCAAGGCCAGTGCTCAATCTGCTAAGAAACACTGCCTCCATTTTCAGCACAAATTGTGAAAAGATGTGTTTAGTAATGCTAATGCTTGGGCGTGCTTCAACACAGCCCTGGTTGAAGTATATATGCCTCTGGGTAATCTGAATGAAGATCTGGTGAAATAATTATAACTACAATAATAAACAAGAAATAATATTACTAGCTAGCATTGCTATAGCACTTCAGGATTCCAGAACACAGCACACATAATGTCTCATTTAATCCTCACAACAACACTGGGAGGTAGGTGCTAATATTATCTCCATTTTATAGGTGAGGCCACTGAGACTGAGAGGGGTTATGTGACTTCTCAAGGGTCACATGGATAAAAACATGCATACTCACAGTGTATGTATATGTTATAATTTGAACTAAAGTCATCTTGATACTAAGCCCAGCACTCTTACTCATTGTATCAATGAGCTGACTCAGTGGTCTAAAGCTGCTGGAGTAAAAGGAAAATAGGACATGATTTGAAGAAAATAATCCATTAATCTCCCCTCAAATTCCTGAATTTTGTAATTAAATCTTTGGTTTTCCTTTTTTTAATCTATGGACTTAATATTTTTTGTGTCGTACCCCCTTGGCCACCTGGCAAAATATTTGGACCTCTTCTTGTAATGTTTTTTTTTTTAAATTACAGAAGGAGATGATAAATTTCAGGTAGATGCTAATGAAAATAAAGATTTTTTTTCCCATCCAATGGGAAAAATGGGACTTTTTTTCCCATCCCATGAAATTTATCAGCAGTCCCTTTGAAGGTCTATGGACCTTGGCTAAGAACCCTTGGCTTAAACATGGCTCATTTGAAAGAACTGGAGATATTAATCTTGGATAAGATGGGACTTGGAGTGAGGTGGAGGGGGTGGGGTGGGACAAAAAATGAAAACTGTGTTGAAATATTCGAAGGTCTCTTACGTGTATGAAGAATCAGCCTTGCTCTCTTTGGTGCCAGAGGATAGAACCAGGAACAACGAGGGACAGCCCAATTTAGTCTGAATGTCAGGGAGAACTTCCTAATAATCCAAGCTCCCCAAAGGAGAGCAGAGTGAATCAAGAGGTGTTGAATTTCTCCTCCACGAAGGCCTCCAAGAAAAGGCTGGACAGCCACTCGTGTGGTATGTTATAATAGGTACTCCTTGTGTGTATGTGTTGAACTAGACCACTGCAAAAGTTCCTTTCCACTCTCATATTCTGTGAATTTGAATTCTTCAGACACTTTCCTTCTAAATGTAAATTTTGGTAGTGCTAACACATTAAGTGGCTAACAACTTTACCTGAATTTGTTCAGCAAGTTGGGTTTCTATGTGGAACAAGGAACAAAGGAATTACAAAGATGTAGACACCTAGTGGGGTAAAGGTTTCTGGATGGTGATGGGGCTCGATGGAAAGTTCAGAAAGTGGATCTGGATGGCACCCTTCCCATATGATTCAGAATTCTGGAAAATCAGGCCCACAAGTCTTAGAGGACATTTAATCCAAGAATTCCTTTTCACAATATCCCTAATAGGTAGGAATCCAGCCTAGCTTTTCTTGGAAACTTTTATTGATGAAGAATTTGTGATCTCCAGAGCAAGCACATTATGTCTGTTGATAGCTCCTTTTGATTGCATCAAGTTTTTGTTGCTCCTGCTGTTCTTATTTTTTTCTTTTCATTAGACCTAAATCTGCCACTATTTAACCTCATCTTTTATCCCTGAGTCTTCCATTTAGGGCAAAGAAGAATAAAATCTATCTTTCCAGCATACAATACTGTGCAAGGACTTGAAAATAGTTAACATTCTCTTCCCTGCCCCACTCCAGGCTAAGTCTCTTTCACTCATTCCTCCCTTGAGCCTCCTTTGGATGCTCCCCAGGTGATCATTATCCATCCTTTCATATTACTTTCAGACCTGAGCCCTAGACTGTGAGAGGGCTCCCAACAAGGCAGAGGATGGCATGATAATCCATTCGATGGCCTAACTGGTCTCCCTTGAGTAGCAAGTGATTGTGATTGATGTTCCTTGAAGGTCCTGACCACATTCCAGAGCTATTTTATTAGCTGATGAACTTTCTAGCATCTCAATTGCTTGATAAAATTTGGTTTTCCATTGGTCTGCTATATTATTTTTTTCCAGTGGCAGAAATATGTAGCGTATCTCTCTTTCTAGATTGGGATATCTGGCCGTGAATTTGAGTACTATAGCAATATTTATTCCTCTGTGAGCAAGTCACAGAGAGGCAACCATTTCCTGAATTAGCAAATATCTCCCTCCTGACTCCTTCACACTGATTTAAGGCAAATCAATGTTCTGTGATAGTTATGGTATGTTTCCTCCTTCATGACCTCATCCAAACGATCCTCTCCACTCCTCTGAAGAGCTTCCTCACTCCTCCATTTCAACTCTGCATTTTCGAATAGGATAAAGTTTTTACAAATCCTTTTGGTCACCATTTTGATAGAGTCCGTGGTATCTTTGTCAAATAATAAGAGCAGAATCAATTGACAACCATTTCTTAGGCACTTTCATGTGCCAGGTTCTGTACTAGAAAGACAAAACAGAAATAGATAGAGATAGAAAGACAAAATTAAATATTCCCCAGACTTAATGGGCTCACATTTTATAGCGGAGACAATATTTTTAGGGGAAGACACATCAATCAATCAAAAATCAACTACTAAGGGTGTACTCTGTGCCAGGCACTGTCCTAGGTGGTGGATATTCAAAGCCAAAAATGAAATACCCCTTGACCTCGAAAAATTTCTATTCTGCTAGGCAAATTTCTTCCATTCTCTGAGTGTTTCTGAAAGCATATTGTTAGAAAACATATTTCAGTCATAGAGGACTAGAACTATCACATTTTCTTTTTTTTACACACACACACACACATACACACATATCTTTAAAGGTTTTTCCATTTGGATTTTAAGTATTATGACCTTTGACTGATTAATTAATTATAAAACCATTTCTTTCCCCCCTCCTTTTTGAATAACTAATGTTAGTTATGTACCTACAATTATTGTATCAAGTTAGACAAACTTAGTGTAAAGTGAGTCACTCCTGTTATAACAGGAGTAAGAAGCTGCTTTTTTTTCTCTACTGTGAATTTAGTGCAAGTTCAGCTTAATTGGGCAACATGAATATACATGACTTCAAAGATTAGAATCACATAATCAGAAATATAATGTAACAATTATATAAATATGAATCCTGTTCCATGCATTCCTGAATTAGAATTGTTCTCTCCATCATCCAGTCTCTAATTGGACCCCTTTAGGGAGGAGTTTTATTCAGTATCTTCTGGGGAGCCGTGTTGGACAGTTGTTTACAACATAAAAATTCTCTAAGCTCTATGCTGAAGTATCATCAATGATGGTGCTTTAGATACTTGAGGACAGTTCTAATGGTCTCCCTACATTTTTTTCCAGGCCAATTAGTACAGAGTATGCCATTCTTCTGCAGCAGGCACCATAAGTAATTGTTACTTGGCGTCTAGGTTCTTTCATCCACAATATCCTCTACCCTGGTAAGACCACACCTGGAACTTCATGTCTATTCCTGGGTACTCAGGTTTTAGAAAGAGATTAATTAGCTGGACAATTTACAAAGGAGTGAAATAAGGAAGATAAAAGACTCTGCATCCATAGCAAAAGAATATCAGTTGAAGAAATAGCCTGGAGAAGTACTGAGTGAGGAGATGGGAACTCTGCTCAGGTCTTTGAAAGGTTGGCATTTGGAAGTAGGATTAGACTTGTTCTTTTGTCTCTCACTGGAAAACTAGACGAACTGAGGGGGGTGTTAGAAAGCATCACTTGATGCCCCAAAAAAAAATTTCTAAAAATTAGAGCTATACCAAAATGGAATGGGCTGCCCAGGAGGTAGCAGATTTCCCCTCAGTAGAATTGTTCAAATAGAGACTAGGCAACTTGTGTGGTTTGGATTGAATGTTTTCTGGTATCTTTTCCAACTGTGAAATCCTATGATTTCTGTGAGTACTGGGCTTGGATTAAGAAACACCTGAGTTCAAATTCTCCCTTCTATCTTTTTTAGTTATGTGACTATGGGTAAGTCATTGAATTGTGCTGAATCTCACTCTCTTCATCTCCATAGTGGCTTTTATGGACCTCTGTCCCCAAACCCACCCCCATGTCCCTAGGTTCCTTATGGTATTTTGGAGGATAAAATGAGATGCTGCATGAAATTGGCTTCCCATAAGCCCAGGGGCTGCCCAGAACTCACTGAACCGTCTAGTCAGGAAGCTGGTATGACTACTCATGTTACTTTCATGTTCTGGGAATAATCAAACACAATTCTTCCAGTGAAATGGAGAACCAGTGGGCCATGCCATAGTTGCTGACCCTCTAGCCGCTGCAGTCACTGCTATCTGACCTGCTGGTAAATCCTAAGGATTCCAGCATGTTGCCTTTGACTTCACTGCTGCACTCTTAGAATTTTCAGACCTTTATTTCTGTCCTGAAGTAGAACTCTTTGCTCTGTGCATGATCTCTCTCCTGATTACTTCAGAAGCAATGAGCTCCTAGAGACCTGGGGCCATTTTGGTGTTTTTATGTTTGTAATACTTAGCATTTAGTAGTGATTGGAAAACAGTGAAAAACTTGAGGCAGTTGGTGGCAACTAGGCCTGAAATCAGGAAGATCTGAATTTAAATTTGGCTTCAAACACTTATTGGCTTTGGGAAGCTTAAATTACTTATATTCTGTTTGCTTCAGCATAGTCAATGGTGAAGTGGTGAGAATATTTCCCACCTCACAGAGTGATTATAAGGAACAAATAACAAAATATTTGTAAAAGAAGAAGAAGGAAAGAGCACAAAGAAAGGAAGGAAGAAAAGAAGGAAGAAGGAAAGAGAAAGAAAGAAAAAAGAAATAAAGAAGGAAAGAAAGAAAGGAAGGAAGGAAGAAAGAAAGAAGGAAAGAAAGAGGGAAAGAAAGAAGAAAAGAAAGAAAGAAAGAAGGAAGGGAGGAAAGAAAGGAAGGAAGGAAGGAAGAAAGAAAGGCATTTTGTACAATGATGCCTGGTACACAGTAGGCACAATATAAATGCTTATTCCCTTCCTTTCATACCTCTTCCTCCATTTCACATGCTTTTCGAACTTGAAAGTGCTATTTAAATGTCTTGTTTGCATATAAAATGATTTTCAATTTCTGGTAGTCAATCTCTAGATGCCCTCCAGCTTTTTCTAGACTTTCCTATACAATATTGTGCTGCCTAGAGCTGAGCAAACTGATGTGGAGACGAACTCTTATCAAAATTGAAAATCTCGGGACACTCCCTATCCCTCTATTTGTGCAGCTTAATATTCTGTAGAAATGACTTTCATGCTTTAGTTTACAACATCTCTGCTATTCCATTCTTCTCTTCCACTCAAAGAACTGACCTGACAGGCCTTTTGAATTACTGTCTGCAGGATTTTTTCATTTTTTGTAATGCGCTCTTCAGCCAAAAGGGCATGTGAAATGAAGCTGAACCAGGGTGGGAGGAACGAGACAAGGCCACTCACATGCTGCTTTGTGGTGGGCAGTAAACACCTTCAGGTAAGGGTTGATTCAGAGGATGATTGACTCCTGCATCTAAGCAGAAGCTCTTAAAAATGGAAAAGGCCATCAAAGATGACCCAAGAGGCTCTGTTCTCTCTTTCAGCATTTTGAATTTTAAAAGAAATCCCATGATTCCCATAGCCCACAAAGTTATATCTCAATATCTCCCTGATCCTTTCCCATTTCTCCTTCTGTGTCCCCAGGAAGGCAATGGCCAATCAGAGTATCATCACCAACTTCCTCCTCATGAGCTTCTCTGACTACTCTGACTGCTGTGCTTTTCTCCCTGATTTATCTGGCAGCCCTGGTGGGGAATCTCCTCATTATCCTCGTCACTACCATCGACCGGCGCCTTCACACTCCCGTGTGCTTCTTCCTGAGGCCTTTGTCTCTCATAGACCTCTGCTACATCTCCGTCACTGTGCCTAAGTCCATCCTCATTCCCTGACCCACAGCAACTCTATCTCTATCCCTGCATGTGCTACCCGGACTTATTGTATTGTTTTTGTCACCTGTACTGAGCTGATGCTGCTGACACTGATGTCCTATGATCGATACGCAGCTATTTGCCGCCCCCTGCACTATGAGACCCTCATGAGCAGAGGATCTTGTATGCAGATGGCAGCTGCTTCTTGGATCAATGGGAGTCTTTCTGGCATCAGGCACACAGTCAGCATTTTCTCTGTACCCTTCTGTAAAGCCAAGGTGCTTGGTCAATTCTTCTGTGAGATCCCTCATTTACTCAAACTCTCCTGTTCACAGCCAAATTTTGCAGAAATTGGAATCATGGTTACAACTACAATTTTGGGGCTTGGCTGTTTTTTTCTATATTGTTATCTCTTATGTCCACATCCTTTCCATGGTTCTAAGGATGCCATCAACAAAAGGCAGGTCCAAAGCATTGTTCACATGCCTGCCCCATCTCATTGTGACCACTGTTTTTTCACAACTGCTTTTGTTGCTCATGTAAAACCTACCTCTGACACCCCTTCTGTCCTTGACCTGTTGGTGTCTGTGTTCTATGTTGTGGTGCCCCCCACCCTAAACCCTGCCATCTACAGTTTTAGAAATAAGGACATGAAGGCAGCTCTGGCAAAGCTGATGAGGCAGGAGCTTCCTTGTTTATAGAAAATGATCATAAAGGTCATTTATTTTCTTTCTTTTAATCCAATTTTCTAATTTTTTAGTGTGACTCAAATGAGATAATTGAAAAAATGCTTAACAATGCTATTCAGCTATTTATTCACTAGAATATTTGCTGTATTATCTAATTGAACTGTGGCAAGGCAACAAACCCTTATGAAATATTTACTGTATACAAGGTACAGTGCTAAGCACTGGGAATGCAACAACAAAACAGAAACAAAACAAAAAAAAGCATAATTAGCTATTGCATGCCCTCATGAAGCTTACAC
Organism: Phalanger gymnotis; assembly: GCA_028646595.1. Lineage (NCBI taxonomy): Eukaryota > Metazoa > Chordata > Mammalia > Diprotodontia > Phalangeridae > Phalanger > Phalanger gymnotis. The sequence continues at coordinate 814,395,459 of CM053622.1, forward strand.
TCTAGTGGGAGAAGACAACACAGAAATGAGAGCTACAAAGTTTGGGTGGGATGGAATGCATTCATTTAGGGGAATGGTCTCAAACTTTGGAAGTTCAGAAACTGATCCAGGAGAGGAATGAATGTTAGAGTCATATGCTTCCACTTGCTCAATTCCAGTTTTTAAGGAATTGGACACTATACCCCTTCAAAATCTTCCTGTTCTTGCCATTATTTTCTCTATTTGGTATTTTATTTTCCCCAGTTATATTTAAAAACAATTGTCAGCATTCACTTTAAAAGTTGAGTTCCAAATTCTCTCCCTCCTTCCCTATCCTCCTCATTGAGAAGGCAAGCAATTTCAGGTAGGTTATACATGTATGGTCATACAAATATATTTCAATATTACTCATGCCATAAAACAAAACATAGACCAAAATTAAAAAATAAAATAAAGGAAGCGTTAAAAAGTGTGCTTCATGGTGCATCCAGACTTCACCAGTTCTTTCTCTGAAGATGGATAGTGTTTTTCATCATAAGTCTTTCCTAATTGCCTTGGATCATTATATTGCTGAGAATAACAAAGTCATCCACAATTGATCATCTTACAGTATCACTGTTACCGTGTACAATTTTCTCTTGATTGTATTCATTTTACTTTGTGTCATTTCAAGCAAGTCCAGGTTTTTCTGAGAGCTCATAATTTCTCATAACTCAATAGTATTCCATCACAATCAAATACCACAACTTGTTCAGACATTCCCCAATTTATGGTCATTCTTTCAATTTTCAAATCCCTCCCACCAGAAAAGCATTTTTATACATATAGAACTGGTTCATTTTTGTTGGTTTTTTAATCTTTTTTTCTGATTTTGACCAAGTAGTGGTATTGCTAGGCAAAAGGATATGCATGGTTTTACAGTCCTTTGGGCATAATACCCAATTGCTATGCATAATAGTTGAATTATCTCACAACTCCGCAAACAGTGCATTTTCCCATGTCTCTTACAACATTTATATTTTTTTTTTCCTTTTCTATCCTATTAGCCAATCTAATAGCTATGAAGTAGTACCTCAAATAGTTTTTACATTGCATTTCATTAATCAGTGGTGATTTGGAACAATTTGTCATGTACTATAAAAAAGCTTTGGTTACTTCATCTGAAAACCATTCCCATTTTCTGATCATTTATCAATCAAGAATGACTCTCAAGGGACAGAGCCAAGATGGTAGCTGGAAATCAGGGACCTGTGTGAGCTCCCCACCAAGTCCCTCCAAAAACCTATAAAAAATGGCTCTGAGCAAATTCTAGAACTGAAGAACCCACAAAATAGCAGAGGAAAGCATGCTCCAGCCCACTACTGCCTGGATGGTTGCTGGGTGAGGTCTATCGTGCATAGAGCTGGAAGCAGAGTGGAGCAGAGCCCAGCGTAGGCAGCAGCAGGACCAACCAGACCAGGAGCCAGGCAGAACAGGCCCTAGCCCCCTGAATCAGTGAGCTGTGGCAGTTACCAGGCTTCTCAACCCACAAATACCAAAGACAAAAGAAAAGGTTAGTGGGAAAAGCTGCGAGGACATAGTGGAAGGAGTTCACGGTTTGGCCAGCACCCCAGGGGGCAGCAGGGGTGGTGCGGCTACAGAACTACAGCTGCAGTTGCTTCTGGACCCAGGCCCACCTGGTAGGAGGAATTAAGTGGTGGATTTGAGCGGGAGGGCAGAGCCTGTTTAAGATCTGTGTCCAGTCTTGGTTGGTGGTAATTGGGGAAGGAGGAGTGCTAGTGTGGCAGAGAAGGCTGTATAGAAATAGCTTTGAAAACAACAATGCATCCCCTCAAGCTTGGAACAAAGTACCATTTACTCTACAAACAGTCATATCCTGCTGAAAAGCTCAAGGGTAAAGTAATTGGCTGGACACAGGGCCAGGCAGCAAAAATGGACTCATATTCAGTCTCAGACTTTGGAATCTTTCTTTGGTGACAAAGAAGACCAAAATATACAGCCAGAAGAAGTCAACAAAGCCAAAGAGCCTACATCAAAAGCCTCCAAGAAAAAGATGAACTGGTCTCAGGCCATGGAAGAGCTCAAAAAGGATTTGGAAAAGCAAGTTAGAGAAGTAGAGGAAAAATTGTGAAGAGAAATGAGAAGGATGTGAGAAAACTATGAAAAACAAGTCAATGACTTGCTAAAGGAGACCCCAAAAAATACTGAAAAAAAATACCGAAGAAAACAACACCTTAAAAAATAGACCAACTCGGGGGGTGGAGCCAAGATGGCGACTGGAAAGCAGTAACTGGCGTGAGCTCCCCACCAAGTCCCTCCAAAAACCTATAAAAAAATGGCTCTGAACCAATTCTAGAACTGCAGAAGCCACAAAGTGGCAGAGGGAAGCAGGGCTCCAGCCCAGGACAGCCTGGATGGTCTCGTGGTAAGGTCTGTCTCAAACGGAACTCCCAGCCCCCAGCTGAGAGGAGCAGAGCTGAGCCAAGCAGAGCCCAGCACGCGAGGCACGGCAT
>CM053622.1:814398450-814425984 GCA_028646595.1 Phalanger gymnotis
ATGCTGAGGATTTATGTGGGTTTATTTTATATCCTGCAACTTTGCTAAAGTTGTTTATTATTTCAAATAGTTTTTTACTTGATTCTCTAGGATTCTCTAAGCAAATCATCATATCATCTGCAAAAAGTGATAATTTAGCTTCTTCTTTGCCTATTCTAATTCCTTCAATTTCTTTTTCTTCTCTTATAGCTACAGCTAATGTTTCTAGTACCAAATTGAATACTAGGGGTGATAATGGACATCCTTGTTTCACCCCTGATCTTATTGGGAATGCATCTAGCTTATCCCCATTACAAATAATGCTTATTGATGGTTTTAGGTAGATGCTATTTATAATTTTAAGGAAAGCTCCATTTATTCCTATGCTTTCTAGTGTTTTTAATAGGAATGGGTATTCTCTTTTGTCAAAGGCTTTTTCTGCATCTATGGAGATGATCATATGGTTGTTGCTAGTTTTGTTGTTGATATGATCAATTATGCTAATTGTTTTCCTAATATTGAACCAGCCTTGCTGTAAAATGGGCTCTTAAGCACTCAGTTCAACTAAGTGCCCTTGGAGAGTTTGGTCTTTGCTTCCTTGATTAGATTTGGGTGTCCTCCGTGCCTCCTTGCCTCTGGGGAGGGCTTAGTTTAGACATGAGTTTGAGTGGCATGTCTGGGACAGCAGAGGCTTTTAGACCAAGTGGATTTAAGTTGCTCTTTGTGGTGATTTTAGGTCACGTGGGTGAGTCGAATGTGTGACTCACCCTTGACCCTGAAAAAGATATAAAACCAGGGGTTGGCCTCCTCCTCTCTGGAGCTCTTTGCTGAAGCAGTGGTGGTGCATGACTCTGGGCCAGCCTTTGTTCTGAGTGCCCAGGCTGAACCTAGATATTGGTAACTATGAATTGTATTGGGTCTGTCTGTTTGTAATTTGTTTAAGGGCTCTTGAGATGGTGTTGATGAAGAGACTCTGGGCAGTTGTAGCTAAGGAGCCCTCCAGCTTGTAAACCCAAATGCTGAGACTTTGTTGAACTCTGGTAACTATGTACTGGAATTTGAATCACACAAGGTCTGTCTGTTGATGTTTGTAATTTGCTCGTATTTTGCTCTGAAGTTCAGGGTGCTGGCTTTTTCCCCTGAACTAAGTGAATGATATTTGTGTGCTGAATTAAAGTAAGCTTGCCAACCCCTTCACCTTGCTCTCCTTATTAAGTCAGATCAAAAGAACCTGTGTTTTTGTGGCATGCTGACAGCTTTCTGGGTGCTGGCTGTGGGTGGTTATTACACCCCCACAGAAGATGCTAGCCAGATTGTGGAAACACTTGCATACCTGGAATAAATTTTAACTGGTCATAGTGTATTATTCTGGTGATAAGTTGCCGCAATCTTTTTGCTAATGTTTTATTTAAAATTTTTGCATCAATATTCATTAGGGAAATTGGTCTTTAATTTTCTTTCTCTGCTTTAACTCTACCTGGATTGGATATTAGTACCATATTTGTGTTATAAAAAGAATTTGGTAGGACTCCTTCTTCACCTATTTTCCCAAATAGTCTACAAAGTATAGGAATTAATTGTATTTTAAATATTTGGTAGAATTCACAGGTAAAACTCTCTGGCCCTGGAGATTTTTTCCTAGGGAGTTAATTGATGGCTGAGATGGGGTTATTTAGAAATTTTACTTCCTTTTCTGTTAACCTGGGCAATTTTTGTTTTTGTAGATATTCATCCATATCTCTAAGGTTGTCAAATTTATGGGCATATAATTGGGCAAAATAATTTCTAATTATTGTTTTGATTTCCACTTCATTAAAGGTGAACTCACTCTTTTCATTTTTGATAGAGGTAATTTGATTTTCTTCTTTCTTTTTTTTTTAATCAAATTGACCAAAAGTTTATCTATTTCATTGTTTTTTTCATAAAACCACCTCTTTGTTTCATTTATTAATTCAATAGCTTCCTTGGTTTCAATTTTATTAATCTCTCCTTTGATTTTCAGTATTTCTAATTTGGTATTTAATTGGGGATTTTCAATTTGTTCTTTTTCTAGCTTTTTCAGATGTATGCCCAAATCATTGATCTCCTTTTTCCCTATTTTATTCCTGTAAGCATTTAGAGATATAAAACTTCCCCTAAGAACTGCTTTTGTTTCATCCCATAAGTTTTGGTATGTTGTTTCATTATTGTCATTCTCTTGAATGAAGTTATTAATTGTTTCTCTGATTTGTTCTTTGGCCCACTCATTCTTTAGAATTAGATTATTTAGTTTCCAATTAATTTTTAGCTTATTTTTCCATGGTTATTTATTACAAATAATTCTTATTGCATCATGATCTGAAAAGTGTGCTTTGACTACTGCCTTTCTGCACTGGATTGTGAGGTTTGTATGCCCCAGTACATGGTCAATTTTTGAGTATGTGCTATGTACCGCTGAGAAGAAAGCATATTCCTTTTTATCCCCATTTAGTTTTCTCCAGAGGTCTATCATATCTGCCTTTTCTAAAATTCTATTCACTTCCTTAACTTCTATCTTATTTATTTTGAAGTTAGATTTATCAAGTTCAGAAAGGGGAAGGTTGAGGTCTCCAAATATTATAGTTTTGCTGTCTATTTCTTCCTGTAACTCCCTTAACCTCTCTTCTAAGAATTTGCATGCCATACCACTTGGTGAATAAATGTTAAACAATGGTATTGCTTCATTGTTTATCCTTTTAGCAGGATGTAGTGTCCTTCCTTATCTCTTTTAATTAAATCTATCTTTACTTTTGCTTTGTCTGAGATTAGGGTTGCTACACCTGCTTTTTTTTACTTTAGCTGAGGCACAATATATTTTACTCCAGCCTTTTACCTTTACCCTGTGTGTATCCCCCTGTTTCAAATGTGTTTCTTATAAACAGCATATTGTAGGATTATGGTTTTTAATCCATTCTGCTACCTGCTTCTGTTTTATGAGAGAGTTCTTCCCGTTCACATTCACAGTTATGATTTCTATCTGTGTCTTTTTCTCCATCCTATTTCCCCCTGTTTATGCTTTTATTTCTGCCTTTCTCCTTCCACTCCTCAACAGGGATTTGCTTTTGACTGCTGCCTCCCTCAGTTTACCTTCCATCTTGATTCCCCTTCCTTATTTTACCATTTCCCACTTGCTACTTCTTCCCTCCCTTCTGACCACCCCCTCCCTTTTTTCCCCTTTTCCCCTCCTACTACCTGTGGGACAAGTTAGATTTCTGTAATCATCAGAGTATGTTATTCCTTTCTTGAACCAGATCAGATGACAGTAAAGCTCAAATACTTCTCTTCTCCCTCCCCTCTTTCCCTCTACTATAATGTGTTTTTGTTCCTCTTTACTTGATGTAATTTACCATTTACTACTACCTCCTTACATCTTCTCCCATAACCCTCCCTTTACATCTGTTAATTATGTTTTTATCCTTATATAAGTTATTTTATATAGACATTCACTGTCTATGTGTATCCCTTTCAATTATCATAATAGCTGTACTATTCTCAAGATTGACATCATATATATATATATATGTGTATATATATAATATATATATATCATACATAAGATTATATAATTTGATATAAAGATGTAACTGATTTGCCCTTATTGATTAAAAAGATTTGTGGGGGCATTTCCCCCTGTTTCCCTTTTTATGTCTCTCTTCAGTTTTGTATTTGAAGATCAAATTTTCCATTGAGTTCTGTCCTTTTTATCAGGAAGGTCTAGAATTCTATTGTTTTGTTGAATGTCCATCCACTTGCCAGAAAAATTATGCTTAGTCTTGCTGGGTAGTTGATCCTTGGTTGTAGTCCCAGTTCCTTTGCCCTTTGGAATATCATATTCCAATTTCTCCTGTCATTTAATGTAGAAGCTGAGAGATCCTGCGTGATCCTGACTGTAGTTACATGATATTTGAATTGTTTCTTTTTGGCTGCTTGCAGTATTTTCTCCTTGACTTTATAATTCTGAAATTTGGCTGTAATATTTCTTGGTGTTTTCAATTTGGGATCTCTTTCAGGGGGAATCAGTGGATTCTTTCAATGACTATTTTACCTTCTGGTTCTAGGACCTCTGGGCAATTATCTTTGATAATTTCTTCAAAGATACTGTCAAGGCTCTTTTTTCATAGTGGATTTCTGGTAGACCAATAATTCTTAAATTGTCTCTCCTGGATCTATTTTTTCAGGTCAGTTGTTTTTCCAATCAGATATTTCACATTTTTTTCTATTTTTTTATTCTTTACACTTTGTTTGACTACTTCTCGATGCCTCATAGACTCATTAGCTTCCATTTCCTTAACTCTAATTTTTAATGAGTTTCTGTCTTCATTTTACTTTTCAGTCTCCTTTTCCAGTTGGTTGATTTTACCTCTCAGGGTGTCATTTTCTCTATTTAGATTCTGAATCTTTATAGCTTTTTCACCAATCTTATTCTTTAAGGACTTGATTTTGTCAGTGTTTTTTTTTCCATTTTTTTCCACTTTTTTCTTTTATCTACCTAATTTGGTTTTTAAAATCTTCCTTTAGCTCTTCCAGAAATGCTTTTTGGGCTTGAGACCAGTTCACATTCCCTTTTGAGGTATCAGATGTGGGTATAGTGTCATTGCTATCTTCTTCCAAATTGATATTTTGATCATGCCTATCTCCATAAAAAGAATCAATGGTTCTTGGTTTTGTGTGTGTGTGTGTGTGTGTGTGTGTGTGTGTGTGTGTGTGTTCTTTATGTTGGTTAGCCTTTTCCTGGATTTACAATGAATTTCTGCTTTTGGGGCTCAGGGCTCTCTGTCCCAGCTTTCTTATTCTGGAGATTGTGAGTCTAGTTGCTGGCTTTGTGAATTATAGCCTTCAGTTTCCTGAAGTGCGGGGGAGTGGTCTGGCTGCCTGAAATCTCTACCCCTGGGGTTCCACTCCAACATTGTTGCTCTTTAGCAATGGTCTCAGCTGTTTGTTGTTTGAGCTGGTGTCTGGCACTTCCTCTGGGGGAGCAAGGGCATGTCTGGGCTCCTGGTGTTGACCCCTGGTGGCTCTGCCCCTATGGGACTCAAGAACTCCCACTACTTGGCCACCAAAGCCTCGCTTCTATCTCCTCTACTCCAGCATTTTTTTCCTTAGGAATTCTCTGGGTCAGGTAGGGAGGGATTAGAGCTGTTTACCTGCCTATTAGGTCTCTCAGAAGTTCAAGAAGACGTGTTTCATACCTTTGGGCTGCAAGCCTCAGGAGTTGATGTCTCACAGCTGGTGGCTTTGCACTGCTGCCTCTTATTGCTTCCACAGACTGCTGTGCTGTGTTGGGAGGCCTGGGGATCTCTGCTGGTTTTGGGCACCCAGCTTTCTCCCTGCCTATCTTGCACTTTGGTTTTCCTGGCTGCTTCCACTTTGGTGCTGTCTGGAGCAGCTCTGCACGCTGAGCACTCTTCCAGCCTACAGTTTCATCCCTTTGGCCTTTCAGACTGTCCTGGCTTGGAAATTTGCCTTATTCAGACTGCTCGCAGTTTCTAACTCTCTCAAATCTGCTCAGATTCACTTTTTTTTTTTGTAGAAATCTAACAGAACTTGTGAGAGAGCTTTGGTAAGATGCTGTTTTCACCCTGCCATCTTGGCTCTGCCCTGATTTCCAGACTTTTCAACACATAAATGCCACAGACAACTTAGCAGGTCAGTGGTAAAACTCTCTTGGACCTGTATGACAGAAGGGAGTAGTCCAGCCCGAGCCCCAGGGCAGTGGAGGTGGGTGTAGTGGCAGCTGTAGCAGCAACAGCAGCAGTTGATTCCAAAATTCCAGGATCATTGCTGGAGAGGGGAAGAGGAGATATGATGGCATCCTTGAGGAGGGAAAGAGCCATTAGCTCTAACAGTTTCTGAAAAAAAAAGACAGTAATGAGTCAGTATGCACCACAATGTGGGGGAGAGGGGTTTTCAAAGGGTTCAGTGGAAGAACAAGCAAAATCATTGTCCTTGCCTTTTGCATTCTAATGTGTCACATTCTGATAGGGGAGCAAACAAGTCAATGACTATTTACAAAGATATAGATAGGTCAATGGTGTAGGATCAAAGAGAAGTGATTAGCAGTGAAGGAGGTAAAGAGGAAAGGCCTCCTGCAGAAAGATTGGATTTGTCCTTCTGCTGAGAGGAAGCTAGGGAAGCCAGGATCCAGAGAAAAATAGAAGGGGCATTTCAAGCATGTGGGCAAGTCAATGGAAATCCCCACAGGCAAGGGATGGATTGTTGTGTGGGAGGAACAGCAAAAGGGCACTGTCACTGGATCACAGAATACATAGAGGAGAAAGTGTAAAACATGTAAGTATACACTTAAAGTGTAAGATGACTGGAAAAGTTAGAGAGATCAAAAGTTTTTGCTATCTTCTAGGAAAAATAGTTCTCTTTATCACTGTTTTCACAGCCTCCTTTATCTGCTTGTTCTTAGACTGTATATGATGGGGTTCAAGAAGGGTGGTATTACAGTGTAGAAAACAGAAAGAATCATGTCCTCAATGGATGCAGAAACTGAATATTGCCGAAGGTACGCATAAAACCTTGAGATCCATAACACCAATACAACAATGATGTGGGGGATGCAGGTAGAAACGGCTTTTCTTTGGTCTTCTTTCACTGGAAATTTCAGCACAGTGGAAAATATGTGACATAAGAAGCAATGATGAAGGTAAAGCAGCCACTGCCAACTCCCAGGCTAGAGTCAATTATAATTATTTCATTACTGAAAGTCGCAGAACAAGACAGTTTCATTAAAGAGGGGATGTCACAAAAGAACTGGTGGATCACATTTGATTGGCAGAAAGGCAAAGGAAATGTGTAACCTGTATGGAAACCTGCATACAGGAGGCCAGTAAGCAAGCACGTTGAGTCATCTGCATACAGATTCAGGGATTCATGATCACTGTGTAATGGAGTGGGTGGCATATGGCAACATAGCAATCATGTGCCATGATGGTGAGGCAGGTCAAGTCCACATAGACAAAGAAAATCACAAGGAAGATCTGAGCCACACACTCTCTGTTTAAGATAGCTCTGCTGGTTGACAAGGAATTGGTGGATACTTTAGGGAAAATGACTGTTATGTAGCAGGCATCCACAATGGACAGATTCCTATGGAAAAAGAACATAGGGATGTGAAGACACATGTCAGTAGTGGTTACCATGACAATAAGCAGATTCCCTAATACGGTATCCCTGAAAATCAGTAAGAAGAGGAAAGAATATGTGATCTGCAGCTCTCAGATGTCAGAAAACCCCATGAGGAGGAACTCATTCACAATGATAAAATTAGACATTTCTTGAATCTTTCACCCAGTGACCTGACGAGCAAAGGAGAAATATATTTTAAAAACAGAAGACATAATTTGTGTTATTCTTGGCACATAAGACTTTTTGAATGATGTGTTGGGTCCTTAGGGAGGCAAAATATTGTTATATGTGGTCCTATATTGGTTTCTGTTGGATACATTAGGGACCTAAGTCTTCACTCCTTGGTGTGGACAATCCTTTAATGACCCAGATCAGAACCTGTGTATGATGTAGGAAAACATCAACCATCTTGGAGCTTTGATGTAAATGAATATTTCACTGCCATGAAGCTAACCTGATGAAAGCCTTGCCTAATTGCACCATAATAGTTTTCAGTCAATGGATGTGCAGTCCTTCCCTGACCCTATACTCAAAGTCATTCTGGGCTGTGCAAAGGGGGGGGGGATGATGAAAGGGAGGGCAGATGGGGATGAAGATAATCAAAAACAAACACTTTTGAAAAGAGACAGGGTCAAGGAAGAAAATTCAATAAAGGGGGATAGGTTAGGAAGAAGCAAAATATAGTTAGTCTTTCACAACATGAGTATTGTGGAAGGGTTATACATAATGATATGCATGGGGCCTATGTTGAATTGCTTGACTTCTTAGGGAGGGTGGATGGGAAGGGAACAGGGGAGAGAGGAAGGGAAAGGGGGATGGGAAGGGAATGGGCCGGCGGAGGGGAGGGCAGACTGGGGAACAGGGCAACCAGAATGTACGTCATCTTGGAGTGGGGGGGGGGAGGAAATGGGGAGAAAATTTGTAATTCAAGTGCCTGTGAAAATCAATGCTGAAAACCAAACATGTCAAAAATAAAGAAAAAAAAAATCAGAACTCTGATTGGGTACATGTTGAATAGAAAAAGACCCTACACAAGAAGGCTGTAATGGTGACACTAATTTTTTTGGAAATAGATATTTTAAACTTAATGCTTATTACATTGTACGCTAAATTTCAAATGGCTCTTTTTAAATATTATTTGTTGTATTGGCAATACAAGTGAATCAGAAAATGGAATGCCACTCCATTCCATATTTTTCACAGTGCCTTGTTTTCAAAACCACAAATACAATAACTATTACATTTTTCAAGAGTTAAAAAACAGTCACTTAGAATTAATTATGTAAATATATGAAAACCATAATTTAGGAAAATGAAATTGAGTGTAATGTATTGTCAATTATGTTTATATGTGTCAAATAATGTACAATACAAAAATTAAACAAATAAATTAAATACAATAGATAAAAATTTATAATATATATCAATTTTATATGTTATATTATCTTTATATATTAATTCAAATATTTAATATTAAAAATCGTACTCTTTTTTTTTGCTTTCATTTCTGACAGTTTAAACACATACGAAAATGAAAAGTACAATATCAAAATATTGTAGTCTTTATACAAACTCTTTGGGATCTAATGTAAAGTTATGTAACTAGTGATATGTTAGTTTCTTCACAATATGGTAAGTTATGAAACATGGGTGTTTTAATGACAATTGTCAATTTTTCTCTTTTTTAAAGGGGGAAATTTTACAAATTTAGGTTTATTATTGTTACAGCCATAAAGTTAGTGATTACAATACATTTTAAAAACAAATTTGAAGAAAGAGTGGCTTACTTTGTGAATTATTAAGAATTTTGGTAAAGGACACAGAATGTTTAAGTAGAACACTTGAATGTTACCATAAATGGTGACTATACTGCACGCTTTGGCAGGTGGCTAGCATAACGGTAGTAATCATTCCCCATTCGTCTTACACAGTTGTATCATGTAAAGATGCACAAGGTTCTTACCCATACATCATTGCTGCACATATTAGAGTCTATTTGGAGGGAAGGGGAAAGGAATAGGAATATACAATTACATGTTGTGTATTTGCCATTTGTAACATTGTAACATTAAGCAATGTTACCAATATTGTATCATTCTAGATAGTACATTTATACTATTTATGGTATCATTAAATTTATCATCTGAGACAATGTATTCAGTCAAAAGAATACTTTGTACTTTCAAGTGACTCAGGACATTTAAAAATGAGCAATACATGTTGGAGCACTGAAGCTATTTGATGAAAATGCAGGGCAGGTAGGGCAGGCTGGATACAAGCAGAACATTTTCCAGGGCTCTTCACCATGAAGGGCTGCCAGAATCTGGAACTCTCCTGTCTCTTTCAATTGGTTGGTTTACTTTAGGTATATTCTTATGTTTCCATACCTTATAAAACATATGCTATGTAGGTAAGCTAAGGGTCAATTTGTGGTCTGGGTATTTAAAAGTATTTTGTTTATTTTGCATATTTCATTAAGCATAATTATTTGGGGGCCCATCATGGGTGGAGTTTTCTAAAACTAAGGACCCCATAAAGTGCCTCCCCTGAAGCAAGGAGATCACCAAGGACTCCCAATCTAATCAAGGAAACAAAGGCCAAACTCTTCAAGGGCATTTGGCTGAACTGAGTGCTAAGAGCCCATTTTGATTGCCAACATAAATGTAAAGCATTATTGATAGGATGCTTTAATATAACAGAGCAATGCAGTACGAACAGTGATAACAACAGCAATAATAACTCAAATAGTGCAAAACTAGTAATAGAAACAGTAATAGTTAAATAGTATAATAATATCCATGACAAAAGCTGCAGGATTATTAATCATTAATCCTCATCTGTGAAACAAACTGGTAAAGGAGCTGGCCCATCATCCCGGCATCTTTGCCAAGAATATCTGAAATGGGCTCACAAAGAATTGGGTCTGACTACTGAGCAACAGCCACAAAGTTCCTTCCAGCTATATAGCTTTGTCATCTTGGGAAACTCATGGAATGAATCACAACCCTCTCAGCTTAACATCTAAACCCTTTTATAATTTGGTTCCCAACCATTCATCCTAACCTTGTTTTACTCTTGCTCTTTCAGTCATTTGAGCCAAACTGGATGCCTCACTGTTCCATGAGATCTATACTGTGGTTTCACTTCTGTGTAGTCATACATGCCATAACTCAGGTGTGGAGTACAGACATCACTACCTCAGCCCTTCCAAATCCTTACTTTTCCTTCGAGGCTCACCTCAGGTCCCTCCTTCTCCTTCTTTCTCGTTCCCAGATGCTACTTCATGCCACTGCCCTCTTCTAGTTACCATGTGTTGACTTTTCTGTGTTCCTATCATAGCGTCTAAGAGAATTAAATTTGCTGAAGAAAGGCAATGGTTTTCTCTCTCCTTTTTGTCTCTTTATCTGCAGTGCCTGACCCAAGGACTTGTACATAACAAGCACTGAGGAAATAGTTGTTGAATCTTTAATAACGTGTGAGTCAAGGTTTTCTACTTTGTAGTTCCTAACGAAGACTTCTGCTGGGAAGGCTTGCTTTGCCTGTAAAGACTTTCCTCCCGGGAGCCTCCTATCACAATTTGTCCCCTCTTTTTATTCATGCATCATATATTACTCTGCATTGTAGTTATTTTGGTCTATAGCCTACACCCAAACAGATTAAATGCATCATGAGTGCAAATTGCTTTTTTTTTCCAGTCATTTCTGACTCTTTGTGGCTCCTTTTGAAGTATTTTGCAATAGAATTTGGGGTGGTCTGTCTTTTCCTTTTCCTGCTCATTTTACAGATAAGGAAACTGATGCAAAATGGTTAGTTGACTTGCCCAGGGTCACATGATTAATAATGTTGGAGGCCAGATTTGAACTTATGAAGATGAATCGTCTCGACTCCAGGCATAGCACCTAGCTGTTCATGAGGGCAAGAACCATTTCTAATTTATTTTTGCCCTTTACTCCCTTTACTGCCCTTTAGTATTGCAGCATTTAGCACACAATCGGTGCTTAATAAAGGTCACATTCGAATTTGTTGAAAGATCTAGAAAGATAATCATGGATCGATGTTGACTTCCATTGGTAGCTCCCATACAGGACCTGAGTTGTTCTGATAGATCACTGAGGGAGTGCAAAGCAATCTATTGAGTCTAACCAGCTCCAGTCCAGACCTATCTGGCCAGATCACATCACCTAGCCTTTACTAAAGATGTCTCTTTGCTACTCAACTGGACTAGGATGCTGAACATGGGAACTCCAGAGTCTATCCCTCCTGTACCTAGGGAAGTGGATACATTCAGGTTTAAATCTCTGGGCCTGCTACTGAATCAACCAGATTAGTAACTGATTGCAAATTTATTTATTCAGGTGCATGTAGCTTGCTCTGAGGCAGACCGTATATTACAACCACTTAGTCCATTTTCACCATATGCCCTTCTACACTGCCTGCACTTCCCCTACTCAATCCTTCCTCCCTCCTTTCCACCTCTGGCTCCACCATCAATAAATAAATCAATATTAGGTATGCTTACAGAAAAGGCTCAACAGCTAATTGCTCTGTGAATCAACTCACTACGTCTTTGACCACCCAAACCCAAGCTCCATGCCTGGCCACCACTCCATTATAGGTGTCGTTATATCTTATTAGAACTTATGTTTTTTGAGGCAGGGATTGCCTTGGCTTTTTTTTCTTCATTTTTGTTGTTTAGTCATTTTATTCCAACTCTTCATCACCCCATTTGGGTTTTCTTGGCAATGATATTGGAGTGATTTGTCATTTCCTTCTCCAGCTTATTTTACCGATGAAGAACTAAGGCAGACAGGGTTAAGTGGCTCGCTCAGGGTCACACAGCTAGTAAGTGCCAGATTTGAAGTCAGGAAGATGAATGTTTCTGACTTCAGGCCTGGCGCCCTATACCTTGAACTGCCTATCCCCCCCTCCACTTTCAGCATCCTCAGTGTTTGTTATCATTCCTGACATTTGGTAGGTGCTTAGTATATGCTTTTTGATGCTCTCATTTTTTGGCTATTAAACTAATCATAACACTGTTAACATAAAAACATAAGAAATGGATATTATTGATCACATTCTTGCTATGTTCTTAGTCTTGTACATCAGTGCAGACTTGAATATAAATATATATGCCTTTGCTGTGGCTAATCATGATGCTGGTGGTCTTGCAGAAGATGGAAGTGGGTCATGAGGGGCATGATGCATTTGATAGTGGTGCTAATGGTGATGTTGAGAGTAGCAATCATGAGAATGATGGTGGGGATGCTGCTGCTGCTGATGTTGGTGATAACATTGTCAATGATTGTGGGCCAGGATAATCATGATTACTACCAATTGCCTCTAGGAGAAAATACTACTCCCGTTTTTGGCATTCAGAGGCATTCACATTTGGAACTCAACCTGCCTTACCCAACTGATATCAAATTACTCTCCTTCCCTAACCTACATCCCATCAAATTGGCCAATTTGCTCTTCCCCATAAATGTCATTCTTTTATATTCATGCTTTTACAAAAGTTGGTCCCCAAGACTGAAATGCTCTCTGTCCTCCTACTGGAAGAACCCCCAGCTTCCTTCTTAGTACAACTCAACATTTATCTCTTTGCCTACCCAAAATTACTTATTATGTATAAATAAGTAGATATATGTATTTTTGTGCATATATATGTACATATGTATGTATGTATGTATGTATGTATGTATGTATGTATGTATGTGTGGGTATACACATATTTCTACTTGACAGTTCCAATGGTGGTAGTGGAGGTGATGCTGGTGATGATGTTCATGGTGATGGTGCTTATCACAAGAGTAATAATGTTGTTGGTGGTTTTCAATACCTCTACAGAAGTTGAGCCACCTATGATGCCATTTGGGCCTCCTAAAATGTCATGTAATTCATTCTATTAATCTACAAATGTCTCTATTCTCATCCCTCCCTCTAACCTGAAAAAAAAAATTCTGGGTAATCAGGTTCAGTGAATGAATGCTAATATAATTGCAGTTGAATCAATTGGTAATCATCCATTTGAGCAGCAGCAGCACAAATGATAAAAATTCATTTTTCTTATTGCTTTTCAATAGATAGAGGTAAAATGAGCAATTGAGCCAGGACTTTGTAACAAGCAATTCTAATACAATTTTTCCAATGCTTATGTTGGACAAGCTACACTTAGGTGAATAACTCCATAATTCTGTTGATTTTCTGCCTGAAAAAATCAAATGATCATCTCAGTTCGTCATGTTAGTCATAAAAACAAGGAAAATGTGATGTTTAAATGGATTGGCTAGTGGGATGGATATAAAAAAGAAACTTTCCAAGTCTAGTATATAAGTTTCAGAGTAGATACAAATCTACGTTAGTAGAGGAAGCTTCCTCACCAGGTCCAGTCACTCCAATTAAAAAAAAAAAAGACTGAAAACACAAGTCACTAGACTCATTGATGTTCATTCCCTTTACTGTTTAACTACTAATATACAGTAGTAATCTCATGAAGCTTAATCCGTTATTAGCCTATATGTTAATATATATGTCTGGACATAGCTTTGTATGTTTTCAACCTGTCCCGGAAATGTATATAATTATAGCTCAAAAGTGGAAAAGAAAAAGGAAGGATCAGACAAGGAAGAGGAGATGAGGGAATTTGTCATAAAAAAAAAAAATTACAGCTAGAAAAAGCACTATGACAGCCCCTTCATTGTCTATAGAAGTCTTAAACCTAGAAAAGCAAGGTGACATTCGATATACCATTGGTAGATAACGTCAGAACTATATCAAGAGCTCAGCTGGATACTCTAGCAGAATGATATCATTCTACAATGTCATTGTATTTGAAAAGAAACATAAAAGAAAGGATGGGTGGGAAGAAGATTATTGTGATAAACAAATACATCACAAACAAAAATACCCTTGCTTTATCAACTTTGCCAGAGCTTTCTTCATGTCCCTGTTCCTCAAACTGTAGATAGCTGGGTTTAGAGTGGGGGGTACCACAACATAGAACACAGACACCAACAGGTCAAGGACAGAAGGGGTGTCAGAGGTAGGTTTTACATGAGCAACAAAAGCAGATGTGAAAAATACAGTGGTCACAATGAGGTGGGGCAGGCATGTGAAAAATGCTTTCGACCTGCCTTCTGTGGACGGCATATTTAGAACAGTGGAAAAGATGTAGATGTAAGAGATAACAATATAGAAAAAACAACCAAGCCCTAAAATGGTAGTTGTAACTGTGATTCCAATTTCTGCAAGATTTGTCTGTGAACAGGAGAGTCTGAGCAAATGAGGTATCTCACAGAAGAATTGGCCAAGCACCTTGGCTTTACAGAATGGTACAGAGAAAGTGCTGACTGTGTGCATGATGCCTGAGAGACTCCCACTGACCCAGGAAGCAGCTACCATCTGCACACAAGATCCTCTGCTCATGAGGGTCTCATAGTGCAGGGGGCAGCAAATGGCTGCATATCGATCATAGGACATCACTGTCAGTAGAGCCAGCTCAGCACAGACAAACAGAAGCACAAAGCATACCTGGGCAGCACATTCAGGGATAGAGATGGAGTTGCTGTGGGTCAGGGAGATGAGGATGGACTTAGGTACAGTGACGGAGATGTAGCAGAGGTCTAAGAAAGACAAATGCCTCAGGAAGAAGTACATGGGAGTGTGAAGGCACTGGTCAATGGTAGTGACAAGGATAATGAGGAGATTCCCAATCAGGGCTGCCAGATAAATGAAAGAGAAAAGCACAGCATGTAAGATCTGTAGCTCCCAGACGTCAGAGAAGCTCATGAGGAGGAAGTTGGTAATGGTTGTGTGATTGGCCATTGCCTTCCTGGGGAGAAAGAAGGAAAAATGGGAAGAGATCAAGGAAACATCTGTAGGCTACAGAGATCATGGCTTTTCTTTTTAACTCAGCACTGAAAAGGAGAATAATGTTTTAGTTCACTTCTGCAGACCTTTTCTCTACTTGTGTTTATTTGGCATCTCATTTTCACCTTCTACCCTGCCTAGTTTTAACTCTATTAGGAACAAGATGCCCCTCCCAGCATTAGTTCATCACTTCTAATCTCACCACCATTATGCTGGCTCATGATTGTCAACACCTTCTCTGCCCTCTGAATGGATGGCTGGAATGCAGTTTATGGAACTCTTCCCAATACCTTCTTTTATAGAAGACAGAAAGTTGACTCTCAGCCCACTGCCCTTTACAGTGATTGCCCTACCTGGATTCAACTCCATGGAAAAAGATTCCCCAGCTGCCTGTCAAGTAGCCCTTGCTATCCTGTTCCACTGCCATTTTTTTTTTTTTTTTTGCCTAACTTCGTGTGTCTTCTCTTTCTTTAGACTGAAAATTCTTGGAGGGCAGGAACTTTGTTTTTTATTATTAATTGTATCCCCAGCAGTTAGCACAGTGCATGGTTCATAGTAGGCTTACTAGATAAATGTTTATTAAATTGAATTTATTGGATTGGATAGTAGGGGTCAATCATTTCTGAGCCAAATCCCAGAAGCAAGGTTGAAAATTTGGAGTGCCCCCTAGGAAGCAGTGTTTGGCCAACTGTTTTCCACTCTTCCCAGCCCAACCCAGAATCCAATGCAAATGAACTTTGCCCACAGAAACAATTCACAAAATGGAGAAACCCAGAATACTTATCAGCTATTATTCAATGAGTCTTTCAAGGTCATATCCTTAAAAGAAATAGTAAGACTGGAATAGTAGGAATGTTTTTTAATTAGAGCACAACATTGATTTATTGGCCATATTATTGCCCATTAATATAGAAATACTGGCCAGAGCAAGGAAGGTACACAATATTTGTATGAACACATCTGGAGTACTGTGTTTAGGTCTAAAGCAATACAATATAGGATGGTGATGGGAACTCAAATTCATGTTGTGTATTCATAGCTAGTATCTATCTGGAGCTTTATAATTTTTAGTCTTTGCTCATACATTATCCCAGGTGATCCCTAGAACCATCCTTAAATGTACTATCAGTCCATTTTATAGATGAAAAGAGGAATGCTTAGAGCAGCTATGCGACTCACCCATATTTGCTCAGCTAGTAAGTGACAGAGGTGGAATGTGAGCTCAACACTTTCTGATTCCAGGACCAGCCCTGAAAGAATCACAGAACATCTAGCATCTGTTTGAAGACACTCAATGAGAAGGAACTTCCCAATGCTTGTAAGGCTTTGCAATCTATTTTAGTATAATTCTAAAGAAGTATTAGGTTTCGTTTTTCCCCAAATCCAGCCTAAATCTGCCACTTTGTCTCTTCCCTCCATTTTTCCTGGTGTTACTCTCTGCAGCCAAGAAGGACACTGTTTTATTCAGCCTTACACACAACAATCCTTTAAATATATAAACACTGCCTTTCATCTTCCCACTTCCAGATTTTGCTTCCTGACCCTCAATATGCCCAGTTCCTTCTAACATACTCCAATGTATCACACACTCAGAATCCTTCACCACACTTGTCATCCTCCTTTAGACACCCTCCAGCTTATCAATGTTCTTCCTAATGGTTGGTCCCTAAAGCATAGCGCTCCAGATATGATCAAAGCAGGGTAAAGGACAATTCAGATAAAACAAAAGAGAGAAAGTAGAGGTAGCTAGTGGTTATGTGGATAGAATGATGGACCTGGAGGGAGGAAGACCTGAGTCCAAATCTATCCTCAGATAATTACTAGGTATGTCATCCAAGGCAAGTCAACTGATCTATCTCCCTCAGTTTCTGTCAACTGTAAAAATAGGAATAATAATAACATCTCTATTCCAGGGTATTCATGAAGACCAATTTGGATAATATTTGTAAAGTGCTTAACACAGTGCCTAGTTCACAGTAGGTAATTATACAAATGCTCATTCTCTTCCTATTCTCCCTAATCAGCCTGATTATTCTCCCTAATTACCCCCCACAACTAGTACTTATAACACTAGCTTCAATTTTGTTTTAAGAATGCCTTATTTACCTAGACCACACAGGCTTAGAGAACAGAATACACGGGGGAAATGTGAGAACTGCATCCAGTATCCCAAGTGCTTCATGTCCATGAGTGTTTGGGGGTGGTGGTGGAAGAAGCAGACCTTTGGCAGGACAGTTGAGGTCAGTTGTTGGGAGCAATAGAGGTAGTATTTTATTTGACCAAAGGGAAGAATTACTGACAAGTGGAGCTGTGCTCAGGTTAAATGTGCTGATGGACTGTGGTTTTTCCTGGATTCTACATCACGGAGGTCTTCAAGTAAGAGCTGGATGCCCTAAAGAACACTGCCAATTCAGAAATGAGACAGATGGCATGCCTTCTGAAGTTCCCGGCAACAGGCATATTGTATTATTTTCTGATTCAGTTATCCTATAGCTTAAAAGAAAATTTCTTTTGCATAACCTCATCAAGCTAACTTGCATTCACTTTATGATAGAAAAGAAAAATCAGCTTTTTTTTTTAACCATGCTATAAGAGTCATGAAATTTATATTGTTTACCAAGATGCAACATGACACAGGGGATATAGAACTGGCCGTCAGTCAGGAAAACTCTGATTTCAGTTCAGCCTTGACACATGCCAGCTTTAGGACCATAGAAAGAGCAGTGCTCACATCTCAGTATCTTCGAGGTTTTAAGTTGCAGAGCAGAAGCCAATCTCCATTAGTAGAGGGGTTTTCCTCATAGCAAATTCCCTGTGTCAGTCATAAAATAGGTCCAATTTAAAAGGAAAAAAAAAAAACTCTACTTGGCAGAAAGAAAATTGATTCATGCCAACTCATACACCATTTATAAATCAGAAAGAAGCAATTTTGTTGTTCTGTCATTTCAATTGTATTTGACTCTTTGTGACCCTGTTTGAAGTTTTTTTAGCAACAGATACTGCAGTAGTTTGCTCCTTTTATATAGGAGGAAACTCAAGCAAATAGGATTAAATGGCTTGCCCAGGGTGACACAGCTAGTAAGTGTCTGAGGCTGGATTTGAATTCAGGTCTCCCTGACTCCAGATCTGGTGCTTTATTGACTGTGCCACCTAGGTAATCCAGAAGAAAACAAAGATCATTTCAAAATCTCACCTGGAGATCAGGATCAAGATATTTGAAAACCTGAGGCAGAATACTCTTAAACTACAAGTTGGCATGTGACTAGTGACATCATTAAGGCCTACATTCAATACAGATTCCATCATTCTTTCTGACACCTTGCTTTTGTCATCATTCAAAGACTGAGGGGAAAGATCAAAAGGTACTTAGCTGTGGATGAATTATTTTCTTTTCCTAAGGCAAAGTTAGTGTGATCTGGGTCATTGTAATGAATCGAGGATTTTTGTCTTTTGCAACAATATGAAAATGAGATTGAAATCTCTCAAAGCATTGCAGAAAAAAAGATTGCTTTTTAAAATTTATTTATTTTTTAATTTATGGAATAAAATAAGCATTTCCATACGGTGCAATAAAAAAGATGATTGCACATGAAATTTGCAGACTCATTATGTGCAAATTGCTATTCTTTTTAAATGCGCAACGGAGTTATAATATAAATTTCATTTTTTAAAAAAATCATCAAGGAGGGAATGTAAAGGTCAGATATAACATTGAACATGATTTCTAATATGTAGGAGCAATGACCATAATGTCAGAAACCAAATATCTGATAAAGATACAACACCTTGCTATGAATTCAGCACCTACAGACTCAGAGAGGAAAAGTGTGGCAATGTTCATTTTCAGGCACTTCAATTTAGAGAGAGAGTTGTACTATTTCTGAAGATCACCTCATGGGATAAGATACTAGACACTGAGTTCCTTCCTCAAACTAAACTGTGAAGCATTCAAACTCTGCTGAAGAGAGCACAACTCTGATAGGCTGGCCACATTTTTCAAATGCCAAATGTACATTTGCCTAAAAGACTCTTCTATGGAGAACTCACACAGGGCTAGTGCTCACATGGTGGTTAGGAAAAGGGATTCAAAGACACTCTCAAGGTGTCTCTTAAGAACTTCGAAACTGATTGCATGACATGGGAGACACCAGTGTAGGACCAGCCAGCATGGCATTCCCTCATCAGAGAAGGTGCTGTGCTCTATGAGCAAAGCAGAATTGAAGCACCTCAAAAGAAGTGCTAGATGTTCAGATTTAGAGAATCCATTTCTAATGTTCATATGGGCTATTTGTGCTCAACCTGTGGTAGAGCATCCTGAGCTCATATTGGTCTGATGAGCCACAGTTGGACATGCTATAACTTGACTCTAACATAGTTATATAGTTTTGGTCCTCTTCAAGAACAAAGGACAGCCATATTGTAACTAATGGAAAGCAAATCTATATCAGATAATAGAGATACTCATATCCACCATCTGGTAAAAGTAGCCCATGAAAGTATCCTCTGACTTACAAAAATGAAGCATTGTAACTATTTGCTGCTCACTGGGGAACCTGTTTAGCCATGAAGAGAATGACTATCTCTGTTGCCTTCTGCCCTTGTATTATTGTATTAAGTTCTAGGCACTACAATTTAGTAAGGAACATAGTGAAGTGGAAAATTGACAGAGATGTGCAACTAGGAGAGCTGAGGACCTGAACTGGGCATCTTTAGCCTTGGGAAGAGAAGACTCACAGGGCTTCAGTGGTCATTGAGTGGGAAGAGAAGATAAATATTTTCTTCAAGTTCTTAAAGAACTATCATATCTAAAATGGATTATTCTCTTTTGGCTTGGCCCCAGGGGCCAGAACCAGGAGCAATGGGCAGAAATGAGGGAGAAGCCCATTGTGGCTTGATGCCAGCTCAATAGAAGTTGTCCAAAGGTGGAACATGATGCCTCAGGAGGTGGTGGATTCCACGTCTCTTGGCTAGATGGACAGCTATTGAGGATGATGTAAATGAGGTCATTCTTATTCTAGGAGGGTTAGGATTAGATGGCCTCAGGCATCCATTCCTTTCAATTCTGACTATCTGGAATTCTATGAAAAGGATGATCAGTGCTCCCTGTCCCTCCCTTCAGAGCTTTCTAACCATCCCCTTCTTTGGCCCAAATCTATCACACCAGCAGGTGCTTATGTTTTCAAGTTGCCCTTGACTCTCTTTTCACAGAGGAAAACTATCTATTCCACAAATGTCTACCATTTTTTGAGACATTGTCCCACCGTTCTCTGAACTTGCTTTTTGGGAGAAAAATGTGGGTACCTCAAGTATCAATGCTTAACACAAAAGAAGGAATCTCTAATAGTGAAAATGGTGACACAGTGGCATCTGAGAGTATAAGCAATATGTCTGGGGGACTTCATTGGTACATGACATTTCCTGCAAGAACCTGAAAATGGGCTTTCACTGCATGGGCTTAAACATTCTCAGTGTCACCATCATCAAATACTTATGATCATAACTATGAAGACTTGCTTCACATTGACACTCAGGTAAAATGGTGTCATTGTGTAGAGAACATGGAGTTGGAGTCAAGAAGACCTGAATTTGGGTCAAGGCAAAGTACTTTCTAGCTTTGTGAACCTGTGCAAGCCATCTCACTTCTCTCTGCCTCATTTTCCTCATCCATAAAATGGAGATAATAATAGTATATCCTTCACGAGCTTGTTGTTAGCATCAAGTGAGTAATGTATGTGAAATTCTTCAAACTTTAAATCATAATATAAATCTAAGTTACTATTATTAATGTCACCATCATCATCATCATCATCATCATCATCATCATCATCATCATCATCATCGTCAGCTATAGCAGCAGCATGGTACTTAGGAAAGAGTGTTGTGTTTGTAGGTCAAAAGGCCTCCTTGAATACCAGCTCTGCTACTGGCCCCTTATTGGACCCTAGATAAGCTACTTAGATGCTTTAAGCTTCAGTCTCCTCATCTGTAAAATATGTAAGTGATTGGACTAGATCATCTCTCAAATTGCTTCCACTCTAGACTTGTGATTTAATGATTGTTCAACAATCCTGGTTTGATAAACCTAGTCAGGATTGTCCTAAGCATGAGGACAGGATGTTTTTGTGTTTTCTATAGTGACCCAACAATTTCATTTAGAGATTTAAAGATGATATATTATTATCTCTAAGATCTCTAACTGAGTAAAATCCTAAATAAGTCCAACACATATGAAAATCTCCCTTACATTATATTGTGAGAAACATTAAATTGTTTGATCCAGCTAATACTATATCTTTCAATAGAGAAAAATTAAACTACTATAGTTATATAACCATCAAGTTTTTTTTCATATTTTACTTTTCTTTTTCCAATGTCTTTTTTAAGGAAAAAAATCTGGCTTATTGAAATTGGCTCAATGGCTTCAAAAATGGGATAATTTAAAGGCAGCCTGGTCACTCTGATGTTGCTATGACTCCCTGGGTAAACACAGCAGCTTCTTCATCCTCACCTTTCACGTCCAGAAAAGAAGATGACAGCATGGAGAGTTTGCCTACAATCCAAACAAGAAACAACAGGGAAGTTCTGAGGTAAATAAATATGCCTTCTCTCTGCTTTACTAAAGACAGAAATACTCCAAAGGTAGAGAAGCTACCTGTCACCAGACCCTGGTGATCTGTACCCTTTGAGGACTAAAAACAGTCTCTTGTTGGGGAAGTAGCATTCTGTTTTATTGAAGGAAATTGTTCAGAAATATGCTCCTTAAAGCACAGAAGGAGCCCTCTGGGACCAGTGTTCTGATTAACCTCAGTAGACTACAGTTTTTGCCTTTTTAATTACTTCTTCTTGGCCATGACTTGCAACTGAGGAACAGAATTTGCAATGTGTTAGCTTTGTCTGGGGCCCAGAGCATCAGCCAGGCATGGTCCCAGGTTATACTGATCAAGTGTCATTGACAGTGATGATAGCAATGATGAATAAGAGAACTATGGGAAAACCCAGTAACATAAAAAGAATGACCAGAATCTTCAAAATTCCATTTGGACCCCAGCCAGACTTACTTTGGAACTAAGATGGCACTGGCAATCTGCCCAGATAGCTTATTTCAGATGCCCAGAAAAACACTTGTGTGTAGTTTTAAGCCTGGACAGATAGCAGAACAATTATGAAACAGCTGAGTCATTACTAGAGCCCTCTCAAGTGTCTCCTGTGATCCCCATGAATTTTGCCTTCTCCCTCCACCTCTTAGCATTTCATATCTTCATACTCTCTCATGCCCTTTCTCCAGGTATATCTCCTCATTATCTGTCAGTCAAACGATACATAAATTAATATAAGGCATTAGTGAAATCAGATTAATCAATAACTTGTGAGAGATAGTTTTGCATTTTCACTAGGGATAAAAACCCACATTATAATGATCAAATTGTAGGTGTTTCTTTTTTTAAAAAAATTATTATTTATTAATTTAATATTTTTAGTTTTCAGCATTAATTTTCACAAGAGTTTGAATTATAAATTTTCTCCCCATTTATACCCTCCCCCCCACTCCCAGATGGCATATATTCTGATTGCTACATTCCCCTGTCAACCCTACCTTCTGTCGCCCCACTACCCCCCCCCATCCTCTTTTCCCTTACTTTCTTGTAGGGCAAGATATATTTTTATACCCCATTGCCTGTATATCTTGCTTCCTGGTTGCATGCAAAAACTTTTTTTCTGAATATCTGATTTAAAACTTTGAGTTCAAAATCTCTCCCCTCTTCACTTCCTACGTACCTTCCCTAAGAAGGCAAGCAATTCGACATAGGCCACATGTGTGTCATTATGCAAAACACTTCCACAGTGCTCATGTTGTAAAGGACTAATTACACTTCTTCCTATCCTATACCCATTTACAAAATTTTCTCCCTTGACCCCGTCCCTTTTCAAAAGTGTTAGCTTTTGATTATCTGCTCCCCATATATGCCATCCCTTCTATCTTCCCCATTTTTTATCTCCTTCCTCCTTGTTTCCTTGAGGTAAGATACCCAACTGAGTATGTATGTTATTCCCTCCTCAGGTCAAATTGAATGAGAGCAAGAGTCATTCATTTCCCCCTCACCTTCTCCCTCTTCTCTCCCAACAGAACTACTTTTTCTTGACACTTTTATGTGAGATAATTTACCCCATTGTATCTTTCCCTTTCTCCCTCTCTCAATATATTCCTCTATCATACCTTAATTTGATTATATTTTAGATATCATCGCTTGGTATCCAACTCACCTTGTACCACTTGTCTATGTGTATATATATATATATATATATATATATGTGTATATACACATATATACACATATATACACTATATATATACATATATATATATATATATACATCCATAAACACACACACACACTCAAATATATGTGTGCGTGGGTGTGTATATTCCCTTCAGCTACCCTAATACTGAGGTCTCATGAATTATGCACATCATCTTTCCATGTTGGAATGTAAAGAAAACAGTTCAACTTTAGTAAGGCCCTTATGATTTCTCTTTCTTGATTACCTTTTCATGCTTCTCTTGATTCTTGCGTTTGAAAGTCAAATTTTCTATTCAGCTCTGGTCTTTTCACTGAGAAAGCTTAAAAGTCCTCCATTTTATTGAAAATACATATTTTGCCTTGGAGCATGACACTTAGTTTTCTTGGGTAGGTGATTCTTGGTTTTAATCCTAGCTCCACTCACCTCTGGAATATTATTTTCCAAGCCCTTTGGTCCTTTAATGTAGAAGCTGCTAGATCTTGTGTTATCCTGATTGTATTTCCACAATACTCAAATTGTTTCTTTCTGGCTGCTTGCAGTACTTTCTCTTTGACCTGGAAGCTCTGGAATTTGGCAACAATATTCCTAGGAGTTTACTTTTTGTGATCTTTTTCAGGAGGTGATCATTGGTGTCTTTCAATTTCTATTTTAACCTCTGGCTCTGGAAGATCAGGGCAGTTTTCCTAGATAATTTATTAAAAGATGATATCTAGGCTCTTTTTTTGATCATGGATTTCAGGTTGTTCAAAAAATTTTAAATTATCTCTCCTGGATCTATTTTCCAGGTCAGTGATTTTTCCAATGAGATATTTTACATTGTCTTCCATTTTTTCTTTCCTTCATTTCTGTTTTATAATATCTTGATTTCTCCTAATGTCACTAGCTTCCACTTGCTCCACTTTAATTTTTAGAGTAGTATTTTCTTCAGTGGTCTTTTGGACCTCCTTTTCCATTTGGCTAATTCTGTTTTTCAAGGCATTCTTCTCTTCATTGGCTTTATGGAGCTCTTTTGCCATTTGAGTTAGTCTATTTTTTAAAGTGTTTGCTTCAGTATTTTTTGGGTGTCCTTTAGCAAGTCATTGACCTGTTTTTCATGTTTTTCTTGCATCACTCTCATTTCTCTTCCCAATTTTTCCTCTACTTCTCTAACTTGCTTTTCCAAATCTGTTTTGAGCTTTTACGTGGCCGGAGACCAGTTCCTGTTTTTCTTGGAGGCTTTTGTTGTAGCATCTTTGACTTTGTTGACTTCTTCTGGCTGTATGTTTTGGTCTTCTTTGTCACCAAAGAAAGATTCCGAAGTCTGAGTCTAAATCTGAGTCCATTTTGGCTGCCTGGCCATGTTCCCAGCCAACTACTTGACCCTTGAGTTTTTTGTGGGGGTATGACTGCTTGTAGAGTAGAAAGTAATTTGTTCCAAGCTTGAGGAGCTGCACTGTTGTTTTCAGAGCTATTTCTTCACAGCAAGCTCTGCCATATCAGTGTTCCTCCTTCCCCAAGAACCACCAACCCAGACTGGACTTAGATCTTAAGCAGGCTCTGCACTCCTGCTCTTATCTGTCACTTAATTCCTCCCACCAGGTGGGCCTGGGGCCGGAAGCAACTGCAACTGTAGTTATGTCTTCTGAGTTGCACCACTTCAGCTGTCCCCAGGGTGGTGGTCGAACCGCTCTTTTCACTCTATCCCCACAGCTTTTCCTACTGACCTCTGTTGTGTTTGATGTTTGTGGGTAGGAAAGTCTGGTAACTGCCACAGCTCACTGATTGAAGATGCCAGGGCCTGTTCCTCCTGGCTGCTGGTCTGGTTGGTCACTTGCAGCACACACTGGTCTCTGCTTTGCTCCACTCCCAGCTCCATGGGATAAACCTTACCCAGTGACCATCCAGGCTCTTGTGGGCTGGAGCCCTGTTTCCCTCTGCTATTCCCTGGGTTCTGCCAAATTGTAGCTGTTTCTGAGTTAAGGAATGCTTGGTAAGGTTCAAATCTCACTTCATAGGATCTTTCCTACCACATGTTATGCACAATACTCCCTTTTAATAGTAGCTTACTTTAACTGAATAATAAATGTGACCTCTAAGGCAGCTATCTGGTGCAGTGGATAGGGCATTGGAACTACAAACAGGAATACCTGAATCCAACTTACTAGCTCCATGATCCATATATATGTATGCATATATATATATATATATATATATATATATATACATACATATTTGTAAAATGCTTTGTAAACCTTAAAGCACTTAATAATAGTAATATTAATAGTAATACTACTACTACTAATAATAATAACAAAGATAAAGGTAATGATAATAGTTGTTGTCATCAGTCAAAAACTCATACTTATGGCCATGAGATCAAAGAAGATTGATATCTGGATGACAGAATTTTCTTGTTTTACATTCATAGAGTTTTGGATGAAAAGGCCTCCTAGAGCCTTAGATGGGGCTTCATAGACATGAAACTTTTGTAAATTTTCTTAATGTTTTTTTTTAAATGATTATTTATTTATTTAGTATTTTTAGATTTCAGCATTAATTTTCACAGGAGTTTGAATTACAAATTTTCTCCCCTTTTCTACCCTCCCCCCACTCCAAGATGGCATATATTCTGATTGGCCTGTTCCCCAGTCAGCCCTCGCTTCTTTCACCCCACTCCCTCCATCCGCTTTTCCCTTACTTTCATGTAGGGCAAGATAGATGTTTATACCCCATTGCCTGTATATCTTAATTCCTAGTTCCATGCAAAACCTTTTTTTTGAACATCTTCTTTTAAAACTTTGAGTTCCAAATTTTCTTCTCTTCTGTCCCCACCCACCCTCCCTAAGAAAGCAAGTAGTTCAACATAGGCCGCATGTGTATGGTTACGCAAAACCCTTCTGCAATATTCATATTGTATAAGACTAACTATATTTTACTCCTTCCTATCCTATCCCTATTTATGCAATTTTCTCCCTTGACCCTGTACCTTTTTGAAAGTGTTTGCTTTTGATTACCTCCTTCCCCTATCTGCCCTCACTTCTATTGAACCCCCCCCCCACTTTTTATATCCTTCCTTGTTGTTTCCTTTAGGTAAGATACCCAACTGAGTTTGTATGTTATTCCCTCCTCAGGTCAAATGCAGTGAAAGCAACATTCAGTCATTCCCCCTCATCTGCCCCCTCTTTCCTCCCAACAGAATTGCTTTTCCTTGACACATTTATGTGATAATTTACCCCATTCTATCTCTCCCTTTCTCCTCTCTCACGCCTTAATTTGATTTTTTTCTTTGAATATCATCCCTTCATATTCAACTCACCCTGTGCCCTCTGACTACATATATTTATATATATATATATATATATATATATATATATATATATATATATATATACACATGTATACATATACAATACAATACATATACAATAGATATATATGCATATATATACGTATATCTATCTATCTATCATCTATCTATCATCTATCTATCTATCTATCTATCTATCTATCTATCTATCTATCTATCTATATACATATATATATATATATAAATATATATATATATATGTATACTCCCTTCAGTTACCCTAATACTGAGGTCTCATTAATCATAAACATCATCTTTCCATGTAGGAATGTAAACAAAACAGTTCAACTTTAGTAAGTCCCTTGTCATTTCTCTTTCTTGTTTACCTTTTCATGCTTCTCCTGATTCTTGCGTTTGAAAAGCAAATTTTCTCCACGTGGGAGACAGGCTGGGAGAAAGCCGGGTGCCTGAAACCAGCGCAGATCCCCAGGCCTCCCAACACAGGACGGCACTCTGTGGAAGCGAGGAGAGGCAGCACAATGCCATGGACTGTGAGATACCAGCTCCTGAGGCTTGCAACCCAAAGGTTTCAAATGCTTCTTGAGCTTCTAGGAGACATAATGGCCAGGTAAACGGCTCTAATCCCTCCCCTCCCCACCCAGAGAATTCCTCAGGGTAAAAAAAAAAAAGAACACTGGAACAGAGGAGACAGAAGTGGGGCTTCAGTGGTCGAGTAGTTGGAGTACCTGAGTACCAGAGGGGCAGAGCCAGCAGGGGTCAACACCAAGAGCCCAGACATACTCTTGCTCCCCCAGGGGAAGTGCCAGACACTCAGCTCAAACAACAAAGTACTGAGACCATTGCTGAAGAGCAACAGTGCTGGAAAACAACCCCAGGGGAAAAGATTTCGGGCAGCCAGACCCTCTCCCCCACACCTCAGGAAACTG
>CM053622.1:814426484-814471136 GCA_028646595.1 Phalanger gymnotis
TAAGCTAAAAATTAATTGGAAACTAAATAATCTAATTCTAAAGAATGAGTGGGCCAAAGAACAAATCAGAGAAACAATTAATAACTTCATTCAAGAGAATGACAATAATGAGACAACATACCAAAACTTATGGGATGCAGCAAAAGCAGTTCTTAGGGGAAGTTTTATATCTCTAAATGCTTACATGAATAAAATAGGGGAAGAGGAGGTCAATGATTTGGGCATACATCTGAAAAAGCTAGAAAAAGAACAAATTGAAAATCCCCAATTAAATATTAAATTAAAAATATTGAAAATCAAAGGAGAGATTAATAAAATTGAAATTAAGAAAACTATTGAATTAATAAAAAACAAAGAGCTGGTTTTATGAAAAAAACCAATAAAATTGATAAACCTTTGGTCAATTTGATTAAAAAAAAGAAAGAAGAAAATCAAATTACCTCTATCAAAAATGAAAAGGGTGAGTTCACTTTTAATGAAGAAGAAATCAAAACAATAATTAAGAATTATTTAGCCCAATTATATTCCCATAAATTTGACAACCTTAGAGATATGGATGAATACCTACAAAAACATAAATTGCCCAGGTTAACAGAAAAGGAAGTAAAATTTCTAAATAACTCCATCTCAGAAAAAGAAATTGAACAAGCCATCAATGAACTCCCTAGGAAAAAATCTGCAGGGCCAGATGGTTTTACATGTGAATTCTCTCAAACATTTTAAATATAATTAATCCCTATACTTTCTAGACTATTTGGGAAAATAGGTGAAGAAGGAGTCCTACCAAATTCATTTTATGACACAAATATGGTACTAATACGCAAGCCAGGTAGAGTCAAAACAGAGAAAGAAAATTAAAGACCAATTTCTCTAATGAATATTCATGCAAAAATTTTAAATAAAATATTAGCAAAAAGATCGCAGCAGCTTATCACCAGAATAATACACTGTTACCAGGTAGGATTTATTCCAGGAATGCAAGGCTGGTTCAATATTAGGAAAACGATTAGCATAATTGACCATATCAACAACAAAACTAGCAGAAACCATATGATCATCTCAATAGATGCAGAAAAAGCCTTTGACAAAATACAGCACCCATTCCTATTAAAAACACTAGAAAGCATAGGAATAAATGGAGCCTTCCTGAAAATTATAAATAGCATCTACCTAAAACCATCAACAAGCATTACCTGTAATGGGGATAAGCTAGATGCATTCCCAATAAGATCAGGGGTGAAACAAGGATGTCCATTATCACCCCTACTATTCAATTTGGTACTAGAAAAGGTTAGCTGTAGCAATAAGAGGAGAAAAAGAAATTAAAGGAATTAGAATAGGCAAAGGAAAAACTAAATTATCGCTTTTTGCAGATGATATGATGATTTACTTAGAGAATCCTAGAAGATCAAGTATAAAATGACTTGAAATAATAAACAACTTTAGCAAAGTTTCAGGATATTAAATAAGCCCACATAAATCCTCAGCATTCCTGTACATTACTAACAAAGCCCAACAGCAAGAGATGGAAAGAGAAATTCCATTCAAAGTTACTGTAGACACTATAAAATATTTGGAAGTCTATCTGCCAAGACAGACCCAGGGACTATATGAACATAATTATTAAACAATTTTCACCTGAATAGAGTCAGATCTAAATAAATGGAAATATATCAGTTACTCATGGTTAGGCTGAGCTAATATAATAAAAATGACAATTTTACCTAAATTAATCTATCTATTCAGTGCCATACCAATCAAACTAACAAAAATTATTTTACAGAGCTGGATAAAATAATAACAAAATTCATCTGGAAGAACAAGAGGTCTAGAATATCTAGGGTATTAATGAAAAGAAATGCTAGGGAAGGTGTTCTAGCCATACCAGATATTAAACTGTACTATAAAGCAGCAGTCATCAAACCTACCTGATACCGGCTAAAAAAACAGAGTTATGGATCAGTGGAATATGATATGTACACAAGATGGAGAAGTCAATGACTATAGCAGTCTACTCTTTGATAAACTCAAGAGGCCAGCTTCTGGACTAAGAATTCACTATTTCAAGAAAACTGCTGGGAAAATTGGAAAATAGTAGAACAGAACCTGGGCATAGACCAATATCTTACACCATATGCCAAAATGGGTTCATGATTTAGGAATAAAGGCTGATACTGTAAGCAATTTAGGAGAGCAAGGAATAGTTTATCTATCAGATTTATGGGAAAGAAAAGAAATCATGACACAAGAGATAGAGACCATTACAAAATGAAAAACAGATCATTATGCTTGTGTTAAATTCAAATGTTTTGTACAAAAAAAAAGCCAGTGGAACAACAATTTTTCTCCACAACTTGACTATTGTGTAAATTAGTTCCATGCAAAGTTATACATGGAAGATATATGGGATTCCATGCCATCTTGGGGAGGGAGGTGGCAAAGGGGGGAAGAAAATTCGGAACTCAAAATTATGTAGAACTGAGTATTTAAACTAAAAATAATAAAAAAATACTATTATAATTTTAAAAAGTCAGGAATCTGTCACAGCTCAGTGATTAAGTGCCCTTTGACCTGACTGCTAAGGCCTGATCTGTGCTGGTGAGGCCCAAACTCGGCTCTGCTCCACTCCCAGACATAGACATTTTCCAGGAACCATCTAGGCCATCTTGTTCTGGAACCTTCTTTCACTCTGTCATGTTGTAGATTCTGTAGCCCTAGAATATTTTTAGGGTCATTTTCGCAAGTATTTGGGGGGGATTTGAGAGAGCTCCAGCACATCCCTGCTTTCACTCTGCCATGCAGTCTCTACTCCTAAAATATATTTTCTTACATTAATATGAGTTGTTAACCAATTTTATGTTTCTTATGATAAAAAGGGTTTGCTATGAATAATCTTATATCTATATTACCTTCATTCCTGTATTTGGTGTATTTGTGGTATATGCCTCATAGTATTTCTCAGCATTAAAAGTTGTGCACTATCTAGTGATTTTTCTTGAAAACTCTGAATTGATTGTACCCCCACCAAAATTGGATAAAGGTGTCTATCTACCCCCATTTCCAATATTGCCTTTTTCATCTTTTATCATTCTTAACTGATTTTATGTTCTGTCTATAATGCATATGTTGTTATGGGTGACCCTGAGTATATCATTTAACTCACAATATTCTAGGAAGTGGGGAGTTTGGTGAGTTCAGGGAAAACTAATATCTGTGGTGGAAGGGGGGCCCAAGCCTTTTTTCAGGACTGCTTTCCACTTTTGGTGTCTATCTGATCCACCCATCTCCCATCTGTGGCTCCAAGTTTTACCATGCACAGTTACATCCTGGTCAACCATTTCAGCAGATAGGGTAAATCAGGTTGAGAGTAAATTAGGGGTGTCAAACTGATTGGTGAGTTGGGAAAGCATGTACCACAAGCTTGTGGTAGAATGGGCAGATGAGAACAATTTTTTCAAACTGCTGAGAAGGCAACTGGAGCAGGTACTATGGAGCACTTAGAAGATGGTTAGATATTGGCGATGCAAAAGTCATACATCACATCTCAAGCCATCACCAGTCATCTTCACTCTGTCCTGCCACTGTAATGACACTGGAAGAGTGAGTGATGCAAATGATGTCATATAACTCTGCCTTATTTAAATCCAATTTATTCACAAATGGCAAGACATCATCCAAAGTAATTTACTTTTATTAATATCTCAATGTCCTGTGCCAATGACAAAGAAGCAGTGGCAAATATAATGGGAGTTATAGTCACAACCTTGCACACAGGCAGCCCACGACATAGGGTCATCTACTCACTTGAAGCAGCAGTGGAATTTCACAAAACCCTGGGTGTCAGAGCAGCCATTTTAGGATCACATTACTCACCTTCTGGTGTGAGGAAAGGGCCGGAAAAGGTGCCCTAAAAATGGTCTGCTTACCCAACACTGGTCTAATTTCTTCAGTAGGCAGAGATTCTTCCTCAGAGTCAAGAATTCAGCAGGTATCTCATCCAAATAGCAGCCTGAGTGAAGCAATGATGACAAGTGAAGGCCAGCTTAGGGAAGTCAGAGCTGGATACACACTATTTTTGGAACAGCTGCAGTGAAGGGGAACACCATGAAGCTGGTGTAGGTTTTGTAATCAAAAATAATCTAGTCAACAAGCTTGTATGCCTACCAAGGGAATGAATGACAGCCTCACGTCAATTTGATTACCACCGGCAGGAAAATGCCACACCACCATCATCACTGCTATCTTCCCATCATGATTAATCCTGATGAGGTCAAAGCTATTTGTAAAAAAAAAATCAAGCAAAAATTTGTAAGAAAATAAAAATCTTATAGATACAAATGTTGAAAACTAAAAGTAGATTAATCTTCAAAAAAAGAGAAAAATAAAAAATATATATATGTATACATGCATACATATATGTGTGTGTATATATATACATATATATATATTACTCTAAGATTAAATGATGAATATCACAGAAAATGACAAAGAACATGAAGTCATCAGATGGGAACAGACCACTTTCCTCTCAGCAGAAGGATGGGGAGGTGTGAGTTTCAAATATTTTCTAATCTGTTAGATATCATTACTTAATGTGTAGGTTTCATTAACTAAACTCTCCTGTGAAGAAAGATAAAAATGTGATGAGAATTTTTTTTGGAACTGACTGTGATGAAAAAGTAAAATACATTTTAAAATATTTTACCCTAAATTTTTGAAAGCCTCTTGCCTATATATCAGCCAAAGCTATAACCATAGCCACAGTGTACCCGTATCAAATGAGATAACAAGCCAACCAACTACTCAGGACAATTGGATCTCTCTTTTTTGCCTTTTTAAGAATGGGTGAAAGGGGCTTATTTCATTATTTTGAGGGAACCTGTAAGATAACAAATCCTACAGTGATAATACATAATCACACACATGCACATTAATTAATATTTCTTAAACTCCAATCCACTGACCCTGAGAAGACTTTATTTGTCACTTTGGCTTTTGCTGCACAGAGATAATTATCTCAATTCAACGATCTCTACCTCACAGTATTTGGCTGACGAGCAGGGACAGTGTCCCCAAGGAGATGCAAGAAACATCTACCATAGGTGAAAGTGGCCTGAGGGGCCAACCTATGAAACATGCTGTCTGACTTTAGCTACGAATATAATGGGGACATTTAAGGGAAAATTTGCTTCCTGACCAAGGAGAATACAATTATGATGGCCAGACAACAATGGAAACTTTACAATTTTCTGCCAAGCCAGCCTGAGCTGGGGGAATTCTTGAGGTTTTTTCCATGGTATAGGAATTCAATGATATCATCTTTGAGCATAGAACCTAACAGTAAGAAAACTTGTTGCCTTATTCAGGTAAGATGTAGTGAGTTAGAATGGAATGCTTTTCTCCATTATCCCCTTTTATTTGTTTCCTTTTCTCTCTTTTCTTTCCTTCCTTTTTTCTTTCTCTCTTTTCTTTGCTTCTTTAGTTCGTTCTCCCTCTCTACCTTTCCTTCTTTCTTTGTTTTTCTTTTTCTTCCTTTTTTTCTTTCTTTCCTTCTTCTTCCCTCCATCTCTCCTTTTTTTTCTTTTCATTCCTTTCTTTTACTTTCTTCCCTCTCCCTCCTTTCTTTCTTCCACCTTTTATTTGTCTCTTTCTTTCACTCCCTTCCTTCTCTCTTTCTCTCTTCTGTTTCTTTTTTCCTTCTTTCTTTCTTTTTCCCTTCTTCCTTTCCCTATCCCTCTATATGTACCTTTTTCAAACATTATCCCACTTTCATTTCTTCCTGTTAAAGTGCAGTCGTGTCTTAGGGAAAGGAAATATAAGTAGAATCATGGTTAGAATTGAAAGCGATTCCATCTTTAGAATAATGAAAACAAGTCAAACATTTCTGTTCTGTAGGAATCCAGAGGGGCAGTTCATATAGAAGAAAGTGTCACAATATGTAGGATTCTACCATAGGTGTAGACCTGGAATGGATAGTAGAGGCCACAGAGGCCAGCTATAGTATTTTTGAGATAAAAAAGCACAGATAGAAAATGTGACTAGTTCAAGGTTGCATCTTTGGAAGTGGCTTAACTCAAGTGTGAATCCAGGTCTGCTAATTCCAAAGCTAGTGTCATTCCACACACATAGTAAAAAAAAAAAAAGTTTCCATCATTGAACCAAGTAGTCACTCTGGTACAAATATTGGTCCAGGCACATCTGGCAGATATTACTTGTGCCAGCAAGGCTAAAGAACAGTAAGTGTAAGGAAGAAGTTGATACTCTTCTGTAGGTACCAACATTTTCAAAGTTCAGTTTTTCAAGTGCAAGAAAATTTTGAGCAGAGACGTGTTCAATTCTTACAAAGAGCTGGATACCAAATCTGAAATACAAACAGAGGAGTTAAGAGAAACCTAGGCCCTTTGGCCCTTTGACACTTGAAAGTGATATCTTCTACCTTGAAACCCAGAGAGTTTCCATCTCTTTAATGCACTTTAAATATTTGTGAATCTCTCACTTTTTCATCCTATTTCTATGTTTAAAACTATCTCCTCTTTTCCCCTCATTCAACTGCCTGCCAGGCTGTTGATATTGGACCACTCCCTGACCCTGCCCAGGAATAGATCTCAGCACATAACTGATTGGAACTGCAACAGATGGGTTAATACATATAAAATCTTCAAGTAAATCTCAGCCTTCATCGCTCATTTTTTGAAGTATTAATACATTTCATATAAAATCAAGGCCCATTTTGCAATGTGGTTAAATGGCTAGTAGGAGTCCCCATAGTTTTTCCCAATAGTAAGGACATTACCACCAAAGACAGCCACAGCTAGAAGGCTGAAAACCTTCTTTGCTCAATCCAGGTACCAATAGTTTGAAGAAGCTCAACTTTAGCTTCTCTCATATGACAGATATTTGGAAATAGTTCTATGCTGGGCTTGCAGGAACTTTTGTCTCTATGTTGTGGTACCTTGATGTTATAACCCTGAGAAACCTGCCCCCGAGATGTCTCTCGTATAATTTTATTTTTAATTGTTGCCTTTTTCTTTTTTATATTACATCGATTGATTAGAATTTCTGTGACTATCACCCCTATGAACATTCATTTGTAAAACAGATTTTTTGAAACTATAGTCCTTCAGCAGGAAAACCAAGGGACCACTGTTGGTGGAGTTCTGAACTGGTCTAACTAGTATGAAAAACAATTTGGAGCAATGCCTTAAAAATAATTGAATTGTGAATAATACCCTTTGAACCAGTGATACTACTTATTTGAAACAGATTAAAGAAAGACAAAAAAGATCCATGTGTGTAAACATATTTAAAGAAACTCTTTTTTGTCATGGTAAAGAATTTAAAAATCAAGGTTTGTTCTTCCACTGGGTAATGGCTAAATAAATTATGGTCTGTAACTGTGAAATGAGGGTGATAATTTTAGAAAAACTTGGGAAGATCTCTGTAAAATGATGCAAATTGAAGCAAGCAGATACAAGAGCATAACACATAATAACAACAATGAAATGTTAATTACCTTTAAAAGACAGTAATTCTAATTAACATAATGACAAACCATAATCACAATGGACTCATAGTGAGGGATGAAATATTTGCCTCCAGATAAAGAAGTAATGGCTGCATGGTACATATTAAATCATATTTTCTTTTCTTTCTTTCCTCCTTCCTTCCATTCTCTCTTTCCTCCCTACTTCCTCCCTCCCTTTCCCTTCCTCACTTCCTTTTTCCTTCCTTCCTTAGTTTCTTAGTTCCTTCTTTCTGTCCTCCCTTTTCTCTTTTTCTTCCTCTTTTCCTTCCTTCTTCCTTTTTTTTCTCTTTCTTCTTAGATAGCTAATGTGGTCATTTGTTTAAAGTTACTATACATATCTATAATAGGTTTTATTTTTGTCACCTTCTCAATGGGTGGAGGAGGAGTAAAATGGAACAGAATTTTTAAAATGACAATAAAATGGTACATATAGATAGATAGATAGATAGATAGATAGATAGATAGATAGATAGATAGATATGATCACAAATACCTATGTATGCATGTATATATGTATTCGACATAACCAAAATGTGGATCCTATGTCAGGACTTCATTATTATTCCTTTAAAGATGTTATCATGGAGAATTAATAGTGAAGATATACCCACCTATGCTTTGTCCCAAAGTCCTGGATCTTTAACCATGTAAGATTTCTTTAAGGAAGTGATTAATATAAAAGAATGGGGGAGGAGTATCAGGACATGTGCTCCCTTGGATGCCATTCCATATAAGTCAAGATAGAGGTGGGGTCATAGGTCATTCCTTTTCTTGCCTGATGCCTGTGAATGGAAGAAATTTGAAGTGATAAGATCAGGAGAGTCTGTGACCAGCTCTGGTGACAATTAGATGAAGTGAGACTATTCAGAGGAGCAGAGAGAATAGCAGGTCAGGTCAGCAGACTTCCCCTTCCTCCTGGGTCTGGATAGGGGAAACATATCATTGGATACATAGCCACCATTCACTTGCAATCTTTTCTTTCAGTCAGTGGGAGAGTGTGTAGAGGAAAATGGTAGGAGGAACAGTTATAGTCCCTGTCTCCACTGACAGCAAAAGCCATTAACATGTTTGAAACTCTTTCCATTTAAATTTCTA
Source organism: Phalanger gymnotis (assembly GCA_028646595.1). NCBI lineage: Eukaryota > Metazoa > Chordata > Mammalia > Diprotodontia > Phalangeridae > Phalanger > Phalanger gymnotis. Next base: position 814,435,105 of record CM053622.1, read on the forward strand.
ACTTTCCCTTCTTTGCTGTTTATAGCTATTCAAAAAGATGAGAAGGCCATGGGAAAGGAATCCAGAGAGGTTAAGACCGCATCTCAGAGGACTTTAAAAAAAAGATCAACATTTTCATTGGTCGTTTGTGGTCTAGTTCAGATTACCTGTACTGATAAATTCACTCACAGATAATGAATACATTAAAGAAAAATAGTAAGTCCCTCTAAGGTTATTGGGAACATTTCTTTGCATCCATTACTTAATAGACGGAATTTCTAGGTACAGAAATGTCATTTACCAGCACAATTTGACACCTGTCATGTACTTCTTTTTTCTCATTTTTGGAGGGGGAAAGCAGGGCAGTTGGGGTTAAGTGACTTACCCAAGGTCACACAGCTAAATGTCTGAGGCTGGATTTCAACTGAGGTCCTCCTGACTCCAGGGCTGGTGCTCTACTCACTACAACACTTAGCTACCTCCTGTCATGGAACTCTTAGGGAGTTTTTCCTTGAGTGGTAACATGACTGGCCAAGAATCACATAGCCAGTACAAGACAGGGCTTATGTTTTATAGAGTAATGAAAAAATGAAATAATGTCTTTTACACCAAGTATGTCTTTAACAATAGTGAACTGAAGGACTGTTTCATTTCTCTTAGGCTCTCTAGGTCACTCAGTGGAGTCTGAAAATGTCTAACTTTACCACCACCGTGACCGAATTTCTCCTTATTGGGTTTTCTGACACCCGTGAGCTGCGGATCCTATATTCTTTGTTTTTTTTTCTCATTTATTCAGCAGGTTTGATGGGGAATCTCCTCATTGTAATCATCACCATTTTTGACAGGAGACTCCATACTCCCATGTACTTTTTCCTTAGGAATCTGTCCATTGTGGATGCCTGCTTCATATCAATAACAATTCCACAGGCATCTGTTAACTCCATGGTGAACAACAGAGCTATCTCAGTTCCTGGATGTGCAGCTCAGATATTCCTCTTGACTTTCACAGCATATGTTGAGTTGACTCTTCTCACGGTCATGGCCCGTGATCGTTATGTTGCCATATGTCAACCACTTCTCTATCCAGTGATCATGAGTCCTAGTGTGTGTATGCAGATGAGTTTAACATGCTTATTCACTGGCCTTTTGTATGCAAGTTTCCATACTGGTTTCACATTTCGACTGTCTTTCTGCCAATCTAATGTGATCCACCAATTCTTCTGTGATATCCCCTCTCTACTCAAGATCTCTTGCTCAGAGACATTCAGCAATACATTATTCTTACTTGGCTCTGTTCTGGTGATTGGCCTTGGTTGTTTTGTCTTCATCACTGCATCTTACATTAGCATACTTTCCACTGTGCTCAAATTTCCAGTGAAAGAAGACCAAAGAAAAGCCTTCTCTACTTGTGTCCCCCACATCATTGTGGTTTCTTTGTTCCTTATTTCATCCTCTTATGTGCACCTACAACCACCTTCAGATTCTGGATCCCTTCAAGATATAATCCTGTCAATAGTCTGTTCTATAGTAGCTCCCTTTCTGAATCCCATTGTATATAGTCTAAGGAATAAGCATATAAAAGAGGCTGCAAAAAGGGTAATGAAAAAGTTTTCATTAAGAAATAAATAAACTGTAGTTCTTTCACAGTGTTTTTCAAGCTAATTCATCATGAGTGAAAAGTCCCATTAAGATATATTTTTTGTGATAAGTAACATGCTAAATTTATTGTTTTTTAATGTGCAGTAGAGATCGACATGGCATATACCCTCTAAATGGCAAACTACTCTAGTTTCTTTACCAAGAAAACCTTAAATAGGTCACAAAGAATCAGATATGACTGAAATGACTGAAAAACGAGTTATACAATTTATATTTAAATGATCTCATAGTAATGAAATTCTGAATATTTTTCTTAAGAATGCATGAGAGGACGAAGGGAGGCATGGCAAAACTTATACAATATCATCCAACCTGTATTCCACCCAGTTCCTCTGACTCCAAATCTACTATTCTTTCTACTACATCCTAAAGTTTGGAAAATCAAAAGCATGCAGACAAGGTGAAGCACTGACTTCTCAGAGAGATTAGGAATAAGAGAAGGGAATATAATAAAAGCAAACAAGATTAAATTTGTAGAAGATCCTACAATTTAATACACTGAGAAAGAGTAGTGTTATCACCACCCAAGTATTGTGGGACAGAACTGTAGGAATGGTTTGGCACTGTTAAAATCCAAATTGGAGAGACTTCAAAAATGTGGAGGTACTGGATAGAACTATTCAATACTAGGGGCAGCTGGTGGTAGAAGGGGTAGGACAATGGCCCGGGAGACTGGAGGACCTGAGTTCCAATCTGTCTTCATATACTTGCTAGGTGTGTGACCCTGATTGCCTAAAAAAATTAAATTCAGTATTAGCTCTGCTAGAAATATGACTTTGCAAAATCACTTTACACTGAGAACGATGACTGAATCATGTCACAAAAAGATGATGTAACACATGGTACCATCTCGCCTTGCTAAGGGAGGCCCTGAATTCTTGCCCAAAAGATCAGAATAAAGTGAAATGAAAAAATTAGTTATGTTATTGTTTGTGGCTTCAATTTCAGAGAAAATAATGACACCATTAACAGAAAGAGGAGATGTAAGATACGTTTTGGTGGGAAAACTAATCACATATCACTATCTTGAGTTTGAAAGTCCAATGTCTTTCTATCATCCAGTTACACGAGGGATGGATATGATAATGATGAGCTAAAAGAATGAAAAAGTAACTTTAAGGTCTTTGATTTTGGCTATTTGGAGGAACTGGATAATAAAAAAGCTTCCTTTAAAAATACTTTTATAATTTACTATATCATAGAACTGGGCACTCTATATTATTGCTGAATGGATTAGAGAAAGTCTTTTCTCTCACTTTCACTAAAATGTCATTATTTTTAGATCTGCTGGAGTTTATTCTGGAAGAATCATGGTTACAAATGTCATAAAATCAAATAATACATTTCTCAGTTGAATGCAGGCATACAGGTCAATATATCAATAATAATCTACCATGTAATCTTGATTTATTTGGATATGGGTCTTATTATAGTGACAATAAATGAGTTGTTGAATCATTTACATTTTGACTCTTTATTTGAAAGTGAAGATATTTGTTGTTGTGAATACCAAAATGAATGTATTACTAAATTCATGAGGTCACATGTGAGATATTGAATCATTGATAAAGATTTTGAATTATTAGCTTACAATATTAACCTTTTTTTGGATTTTTTAAATTTAATTTATTTAATGTATTTAGTTTTCAGCATTGATTTTTTACAAGAGTTTGAATTACAAATTACGAATTTTCTCCCCATTTCTACCCTCCCCTCCACTCCAAGATGGCATATATTCTGGTTGCCCTGTTCCCCAGTCAGCCCTCCCTTCTGTCACCCCACTTCCCTCCCATCCCCTTTTCCCTTCCTTTCTCGTAGGGCAAGATAAATTTCTATGCCCCATTGCATGTTTCACCCGCCTCTTTGTCTGGTTGGTCTGGGTGCAGCCCAAGCTCAGCTTTGCCCCTTTCTGCTCCCTGCTCTGTGCACAATAGACTTTACCCAGAGACCATCCAGGCTGTCCTGAGTTGGAGCCCTACTTCCCTCTGCTATTTCATGGGTTCTACAGTTCTAGAATTTATTCAGAGCCACTTTTTATCAGTGTTTGGAGGGTTCTGGGGGAGAGCCCTAGGCAAGTCCCTGCTTTCTAGCCACCATCTTGGCTCCACCCCCGAAGTGAGTCCATTTCCAATTCTTTTTCACCAGAAAAAAAGTCCTGCTATAAATATTTTTGGACATAGTGGTCCATTTCCCACTTTTATCATCTCTTTGAGATACAGCCCTAGAAGTGGTATTGCTAAGTTCCTGTAGACACTATAGATTATTTAGGAGTCTACTTGCCAGGACAAATACAGGACCTACATGAACACAACTAAAAAAAGACTTTTCACACAATTAAAGTGAAATCTAAGTAAATGGAAAACATCAATTGCTCATGGTTAGGCTGAGCTATTATAATAAAATGACAATTTTACCTAAATTATCTTACATATTCACTGTCATACAAATCAAGCTACCAAAAATATTTTGCAGAATTGGATAAAATAATAACTAAATTCATCTGGAAGAACAAAAAGTCCAGTATATCAATAGGAATTAACGAAAAGAAATACTAGAGAAGGTGGCCTAGCTATACCAGATATAAAACTGTACTATAAAGCAACAGTCATCAAAACTGCTCAGTACTGGGTAAGAAGTGGCAGATCAGTGTAATATGTTAGGTACACAAGACACAATGCTCAATAATTATAGCAATCCACTCTTTGATAAGCCCAAAGAATCCAGCTTCTGAGTTAAGAATTCACTATTACACAAAAACTGCTGGGAAAATTGGAAAATAGTATGGCAGAAACTGGGCATACAACAATATCTTAAACAATATACCAAAATAAAGTCAAAATGTGTTCATGATTTAGGAATAATGGCTGATACTATAAGCAATTTGGAAGAGCAAGGAATAGTTTACCTGTCAGATTTATGGGTGAGGAAAGAATTCATGACCCAACAAGAGACAGAGAGCATTACAAAATGCAAAATAGATAATTATGACTATGTTAAATTGAAAAGTTTTTGTATAAACAAAGGCAATGTAACAAAGATAAGGAAAGAAGCATAATAATGAGCAAAAGTCTTTAAAAGCAGTGTCTCTGATAAAGGCCACATATCTAAAATACACAGGGAACCAAAGAAAATTTATAGGAATGCAAGACATTCCCCAATTGAGAAATGGTCAAAGGATATGAAGAAGCAGTTTTCAGAAGAAGATATTAAAGATACTTATAGGCACATGAAAAAAATGCCCTAAATCAGTATTGATGAGAGAAATGAAAAACAAAACAACTCTTAGGTACAATGTCTTGCCTGTCCGATTGGCTAACATGACAAAACAGGGAAATGATAAATGTTGGACAGGATGTGGGAAAATTGGAACATTGCTACATTGTTGGTGGAGTTTTGAACTGATCCAGCTATTCTGGAGAGCAATTTGAAACTATATCCAAAGGGTTATAAAAATATGCAAACCCTTTGACCTAGCAATTCTACTTCTAGGGTTATATCCAAAAGAGATCACGTAAGTGGGAAATGGACCACTATGTACAAAAATATTTATAGCAGCTCTTATGGTGATGGCAAAGAATTGGAAATCAAGGGTATGCCCATCAATTGGGGAATCACTAAACAAATTCTTGTATACAAACATAATGGAATACTATTGAGCTATAACAAATGAGGAGCAGACAAACTTCATTATAACTTGAAATGACATATATGACCTGATGCTGAGTGAGCAGAGCAGAACCAGGAAATAAATATGCACTATTGCAAGAATATGGTATCTGTAAGGACTAACTTTGATAGACTTGGCTCCTCTCATCAATGCAAGGTTCAAACACAGCCCCAAAAGACTCAAAATGGAAAAAAAAAGCTATGCACATCAAGAGAAAGAATTATGGAGTCTGCATGCAAATGAAGGCAAACTATTTGCTCTCTTTTTTCCTACTTTTTTTGGTTTAATTTCTCCATTCTCATGATTCATTCCATTGGTTATAATTCTTCTTTACAACTGGACTATTATGTAAATAAGTTCAGTGTGAAGCTAAATAAAGAACCCATATTGGATTACATCCTGTCTTGAGAGGACGGGGGCAGAGAGGGAGGCAGAGGAAGTTGAAACTCAAAAACTTGTGGAACTGAGTGTTGTAAACTAAAAATAAAAATAATACTTTTTTTTAAAAATCATTGGGAAGAAATTACAGCTTATGTTTTATTCCTTAATAAAAACTTTTTCTTCATTATCAATCTTGCAGCTTCTTTTATCTGCTTATTCTGTAGACTACACACAATAGGATTCATAAAGGGAGCTACTACAGTATAGAATATAGAAAGGATTATATCTTTAATGGAACCAGAATCTGAAGGTGGTTGTAAGTGCACATAAGAGAATGAAATGAGGAACAAAGTAACGACAATGATGTGGGGAACACAAGTAGAGAAGGCTTTTCTTTGGTCTTCTTTCACTGGAAATTTGAGCACAGTGGAAACTATGTTAATGTGAGATGCAGCGATGAAGGAAAAACAGCCAACTCAACTACCAGAATAGAGCCAACTAAGAATAATGTATTGCTGAATGTCTCTGAGCAAGAGATTTTGAGTAGAGAGGGGATATCACAGAAATCTGTTGGATCACATTGGACTAGCAGAAAAAGAATCTAAATGTGAAACCAGTATGTAAACTTGCATACAAAAGGCCAGTGAACAAGCATATTAAACTCATCTGTATACAGACTTCAGGACTCATGATCACTGGATAGAGAAGTGGTTGGAAAATGGCAACATAATGATCCTGGGCCATGACAGTAAGCAAAGTAAATTCAACATATGCCATTAAAGTCACCAGGAATATCTGAGCTGCACATCCAGTAACTGAGATAGCTCTATTGTACAACAAGGAGTTAATTGATGCCTGGGGAATTATTATTGATATGAAGCAGGCATCCACAATGGACAGATTGCTAAGGAAAACATATACGGGAGTGGGGAGTCTCCTGTCAATCATGGTGACAATGTCAATGAGGAGATTCCTCATCAGGCCAGCAGAGTACATGCAAAAGAAAACACAAACAAACAAAAAAAATGTGTGCTCTGCAACTCGTAGGTGTCCAAAAACCCCATGAGGAGAAATTCAGTGACACAATGGTGATAAAGTTAGACATTATCAGAGTCCAGGGAGAGAACCATGGAGTGAAAGAGAAACTAAACTATCTATCAGTCATTGATTATTAAGGACATGATGGGTTTAGGGAACTTTGTTTCATTTTTATAATTTTTTGGAGTTTTTTTAAATTATAAATTTATTTTTTTTAAATTTTTTGTTTACAACACTCAATTTCACAAGTTTAGGCTTCCAAATTTTCTTTTCCTCTCTCTCCTCCCCCTTTCCCCCAAGATGGCATGTAATCCAATGTAAGTTCCACATATACCTTCATATCATAATATTTTACATAATAGTCCAATTGTAAGAAAAGATAATAACCAATGGAATGACTCATGAGAAGAAGAAACGAAACCAAAAAAGAAGGAAAAAAAGAGAGTAAATAGTTTGCTTCAATCTGAATTCAGACTTCACATATGCATAGCTTTATCTATCATGACCCTTTTGGAGCTATCCTTGAACCTTGAATTGATGAGAGGAGCCAAGTCTATCAAAGTTTGTCCTTAGAGACACCATGCATATAGAATCACGTATAATGATCTCCTGGTTCTGCTCCCCTCAGTCAACCTCAGTTGATATAAGTCTTTCCAGGTTATAATGAAGTCTGTCTGCTCCTCATTTCTCATAACACAAAAATATTCCAATGCATTCATATACCAAATTTGTTTACCCATTTCCCAGTTGAGGGAAATCCCCTTCATTTCCAATTCTTTTTTATGGGGTGTGGTATGAGAAAAGTGACTCTTTTTTAATAATTATTTCTTTATTTAATATTTTTAGTTTTCAGATGACATATATACTGATTGCCCGTTCCCCAGTCAGCCCTCCCTTCTGTCACCCCATGCCTCCCCATCACCTTTTCCCTTATTTTCTTGTAGGGAATTTAGAGTTAGATAGATAGATGTTTATGCTCCATTGCCTGTACATCTTATTTCCTAGTGGCATGAAAAACATTTGTGAACATCTTTTTTTAAAACTTTGACTTCCAAATTCTCTACCCTCTTTCCTTCCCAACCCATCCTCCTTAAGAAGGAAAGCAATTTAACACAGGCCACTTGTGTATCATCATGCAAAACCCTTCCACAATACTCATGTTGTGAAAGACTAACTATATTTTGCTCCTTCCTATCCTATTCACCTTTATCCAAATTTCTGCCTTGACCCTGTCCCTTTTCAAAAGTTTTTGGGTTTGATTACCTCCTCCCCATATCTACCCTCCCTTCTATGATCCCCGCTTATTTTATCTCCTTCCTCCTTCTTTCCTGTGGGGTAAGATACCTAACTGAGTGTAAATGTTATTCCTTCCTCAGGTCAAATCCAATAAGAGCAAGATTCACTCATTCCCACTCACCTGCCCCTTCTTCTCTTCCTACAGAACTGCTTTTTCTTGACACTTTTATGTGAGATAAATTACCCCATTCTATCTCTCTCTTTCTCCTTCTCTCAATATATTCCTCTCATCCTTTAATTTGATTTTATTTTTTTAGACATCATCTCTTCATATTCAACTCACCCTGTGACCTCTGTGTATATATATATAGATATATAGATATATAGATAGATATATATATGTATGTATATGTATATGTGTGTGTGTGAGCTACCCTAATACCGAGGTCTTATGAATTATACACATCAACTTTCAATGTAGGAATGTAAGCAAAACAGTTCAACTTTAGTAAGTCCCTTATGAGTTCTCTTTCTTGTTTACCTTTTCATATTTATCTGGATTTTTGTGCTTGAAAGTCAAATTTTCTATTCAGCTCTGGTCTTTTCACTGAGAAAGCTGGAAAGTCCTCTATTTTATTGAAAATCCACATTTTGCCTTGAAGCATGACACTCAGTTTTGCTGGGTGGGTGATTCTTGGTTTTAATCCTAGCTCCATTGACCTCTGGAATATCATATTCCAAGCCCTATGATCCCTTAATGTAGAAGCTGCTAGATCTTGTGTTATTCTGATTTTGTTTCCATAATACTCAAATTGTTTCTTTCTGGCTCCTTCCAGTATTTTCTCCTTGATCTGGGAGCTCTGGAATTTGGCAACAATAAGCCTAGGAGTTTTCTTTTTGGGATCTTTTTGAGAAGGCCATCTTTCTTTCAATTTCTATTTTACCCTCTGGCTCTAAAATATCAGGGCAGTTCCCCTTGGTAAATTTCTTGAAAGATGATATTTAGGCTAATTTTTTTGATCATGGCTTTCAGGTAGTCCAATAATTTTTAAATTATCTCTCCTGGATCTATTTTCCAGGTCGGTGGTTTTTCCAATGAGATATTTCACATTGTCTTCCACTTTCCATTCCTTTGGTTCTGTTTTATAATATCTTGATTTCTCATAAAATCATTAGCTTCCACTTGCTCCAATCTAATTTTTAAGGTAGTATTTTCTTCAGTGGTCTTTTGGACCTCCTTTTCCATTTGGCTAATTCTGCCTTTCAAGGCATTCTTCTCCTCATCGGCTTTTTAGAGCGCTTTTGCCATTTGAGTTAGTCTATTTTTAAGGTGTTGTTTTCTCCGTATTTTTTGGGTCTTCTTTAGCCAGTCATTGGCTTGTTTTTCATGGTTTTCTCACATCATTCTCTTTTCCCAGTTTTTCCTCTACTTCTCTAACTTGCTTTTCCAAATCCTTTTTGACTTCATTTTGATATATGATGTAAGATATTAGTCTATGCCCAGTTTCTCCCATACTTCCAGTTGTCCCAGCAGATTTTGTGAAATAATGAATTCTTAACCCAGAAGTTGGAATCTGGGTTTGTCAAAGGGTAGATTGCTGTAGTCATTGACTATTTCATTTTGTGTAACCAACCTGTTCCATTGATCTACTTTTTTTTTTTCTTAGCCAGACAAAGTAGTTTTGATGACTGGTGCTTTACAATGCAATTTAATATCTGTTATGGCTAGGCCACCTTCTCTGGCATTTCTTTTCATTCATTCCCTTGATATCCTGGTCCTTTTGTTCTTCCAGATAAATTTTGTTATCATTTTATCCAGGTCTGTAAAATATTTTTTGAAGTTCAGTTGGTATGGCACTGAATAAGTGAACTAATTTATGTAAAATTGTCATTTCTATTGTATTAGCTCGGCCTAACTATGAGCAACTGACTTTTTTTCCATTTATTTGGATTGAACTTTATTTGTGTGAAAAGTGGTTCATAATTGTGGTCATATAGGTCCTGGATTTGTCTTGGCAGATAGACTCCCAAATACTTTATCGTGTCTACAGCAACTTTAAATGGAATTTCTCCTTATCTCTTGCTGTTGGCTTTGTTAATAATATATAGGAATGCTGAGGATTCGTGTGGATTTATTTTATATCCTACAACTTTGCTAAAGTTATTTATTATTTCAAGTAGTTTTTTTTTTCTTTTTTTACTTCATTCTCTAGGATTCTGTAAGTAAATCATCATATCATCTTGAAAGAGTGATAACTTAGTTTCTTCTTTGACCATTCTAACTTTTTAAATTTCTTTTTCTTCTGTTATTGCTAAAGCTAACATTTCTACCACCAAATTGAATAATATGTGTGATAATGGACATCCTTGCTTCACCTCCAGGCTTATTAGGGATGCATCTAGCTTATCCCAATTACAAATAATGTTTGCTGATGGTTTTAGTTAGATTCTACTTATTTTAAGTAAGACTCCATTTATTCCTATGCTTTCTAGTGTTTTATTTAATGTTTAAAAATTTTATTACAAAAGTGAAAAGAACATTTAACAAGTCAACTCAAATCCTCCCATGTCAAAGTAACAAAACCCTTACAAGATGTACTATTCACCCCCTACCCCAAAACTTACATAAAAGGCAGAATTTCTAAGCAACTTCCTGATTGCCTGTAAGGATTTAGTCCTTTCACCTATCAATCCAATAACTTTCTTAAGGATTAGAAAAGACCCATGTCAGTTTATCTACTGGCCAATTGCATTTTCTCCTTCAAACTGTTATACTGCTCTCACTAAGGAATGAAATCTGAAGGCTCTACAATCTTTGAAGAACATCTTTATGAGGCTGCTGTCTTGTCAAGTTGAATAAGCTTCTTCACTCTCGATTATATGGAATTATTAGCAGCTTTCATCAAAAGCATAAGAAAGGCTTAAGAAGAATCCTGAGAAGGAGTAGGTGGATCCTGATTTTCAGACTCTGGAGAAGGAGCTGGTATAGTGTCCTCTTTCTTCTGTGCAGCCAGGAACTCAGGAATTGCTAGTTTTAGCTGTGGCTTGATGATGTGGTTTAGTTTTGGAATCATTGCCTGCGAAATAATTCTGTTCACTCCAGTTTCCAGCATTCCTGACTAAATCACACTGTCTCAGCCCATTTCTCAACTTTTTTTTTGTTCACTGGTGAGTTCCATTCTTACTTGTCTAGACGAGTTGACACAAAGTTGTCTACTTTCTGTCTTATATTTTGGTAAATTGGATTGTTGTCCACTTCAGCAAGGCAATCAAGCAGGCCGTGGCTTTTGAGCTGCTCACTGTGAGCTCAATGAGCTGCAAGTCCCCATGCAGCAGTGATGCCCAATTGGTAATGCTGGAGCACCCCCCCCCCCACCCCAGCCTGAGGCCAGGTCTAAGGAGGCTGCAGTCACAGAGGACAGTCCTGAGCTGCCTGCACCTCCCCTGCCACCTCTGCCCTCACTAGCCCCATGGCTACCTCCCCAGCTGTCCTGCATGGCCACAGCCTCGGCCTGGGGCCAAGCCAGAGGTTATTGTCTAGAGTCTGAGGGAGCAGCCACTCAGGGCCTGGGCCAGGGCCAGGCAACAGAGTCAGCCGGAAACACAGGGGAGGAATGCATAGGAGCCTAGGCTTCTGCTGCCACCACAAACTTGGCTTTATTGTTCTTTTTAAAGGGATGGGTGTTGTATTTGGTTTAAAAGCTTTTTCTGCACTTAGTGAGATGATCCTGTGGTTTCTGCTAATTTTGTTGTTGATATGATCAGTTATGATGATAATTCCTAATATTGAACCAGCCCAGCATTCCTGGAATAAATTCTACCTGGTCATAGCATATTATCCTCCTGATAAGTTGCTGCAATCTTTTTGCTAATATTTTATTTTAAAAATTTGCATCAATATTCATTAGGGAAATAGGTCCACAATTTTCTTTTTCTATTTTAACTCTTCCTGGTTTATGTATTAGAACCATATTTGTGTCATATAAAGAATTTGGTAAGACTTCTTCTTTGCCTATTTTCCCAAATAGTCTATAATGTATGAAAATTAATTGTTCTTTAAATGTTTGAAAGAATTCATGTGTAAAACCATCTGACCCTGGAGATTATTTTCCTGGGGAGTTCATTGATGGCTTGCTCAATTTCTTTTTTTGAGATGGGGTTATTTAGATATTTTACTTCCTCTTCTGTTTACCTGGGCAATTTATATTTTTGAAAATATTCATGCATTTCCCTAAGGTTGTCAAATTTATGAGCATACATTTGAGCAAAATAATTCTTAATTATTGTTTTAATTTCCTCTTTATTAGTGGTTAATTCATCTTTTTCATTTTTGATACTGGTAATTTGGTTTTCCTCTTTCTTAAATCAAGTTGACCAAAGGTTTTTCAATTTTATTGTTTTTAATAAAACCAGCTCTTAGTTTTATTTATTAGTTCAATAATCTTCTTTATTTCAATTTTATTAATCACCACTTGTTTCAGTATTTCTAATTTAATATTTAATTGGGCAATTTTAATTTGTTCTTTTACATTTTTCAGTTGCAGGTCCAATTCATTGATCTCCTTTTTTTTTTTTATTTTATTCATGTAAGAATTTAGAGATAAAAAAACATCCCATAAGAACTGCTTTTGCTGCATCCCATTTAAGCTTTGGTATGTTGTCTCATTATTGTCACTTTCTTGAATGAAGTTATTAATTGTTTATATGATTCATTCTTCGACTGACTCATTCTGTAAGATTAGTTTATTTAGTTTCCAGTTAATATTTAGTTTTTCTTTCCTTAGTCATTATTACAAATGCTTTTTGCATCATGATCTGAAAAAGCTGCATCCACTATTTCAGCCTTTCTGCACTGGATTGTGAGGTTTTTCTTCCCTAGTACACAGTCAATTTTTGAGGCATGTGGCATGTGGCACGTACCACTGAGAAATTGGTATATTCCTTTCCATCCCCATTCAGTTTTCTCCAGAATTCTATCATATCTGCCTTTTCTAAAATTCTATTCATTTCCTTAACTTCTTTCTTTTTTTTTTATTTTAAGGTTAGATTGGTCAAGTTCAGAGAGGTAGAGACTGAGATCCCCAACTAGTATAGTTTTGCTATTCTATTTCTTCATGTACCTCCCTTGTCCTCTAAGAATTTAGATGCTATGCCACTTTGTGCACATATTTCAAGTAATATTTCTTCTTTATCTATGGTGCATTTTAGCAGGATATAGTTTCCTTCCTTATCTCTTTTAATTAGATCTATCTTTGCTTTTGCTTTGTCTGGGGTTAGGATTGCTACCATTGCTTTTTTTTTTTACTTCAACTGAAATATAATATATTCTACAACAGCATTTTACCATTACCTTGTGTGTATCCCTTTGTTTCAAATGTGTGTCTTGTAAACAACTTATTGTTGGATTATGGCTTTTAATTTGTTCTGCTATCCATTTCTGTTTGATGGGAGAGTTCATACCATTCACATTCATAGTTATCATTACTATCTGTGTCTTTTTCTCCATTCTATTTCCCCAGACCTCCATTTGTGCTTTTATTTCTCCCTTCCACTCCTCAAAAGAGTCTTGTTTTTGACCACTGCCTTCCTCAGTTTTCCCTCCCTATTGATTTCTTTCCCTTATCTTACCCTTTTCCCCTTGTAATTTCTTCCCTCTTTTCTTATGACCTCCCCCTCCCCTTTGGTTTCCCCTTTTTCCTCCTACTCCCTGTAGAACAAGTTTTCTATCTGTACTTTTCAGAGTATGTTATTCCCTCCATTAACTAAATCCAATGAGAATAAAGCTGAAACAAGGCTCTGCTCCCCTCCTTCTTTCCCTGTACTATAATATGATATAGATCCTCTTCATGTGACATAATTTACCCTTTTTTACCTCCTCCTTACTTCTCCCAGAACCATCCCTTTACATTCCTTAATTTTGTTGTTGTTGTTTTTTAATTTTCATATCAGTTATTTTATAGTGACACCCTCAGTCTATGTATATCCCTTTTGATTGTGGTAAAAACTGTACCAATATCAAGACTGACATACATACGTACACACACACACACATAGATATATACATATATATATATATACACATATATGTATATATATGTAATACTATATAAGGATGTAAACAATTTGCCCTTATTGAATAACAGTGTTTGTCCCCATATTTACCTTTTTTATGTCTCTCTAGGGGTTTTGTACTTGAAGATCAAATTTTCTATTGAGCTCTGCCCTTTTCATCATGAAGGTCTGTGTTTTAACAATCCAGCTAGCAGCTGCTGTGGGGGTGTAAGATCCACCAACAGCCAGCACCCAGAAATCTGCCAAAGAACAGATTCTTTTGATCTGCTTTAATAAGGAAAGCAAGGTTGAAGGGGTTGACAAGCTTACTTTAATTCAGCATACAAATGTCATTCACTTAGTTCAGGAGAAGAGACCAGCACCCTGAACTTCAGAGCAAATTACAAACAAATTACAAACATCAACAGACAGACCAAATACAGATTCATAGTTACCAACATCTAGGTTCAGCCCAGGAGCTGGGAACAAGGGCTGGCCCAGAGTCACACACGCCACCACTGCTGCGGCAAAGAGCTCCAAGGAAGAGGAGGCCAACCCCTGGTTTTATATCTTTTTCAGCATCAGGAGTGAGTCACACATGTGACTCACCCAGGTGACCTAAAATCATCACAAAGAGGTGACTTAAACCCACGTGGTCTAAGAGCCTCTGCTGTCCCAGACATGTAAACTAGGCCCTTCCTGGAGTTAGCCCTACCTTGGTCACCACCTTAGTTGCCAATCCATACCCACACAGGTTTTACACCTAATAGGGGTTTGGGCCTGGGGCTTAGCACTTAGTAAGACTCAATGAAATACACTGAATTACTCAAAGCAAACAAAAACAAAACTGTTTAAGGGCACTTGTTGAACTAAGTGCTAAGGAGCCCATTTTACTTACCAACACAGTCTGGAATTCCCTTATTTCATTGAATGTCTATGACCTTTCCTGAAAAATTGTGCTCAGCTTCGCTGGGTAGTTGATCCTTGGTTCTAGTCCCAGCTGCATTGGATTTTGGAATATCATATTCCAATTCATCTTATCATTTAATATTGAAGGTGCAAGATCCAGCATGATCCTGACTTAGTTCCACCATATTTAAATTATTTCTTTCTAGTTGCTTATATTATTTCCCTTTGACCTGATAATTCTGGAATTTGGCTACTATATTCCTTGTAGTTTTCAGGGGATGATCAATGGATTCTATTTTACCTGCTGGTTCTATGACCTAGGGGCAGTTATCTTTTTAATGATTTCTTGGATGATACTGTCCAAGCTACTTTTGTCATCATGGCTTTCTGGTAGACCAGTGATTCTTAAATTATCTCTCCTGGATCATTTTTCCAGGTCAGTTGTTTTTCAAATCAGATATTTCACTTTTTCTTCTATTTTTAAATTCTTTAGGTTTTGTTTATGAATCATGACGCCTCATAGAGATATTTGCTTCTACTTGCCCACTTCTAATTTTTAAGGAATTGTCATATTGATTCAGCTTCTGAGTGTCGTTTTCCATTTGGTTAGTTTTACTTTTCAAGGAGTCATTCTTTCCATTTAGATTCTACACCTCCTTAACCATTTCACTAATTTTATGTTTAAAGATTTGTTCTCATCAGTGATTTTTTCCCCATTTTTTCTTTTACATCTCTATTTTGATTTTTAAAATCCTCCTTGAGTTCTTCCAGAAATGCTTTTTGGGCTGGAGAACAGTTCACATTTCCTCTTGAAACAGAGGAGAAACATTTTCTGCCTGAATTCATGTCAATCAAATGATCATCTCCATTTGGCATATTAGTCATAAAAATCAGGAAAATCATAAAAATCAGGAAAATGTGGTGTTTGTCTGGATAGACTAGTGGGACTCTACTCCTGAGGCTTGCAGCCCATAGTCTAAAGATTTGAAACTTGCCTTCTTGAACATCTGGGAGCCATGATAACCAGGTAAAAAGACTTTTATCCCTCCCTTCCTCACCCAGATAATACTCCCTTGGAAAAACCCTGAAATAGAGGAGCCAGAAGTGGGGCTTCAGTAACCTAACTGTGTGAGTTCCTGATCTCCAGGGAAGTGAAGCCAATGAGTGTCAAAACCAGGGACCCAAAGTTGCCTTCACACAGCCAGGGGAAGTGGCAGACACCAACACAGACAACTGCTGAGAACACCCATACTGATCATTTGATTGACTTGAATTCAAGCAGAAAATCAACATCGTTGTGGAGTTATTCACCTAAGTGTAACTGCTCCAACATAAGCATTGGAAAAATTGTGCAAGCATTGCTTTTGTTACAGATCCTGGTTCAATTGATCATTTGGCCCCTATACATTGCAAAGCAATCAGAACAATGAATTTTCCCTGTTTGTGTTGCTGCTGCTCAAATGGATGATTACTAATATTCAACTGCAATTATATTAGCATTCATTCACTGAAACATTTTTTCCAGAATTTTTAAAAAAATTTTCAAGTTAGAGGGAGGGATGATCACAGAGGGTTTTGTGTATCAACTGGCTGAATTATATGACATTTTATTAGGCCCAAATGTCATCAAATGTGGCTAAACTTCTAAAGAGGTCATGAAAACCACCATCAACATTACTATATTTATAATAAGCACTGTCACTATTGATATCATCACCAAGATCATCTCCACCACCAGCACTGGCAGTATCAAGTAGAAGTATGTGTACACCCATACATACATATACATCCATCTATCTACTTATTTATGAATAGTAATTAATTTTGGGCAGGCAGAGGGATATATTTTGAGTTATACTAAGAAGGAAGATGGGGGCTTTCCTTGTAAATGGGTAGACAGAGGGCATTTCAGCATTGGGGATAACCTTTTGTAAAAGCATGCAGGTGAGGGAGGGAATAACACTTCTGGGGAAGAACAAATTGGCCAAATTGATGGATTGTAGGTTAGGGAAGGAGAGTAATTTGATATCAGTTGGGTAAGGCAGGTTGAGTTTGAAATGTGAGTGCTTCTGAATGCCAAAAACAGGAGTGGTATTTTCTACTAGATGCAATGGGAAGTAATCACCATTATCCTGGCCCACCATCATTGACAATGTTATCACCAACATCAGCAGCAGAAGCATCCACACCATCAACCCCATAATTGCTACTCTCAACATCACCATTAACATCATTATCAAATGAATCATGCCCGTTATGACCCACTGTGGTGATCAACAATACCACCAGCATTGTGATTAGCCACAGTTATGACATATATATTTATATTCAAGTCTTCACTGATGGGCAAGGCTAAGAACATAATAAGAATGCAGTAGATAATAACAAATTTATCCATATGCTTTCTTATGCTCATTTTTTATGTTTTTATCTTCATTGCATTACAATTACTTTGGTTTAGTAGCCAATAAATAAGTGCATCAAAAAACATATACTAAGCACCCACCAAATGTCAGGCATGATAATAAACACTGAGGATGCTGAAAGTGGTGGTGGTGGGGGGAACAATAGGTAGTTCAGTGTATAGGACACTGGTACTGAAGTCAGAAACACTCATCTTCCTGAGTTCAGTTCTGACACTTAACGAGCTCTGTGACCCTGTCTGGTTTAGTTCTTCATCTGTCAAAATGAGCTGGAGGAGGAAATGGCAAACCATTCCAATATCTTTGCCAAGAAAACCCCAAATGGGGTCATGTAGAGTTGGAATAAAATGACTAAACAAGAAAAATGTAAAAAAGCCAAAGCAATCCCTGCCTCAAAGAACTTACCTTCTAATAAGATATAACAACACCTATAATGAAGTGATGGCCAGGCATGGAGCTTGGGTTTGGGTGGTCACAGAGGTAGTGAGTTCATTCACAGAGAAATTACCTGTTGAGCCTTTTCCAGATGCAAACCTGATATTGATATATTTATTGATGCCATAGAAGGTTGTAGAAAGGAGGGCAGAAGGATGGGGTAGGTGAAGTGCAGGCAGTGTAGAAGGGCATATGGTGAAGATAGACTGAGTGGTTGTGATGTACGGTCTTCCTTAGGGCAAGCTACATGCACCTGCATAAATAAATTTGCACCCAGTTGCCAATCAGGTCGGTTCAGCAGCAGGCCAAGAGATTCAAACCTGAATGGATCCACTTCCCTAGGTACAGGAGGGATGGACTCTGGAGCTCCCATATACAGCTTCCTAGTCCAATTGGGTAGCAAGAAGACATCTTTATTAATTATTAATAATCAATTATTAATTACCTAAGCCTAGGTAATGTGATCTGGCCAGATAGGTCTAGTCTAGAGTTGGTTACAGTGAGTGGACTGCATTGCACTCCTTCAGTGATCTATCAGAATAGCTCAGGTCCTGGATGGGAGTTCCAAATGTAGGTCAACATCTATCCGTGATTATCTTTCTTGAAATTTCAACAAATTTAAACGTGACCTCAATTAAGCACATATTGTGTACTGAATGCTGTGGTATGTCCTGGAGTAAAGGCAAAAATTAATTAGAAATACCTCTTGCCCTCATGCACAGCTAGGTGCTAGGCCTAGAGTAAAGAAGATTCATCTTCAAAGTTTAAATTCTGGTCCCAGACATTATTGATGATGTGATCCTGAGCAAATCAGTTAACCATTTTTTCCTCAGTTTCCCTATCTGTAAAATAAGCCGGAGAAGGAAAAGACAAGCCACTCCAGAATCTCTTCCAAGAAAACCCCAAAAGGGGTCAAAAAGTGTCAAAAATGACTGAACAAAAGCAATTTGCCCTCATGAGGCATCTAATCTGTTTGGATATAGGATATAGACCTAAATAACTACAATGCAGAGTAATGCATAATGGATGAATAAAAAGAGGGGACCCATTGTGATAGGAGGCTTCAGAGAGGAAAGTTATTACAGACAAAGCAAGCCTTTCCAGCATAAGTCTCTGCTAGGAACTACAAAGTAGATAAGCTTGACTTACAAGTTATTAAAGAAGCAACAACTATTTCCTAACTGCCTGTTGTGTACATGTCCTCTTGCCAGACACTGCAGATAAAGAGACAAAAAGGAAAGAGAAAACCATTCCCTTTGTCCAGTGAATTTAATTCCATTAGGGGATATGATAGGAGCACAGAAAAGTCAACACAAGGTAGTTAGAGGAGGGCAATGGCATGAAGTAGCAGCTGAGGAGGTGAGGGAAGGGGAAGGAGGGACCTTAGTTGAGCTTTGAAGAGAAGATAAGGATTTGGAAAGGCAGAGGTAGTGATATCTGTACTCTATGTCTGAGCTATGGCATGTGTAACTACACAGAAGTGAAACTACACTACAGATCTCATGGAACAGTGAGCCGTCCAGTTTGGCTCAAATGACTGAAAGAGCAAGAAAGTTAAAAGAAGGATAGGGTGGATGTTTGGGAATCAAATTATAAAGGGGTTTAGATGCCAAACTGATGGGGTCATGATTCATTCCATGGGTTTCACAAAATAACAGAGTTGGACAGCCAGAAGGAACTTTGTTTTTGTTGTTCAGTAGTCAGACACAACTTTTTGTGAGCCCATTTGGGATATTTTTGGCAAAGATACTGGGATGATGTGACAATTTGCTTTCCCATATACTTTTCAGATAAGGAAACTGAGGCAAATAGGGTTAAGTGACTTTCTCAGGGTCATGCAGCTAGTAAGTGTCTGAGGCAAGATTTGAACTCTGGAAGAGGAGCCTTTCCAACTCTAGGCCCAGTGCTTTCTCTAGTACACCACCTAGCTGCCCCTGGAAGGAACTTTAGGGGCCTTTAAGTCCAACCCAAACTGGAAAAAGAATTTTCACCCTAGCACCTTTAAGAAATACCCATCTCATTTCCTGTTCCATTAGAAATATAACATCATGTAATGGATAGACTTGGAATCAGCATGACCTAGTTGTGAATCCTGCCTCGGACAATGACTAGCTATGCAACCATGCAAAAATCACCTACCCTCTCCATGACAAAATTCCATCACCTGTAAAATGAGAGAGCTGGACTTGACAACCACTAATGTCCCTTCTCCCTTTTAACCTGTGACCCTTTTATCTATTAAATAAGGGGATGTCACCATCTTATAAGGAAATTCCTCTCTGAGAAAGCATGTTTGTTATTGTTGTGGCAAAGCAGTAAAAGCCCAACCTTTCTTCCAGTGAAGCTCCTTCAAATGCTTAAAGATCCCTACCATCTTCCAGGTCCTTCAAAGGATGGGTACTTAGCAGAAACACAGTGCCTGTCACTACACTCATTTAAAGGTCACCTAACCTCAATTGGCTTCTTGACAGCTCTTATTTTTTCCTTATTCTCTTATGTTTATCTTCCTGAGGTCTAGAGTGATTATTAGTCCTTTATGAATTTTGAATTCTTTGCGTTACATTGTGATGAAGGAATATGATTGATTAATTTATTTCAAATTGATAAAATTGCAAACTATTTTTCATTTATTTATTAATTTGAGTCCTCATTGCAGCTCATTAACAATAAACTATTTTATCAAATGGAGAAAATTTCTTTCCTAATAGTAATATTATCATTTATCTATAATTATACACATATTAAAGTTCCCAAATACATAAAATTTGTTAATAAGTGGAAAAAATTAACCTAAGTACTTATACAGTCATTTGCAGTATTTTATCTATGATTGATGTCATAACTGAAATCATCTCAAACACTTATTAAAATAGTTGTTGACTCTTCTTCATTTTTCTGTAAACTGTTACTGTTTATGCTGATTAAAATCCTTAAACAATGTTCTTATTGTTTGTTTTCAAAATTGCTGTTTTCCCTCCTTTGTCTTCTCTTTAGAAGTCACAGGAAATGGTTTCAGTTCTCTTAGGATTTTCATAGAACCCTGTTTATCAGTATTTTTCTCAGCAGTTGTCTTTGATGACTGTAATATTTCTTCATAAAAATAGCATGTGTCACAAGAAAGAAATCACTCTTTCTGATATTTTTTTCTTTTTTTTATATTTTTTTTTCTTTTACAAAGATTCTTCACAAGATTCTACCAGATGGTACATAAAATAGATACCCTTTCTTGAATCTATAGGAAGAAGTAGCTTCACATCAAATCATTTTCGAAAATGACTTTTTAATCTGTCAGCACAAGTTGCTTTTTTCAGCTTGTCATTTCCTTAATCTCAGCACTGATCTAGCTTTTAAAGAAGCAACAATGTTTTCCATAGTCTCTGACACTCAAAACAGATGTTGCATTTCTCCCTACAGTCAAAGTTATTCAGTCCTCTAAAAATTCCATATGGGTTTTGTTATTCTGTAATTTTGGACATGTCCAAATGTTTGTGACTCCATTTAGGTTTTTGTTTCTTTTCTTTTTTTTGGCAAAGATACTGGACTTTTTTGCCATTTCTGTCTGCTCATTTTAGAGATGAAGAACTAAGGCAAACAGGGTTAAGTAACTTGCCCAGGATTACACAATTAGTAAATGTGTGAAACCGGATTTAAATTCATGTCTTCCTGACTCTAGGTGTTCCATCCACTGCACCACTTACCTGACCCTCATATAGGAGTACATCTAGGGACTTGTTGAAGCCAGGTCTAATTGACTTTCAAGAGTCAGTTGTTTAATTTACAGTGTAAACAGTTAAATTTCAGAAAGTAGCAACTTCTTTGAATCAGTACTTGATTTATTGTTTTGGTGATTGTTTGGACACGTTGTTTGTCCTTTGTGTTCAAAGATGACCAAAATGACATAACAGGGTGGGGATCAATGGGCAGTGTGTACAGCTGTGGAGGACCATACCAATAAGAGCTTGAAAGGCTGGACCACAGAGTGGGTATAAATAGTTCATATGACAACTTGGGAGGAAGACATCTCAAAATTTGCACATCTCACATTGCTTAGACTTAAGGATATGGTGGTAATGTAGATTAAAATTAAACCATTATTTTCCTGGAGAGCAGTTGTGAAGCATTTGCCAAAACATGACTGTATTACTCAATAAACATTGCTTGAACTCAAGCAGCAGGGTAGTGTGAAGCCTAAGGAATGGAATTGTAAGCAGACCACAGGCCTGAGGATTGTTCGTTAACAACAATGATAATTCATATTTATATAGTGTGAAAAGGTTTGCAAAGTGATTTTTATGCATTATCTCATTTGAAATTCATTACTCTTCTGACTATATAAAATGTGATCTTAACATTAAAATATAGAAAACATATCCCTTAATGTAAAGCATTACTAATAGGACACTTTAAATATAACAGAGCAATACAATACAAACAATGATAACAACAATAAGAATAATTTATGAAGCTCAAATAGTGCAAACGTAGTAATAGAAACAGTAATAGTTAAATAGTGTAATAATGTATGCCTGACAGTAGCTGCAGGATTGTTAATTATTTATCAACAATGTATTACATGTAATGGAAAAAGTAACCTTTCTATAATACCATAACATAATATATTTATAGTTTGGAAGGCTACATTTCTTTTTGGTTTGCTGATGTTTCTACATCTTGAACTATAAGGGGTGATGGTATATATTCATTATCAGTCTTTTAATTTCTATCATTTGTTTGTTTTCTACAAGGGATTCTATAGCTGAGGTTTCATGAAGGGACAGTATTTTATCTAGTATCAGCTTTGCCCACTTCTTGTCTCATCTATGGTATTCTTCAGTCCTAGGCAATATTATTAGGTCATATACAATGTCTACTTTGCACAAAGCAATATCTTTCTGAGAATTTCTCTTTGCTGTTTGGGAAACAAGTTTGGTTTCAGCTTTTTATATGCTAGATTAATGTAGAGGATTTTTAAAATGTCATCTTTTACATGAAGTGGATTGCTTATTATAATTTTTAAAACTTCACATTTTAAAAAAAAAATATATATATATATATATTTGCTTTACCTTCTTTTCCAACTTCTGCAACTGACATTTTGCCTTTAAGAATTTCTATGTGAGAGAGGATTCTGGGAAAATGGTGGAGTAGTTCAGAAAATTCCAGGCTCTCCAGGTTTCCTCCATAAAGAAATCAAAACAGCACCTCAGGGTCAAAGTAGAGTAGCAAAAACAAACAAGAGTTGAGGCAGAACAGTGTTCCCTCTGGAACAACTGAAGAAGATCTGAAGAAAGATCCCAGGGTGGAGGTTCCACCCAAGTGAAAGGTAAACACCTCCAGGCTAGCTGTATCGAAACAGCAAGCAGTAACCCCTGTTGTCAGGTGATTTAGGAGGGTAGCCCCACATCGGCCACAGAAATTTTCACCTCCTAGATAGTGCTGGGTGTTAGGTGTCTGAATGGGGATGTGAGCGGGCAGGTTGAGGGAGCCTCTGCTGACAAGGGATACCAGGCCCAACTGTGCTACTGAGACTTGCTGCTGGATGAGAATGAGCCAACACATGCTGGGTAAGTGCAGAAATAGTGGGGCAAGGATGCTGCTGGTGTGGCTACTTACAAGAGGGCAGAGTTCTTTGTCTCGGTTCTAAGCCAGAGGGGAGAACTGAAAGTCATAGCCACTGGAGCATTCTCAGAGAGCAAGAACATTTCCATCACAGTGTTCCAGCCGTCCTAGCTGTGGCTCGAAGAGGGAAAGGAGTGCAGAGGTTGGGCCCGAGGCAATGATTTAAAAATAATGGTAAGAAGGACATGAGGCTGAGGCACTATCCCTCATCCAAGATTAGAGAGGATTATAATAATATTGTAGTATGCTATACCATACCATACCGTACCATACCATACCATACCATACCACACCATACTATAGTATGCCATACCATACCATACCGTACCGTACCATACCGTACCATACCATATCATACCATACCATATCATAACATACCTTATGTTATGTTGTGTTGTTTTGTATTGTGTTGTGTTCTATTGATTGTTTTGTATTGTACTGTATAGTATTATATTGTATTATGTTATGCTATGTTATTCTACGTACATATTTATGTTATGTTATGTTATACTGTATTATGTTATACTATAACAATATAATAAGCTGCTAATATTTTCTAAATGCTAGGCAAAGGGGAAAGAACCCAATAATAGATAGATACTATGGCAATAAAGAGGACCAGAGTTCATCTTCAGAGGGGGATACTGAAGCAAAAAAAAAAAGCCTCTCTTGCCCCGAAGATTAACATCAAATGGTTGTCTGTCCAAAGAGAATTCACAGAAAAATTGAAAAAAAGACTTCAAAAATCAAATAAGAGAGAGTGGGGGATTTTTTTAAAAGTAAGAACAATCTAAGAAAAAACAAGAAGATTATGAAAAGAAAGTTAACTAACTGGAAAAGGAGATCTTGAATCTGAAGGAAGAAAATGATTCCTTTAAAATTAGAACTGGGCAAGAGGAAGCCAGGGAAGTTATAAGAGACAAAGAAATAATAAAACAAAATATAAAGAATGAAAAAAATAGCAGTAAATGTTAAACATAAGAAAAATAACTGATCTGAAGGACAGACCAAGAAGAGAAAATATAAGAATAATCAAACTACTTGAAAGCTATGATAAAAAAAAGAATTTTGATACAATAACATAAGAAATGATTAGGAAAAAAAAATTGTCCTGAAATGTTAGAACAAGAGGAGAAAGTAGAAATAGAAGAAAATCCATTGATCACCACCTGAAAGAGATCCTAAAAGGAAAATCTAGAGGAATATTATAGTCAAATTCCAAGAGCCCCAGTTTGGGGAGAAAATATTATGAGCAACATAAAAAAATAGAAAAATTGTGAAATCATAATTAGAATTACACAAGACATAGCAGCAGATAAAATAGAAGACCAGAATACTTTATATCAAAGAGCAAAAGACCTGGAGTTATAGCCAAAAATATTATACCCACCAAAGTTGAGTATAATCCCAATTGGGAAAAAAGTGGACATTCAATAAATTGACAGACTTTCAGGATTGCATTGCAAAAAGACCAGGACTAAATAGAAAATTTAGCATACAAGATTTAAGAGAAATATAAGGCAAACATCAAAGACTAAGTCAATAAGGACAAATTGTTTACCTTTTGTACATGGAAATGTAAATTGTAGGTTTAAGGATGTCATTATTAATTATGTGGTTCAAAAGAAAACGTGGAGTAAAGCTAAGTATGATGTGATTCTAAAAAGCAAAATGATCTAGGAAAAGGTAAAACAAAATCAATTATCGCATATAAATGAGGTGGGAGAGGAAGGATTGATACAGAGGAATTAGATGGGGGAGGAGTGTGGGTAATTCTGGAACCCTACCCTCATCAGGAATGGGTTAAAGGGGGAATAATACATATGTATGTACAGATATATATATATATATATATATATACACATATATATATGTGTGTGTGTGTGTGTATATATACATGTGCATGTATACACACACACATATATATATGTATATATATATATATATATACATACATCTTCTAAATTCACAAAGAAATGAGGGTAAAGGGATAGGGTGGAGGAAGAGGATAAGGGAGGAAATATTGGAGGGAGTAGGTTAAGGAACAGGAAGGCAAGGTAATGGATAGAAGCAAAGGAAAGATAGCAATAGGATGAAAAGGATAGTGAGGAAAATAGGAAGGAGGAAAATATAAAGCAAATAATTATAGTTTAGAATGTGAATGGAATGAATTTAACCATAAAATGAAAACTAAAACTTGAAAACTGATAGTAGATTAAAAATTTGAATTCAACAATATGCTGCTTTTTGGAAATTCTATGAAAATGAGAGATATACACACAAACATAAAATGAAAGTCAGGAGAAGAATTTATTTTGTAAAAAAAGCAGGGATAGTAATCATGATCTCAGACGAAGTTAAAGCTAAAATCATATTTAATTGAAGGAGGAAAAATAAGGAAACTACACTATGGGTCAGCTATATTAATCAATAGTTTCATACCATATAAAAATAGAGAGTAAAAATAATGGGAGTTTACTCTCATAGACAATGTCCAAGAGAGAATTGCTATTGGGTCAGAATATTGTTGTGGTGTAGAAAAAACATGATGTGGTCGATCTAGAAAAAAATTTGCAAAGATTTAAACTTATGAAGGAAGATTCTATCCACCTACGGAGAAACAGATGACAGGTGGAAATAAGAATAATACAGTCTTACATATACACATTTGAGTGTATATGTGTATATATGTGCATGTTTATGGATATCTATGTGTATGTATGTATACATATATATGTATGTGGGTGAATGTACATGCATATGTATGCATGTGTGTATGTGTGTATGTATATTCACATTCAGTTGTAGCCTTCTTGAGGATGGGGGGGAAGGAGAAAAAATAAAGTAAATAGTATGCAGCAGAGGACAAAAGAAAACATCAAAGGAAGTAAAGAAAAGATGGACAGCTTTGAAAGTAATGTGTGGTATTTATTATATAGATTTTCTTAAAATGGAACTTTATTTTTTATATTGAATCTTCTCATATTCTGTTGTTTATATAGTAGTGTTTTATTTTCCTTTTCTGTTTTGTGTTTGTTTAAAATGAATTCAAATATAATAAAATTAATTTAAAAACTATAAATTCTGTCTGGCCATAATTGTTATCCTATCAGTAAATACACTTTACTAAAATCTAATTGAGAGCAGTGGTTGACAATTAATGGAAAGAATACTGGTGAGGGCTCACAAGCAACTGTACTAAAAACTTTAGCCCCTAAGGATGACCTCTAGAAGTCTGAGAAAAGTAGTAGCCACCTGCTTCTCTGGGAACCCAAAATGCCAGTGTAATTGCAAGTTGAAGAAACAGTCCCATAAGGAGTGCTATAGTCTAAATATTCAGTGCCACCTTATTTTCCCTCTTATATATCCTAATTGAACTGAATGTTTCTAGAGGTAGAGGAATTGCCTAGCATTTAGAAAATATTAGCTAGTATAGTATAGTATAGTGAATAGAGCCCTGGAAGCTCTGAGTTCAAATTTAGACTCAGAACCTTGCTAGCTATTTTACTCTATGCAAGACATTTAAACTCTGTATAACTTAGTTTCTTCAACTATAAAAAGAAAATAATAATCTCACATACCTCACAGCGCCGTTGTGAGGATCAAATGTGATTGTATTTGTAAAGCGCTTAGTAAGTACTATATAATTTCTATCACCAGGAACAACAACTGATGTCATGTATTATATTACTGACTCCTTTCTTGGTTTTTGTTTCTCATAAACTCTTCTTCCTTGGCAGAAATACATATTCAGTTTTTATCATCCTATTTCGTTTTTAAGTCATTTTTGTAATACTTACCCAACTCTAAGAAAACAAGTTGTTCTAATTTCTTAGGTGTCTACCCTTCCTATTCAAAAGTCAGCTACTTCAGTATGTTTTTTTTAAATTTTAGACTATTAACCAGTAATCAAAACTCCTTTCTTGGAGACGGAAATGGATATGGAGTTGGCCGAGAAGAGAGGGTTATCTTTAAAAGATATAGGAGCAATAGTGGGCAAAACTCCCAAGGTGAGAGGGGATATTATCATGCAGCTCAAGATTAAATGGTGAAGGGAGAAGAGGAATGCAACAAAGCTAATATATCAATCAATCTATGCATACACACACACACACACACACACATATACACATATATAAACACACACACAACATTTATATTATTTTCTGGCTCTAGCCTGGCATATCCTCTAAGAAGAAAAAGTGGATTTTATTATCTCTTTGTTACCGACAACTTTGGCTATTGTACAGTGTTCAGTTATTTTGGTTGTTGTGATTTCCATTTGCCATGTTATAGTCATTGTGTGTATTATTTTCCAGGTTCTGTTTAAATCCAGTCTCATACACCACTTAACCTCTACCTTCCTCAGTTTTCTCCTATGTAAAACAAGGATAGTAATAGTAATTACCTCCACAAATTCCTGAGCCCACTTGGTGGAGCAGTGGACAGAGTATCAGGCTTGAATTCAGGAAAACTCATCTTCCTAAGTTCAAATCTGACTTCAGAAACTCGTTAACTATGTGACCCTGGGCAAGTCATTTTACCCTGTTTCCCTCAGTTTATTCATGTGTAAAATGAGCTGGAGGAGGAAATGGCAAACCAGTCCAGTATCTTTGCCAAGAAAACTCCAACTGGAATCAAAAAAAAGCCAGACCCAACTGAAAAACAAGCTCTTTTGAGGATAAAGCAAAATAATGGTTAAAGAATGATTTGCAAACCTTGAAGTGCTATGTGAATGTTATGTATTATTATTATTATTATTATTATTATTATTATTATTATTATTATTAGTGTATCTATGATCACAACTTAAAGGTAAGTTACATTGACTAGAGGTCTTAATTCAAGAAGGCACATCTGACCTCATGGGTATCACTAAGAATTCAATGAATAAATCTGATTAAAGGAAAATGCCTAGAATGACATGGAATTAATCCTATGACTGGAAATAAGGATGTATACAACTGATTTAAAAGAAGTGGGATGCATAAAAAGTAGGGCTATGAGGATTGCATGGTATATTA
This sequence comes from Phalanger gymnotis, assembly GCA_028646595.1. NCBI lineage: Eukaryota > Metazoa > Chordata > Mammalia > Diprotodontia > Phalangeridae > Phalanger > Phalanger gymnotis. The sequence goes on from CM053622.1 coordinate 814,463,526, forward strand.
AGAAGATATACTTAGATTAGGTAAACCAGCAATCAGATTTAGGAATCATAGTGAAGCAAATTTGGGTGTAGACCAATGTAAGGGGAAAACATATGTAACTTTGTTCTTGCACTATAATACATAACATGTGGATTGAAAGAGGAAATGAAGAAGTAGGAAAAGAGATGGTAATCCTGACAAAGAGGCATAATATGTTAGTGCAAGGAAGGACTTTAATTACTCAGACATCTACTGGAGTGTTTTCTCTCCCCTAAACAGGAAAGGTAATGACTGTTTTTGACTTGGCTTGAAGAGAGTTTCATCCTTTTCAAGGAATCAGATGTAGAATTTCTAATCTTGATTAATATTCTCAACCAGGGAGCATCGTTGGAGAGGGAAGAAGAGATATGATGGCATCCCTAAGGGGGGAAGAAACCACTTGCTCTAAAGATTTCTGATAAAAGTAATCATGGATAAGTATGCACCATGATGTTTGAGAGAGGAGATTTCAAAGGGTTCAGTGGAAGAATAAGCAAAATCATTGTCCCTGCCTTTTATATTCTAATGTGTCACATTCTGATGGGGAGAAAACATGTCAATGACTATTTACAAATAAGATATAGACAAGTTAATGGGTTATGATCAAAGAGAAGTGACTAGTAGTGAATGAGGTAAAGAGGAAAGGCCTCCTGTTAAAAAATGGGATTTGTACTTCCTCTTGGAGGAAGCCAGGAGGCAGATCAAAGAAGGGGCATTCCAGGCATGTGGGACAGTCAGCAGAAATCCCCATAGGCAAGAGATGAATATTTGTGTGGGAAGAACAGCAAAAAGGCTCTGTCATTGGAACACAGAATATATAAAGGGGAAGTGTAAAAATGTAAGTATACACTTAAAGAGTAAGTTGACTGGAAAAGTTAGAGAGATCAATAATTTTTGCTATCTTCTAGGAAAAACTAGTTCTCTTTATCACTGTTTTCACAGCCTCCTTTATCTGCTTGTTCCTTAGACTGTATATGATGGGGTTCAAGAAGGGTGGTATTACAGAGTAGAACACAGAAAGAATCATGTCCTCAATGGATGTAGAAACTGATGATGGCTGAAGGTACACATAAAAGCCTGAGATCAGAAACACCGATACAATGATGATGTGGGGGATGCAGGTAGAAAAGGTTTTATTTTGTCCTCTTTCACTGGAAATTTCAGCACAGTGGAAAATATGTGAACATAAGAAGCAATGATGAAGGTAAAGCAGCTACCTCCAACCCCCAGGACAGAGGCAATTATAATCATTTCATTACTGAAAGTCTCAGTGCAAGAGAGTTTGAGTAAAGAGGGGATGTCACAAAAGAACTGATGGATCACATTGGATTGGCAGAAAGGCAAACGAAATGTGTAACCAGAATGGAAACCTGCATACAGGAGGCCAGTAAGCAAGCATGTTAAAGTCATCTGCATACAGACTCGGGGACTCATGATCATTGTGTACTGGAGTGGGTGGCATATGGCAACATAGCGATCACGTGCCTTGATGGCAAGGCAAGTCAGCTCCACATAGAAGAAGAAAACCACAAGGAAGATATGGGCCACACACTCACTCTTCAAAATAGCCCTGCTGTTCAACAAGGAATTGGTGGATGCTTTAGGGAGAATGACTGTTATGTAGCAGGCATCCACAATGGACAGATTCCTAGGGAAAAAGAACATGGGAGTGTGAAGACACTTGTCAATAGTGGTAACAGTGACTATAAGCAGATTCTGCAATAGGGTAGCCCAGAAAATCAGCAAGAAAAGCAAAGATTATATGATCTGTAGCTCTCAAATATCAGAAATCCCCATGAGGAGAAACTCATTCACAATGGTAAAGTTAGACATTTCCTCAATCTTTCACCCAGTGATCTGAGGAGCAAAGGAGAAATATATTTTAAAAACAGAAGACATTACAGTTTGTATTATTCTTGGCACATAAGACTTTTTGAATGATGTGTTGGGTCCTTAGGGAGGCAAAATATTGTTATACATGGTCCCTTACTGGCTTCTGTTTGATACATTAAGGAACTGAGACTTTGCTCCTTGGTGTGGACAACCATTTAATGACCCAAATCAGAACCTGGGTTTGATGTAGGAAAACGTCAATCATTTTGAGCTTTGATGTAAATGAAAATTTCACTGCCATGAAGCTAACCTGATAACAGCCTTTCCTAGTTGCCCCACAATGGTTTTCAGTGAACAGATATGCAGTCTGTCCCTGACCCTATACTCAAAGTCATTCTGGGTTGTGCCTGATGGCAGAGTATTTGAATATCTATGGTCACCTTCATTCCTGGATGACCCAGAGGAGTTAAATTTTAATGGCCTCTAGGCATCCAGGTGGCATTGTGGGTAGAGCACTGGGCCTGAATCAGGAAGTCCTCAGTTCAAATACAGTCTCAGACACTTTCTAGATATGGGACCTTGAATAAGGGACTTAACCACTGTTTACCTCAGCGGTCCCAATTGTAAAATGGGAATAATAATACCATGTTCCTCCCATGGTTGTTGAAAAGATCAAATGAGATAATATTTGTAAAGCACTTAGCATGGTGACTGACACATAGTAAGTACTACATAAATTCTAGCTATCATTATTGTTTAAATTTTTGCTCATGTAGACTTTGCCCATAAACACATCCTGATCAGTGTGTTTCTCCAACCTTCATACAAGTGCAGCAAAGCAACAACTTGGCTAGCACCTATTATGGGGTGTAAGACCCAACAAGACTAGTGATGAAAGCTGCTAGCACAGTTTTTTTTTTTTTGATCTGCTTCACTAATAAAAGCAACGCTAAGGGGTTAACAATCTTGAACTAAGTTAATGATATTTGTATGCTGGATTAAAGGAGGAAAAGTCAGCACCCCGAACTTCAGAGCAAATACAAACAAATTACAAACAGACCAAATCACAATTTATAGTTACAATGAAGGCACTGACATCCGAGTTTCTTCAAAGCTGAAGGACTCTTAACAATGGCTTGCCCAGAGTCACACGCTACTCTTCCAGTGAATGAGAGCCCCAAAAGTCGAAGGCCAACAGCCTTGGATCTTATATACCCATGTCAGGGCCAGAAGGGTTCATACCTAATCAGCAAAAGGGTGTGAGCCTGGGGTTTAGCACATAGTTAGCAAACTGGTGTGGGCCTGCTTCTTTGCACCTAAAAAGGCATTTGATTACTTTAGCATTTCTAAAAGAGAAAACAGTAAAAAAAAAAAAGTCCCATCTTAATTACCAATACAACAAGTTGCCAAGATGACATATAACTTGGTAGAAATCTCCTTATGTGTACGAGATTGTTGCAGGACTCAATTCCTTCCATTATAGGGTTTGGGTATGTCAAAGTTTAAATTCAAATCATTTTTGCATGTCTTTTACTTTCACATCCCCTCGATTTTGCAATATATCCTTCCACTGCTGCCTAATGCTTAAAAGAAAAAGAGGGGGAAACGTTCAACAAAACCAGACTATACATTGTGGAAGTCAGGAATTTTTTTTTAATAGAACCATCCCCACAGTCCCTTCTTATTGCAACAAAGATTCAATGAAAGGACTTGGCTCTTCTCATTGTAAGGCCAAGCTTTGTAATCACTTCCCAGTATTCAATTTGGATACGTTTGTTGTAGTTGTTTCTTTTGTCATTGTTGTAGTCATTGCACATATTGTTTCTTTACTTGTACTCTTTTAACAGCTTATAACAGCAATGCTCCTAGCAGCTGCTATGGAGGTATAAGGCCAATACCACCAGCACACAGTAGGGCTTTTAGCACAGGTTTTTTTCATCTGCTTTTCTAAAGAAAGCAACATTAAAGGGGTTTACATTCTCCCTTTAATTAAACATACATATATCTTTTACTTAGTTCAGGGGGGAAAGCCAGCACCCTGAACTTCACAGAAAACACAAAATAGAAATTACAAGCAGAAATTATATAAACAGAGCAAATCAGTAGGCAGGGCTTTTAATTGTCTGTCTATAGCAATACATATATACTTACCAGAGAGAGAAGCACCAAGCGAGGTAGAGAGCTCCTTAATGACTACCCAGAACCTCACAAGAACACTCTTGCAATGAGTGGGCCCCCAAAGCAAAATGTTAACCTCCAAACATGTATACACTTTTTCAGGCTCAGAGGGTATCACAACCATGTGACTCAAACTCATGTGACTTAGGTTTTCTTGTGACTTAAGCAGGTGATAAAAGACTCTTGATTCAATTAAACATTCTTGACTGAAACGAAGGCAAGAGTCAATCAAAGGCATTTGCTTGCCTTAGTGATGAGAAGCATGGCTAAAGAAAAAGCAGTGAAAAATACCACTTTTCTTGCCATTACATAGCGCTTCCATCAGATTATATGACTTCTTTCTATTGTTTTCTTCATAGTCATCATTTAGAATAGAGTAATATGTCATTACATATATGTATCCCAATTTGTGTAGCCATTCCTCTACTAGTTGATAAGAGCTTGGTTTCTAGTTTCTTGCTAAAACCAAAATTGCTGCTACAAATTTTATGTGTCTACAGGTTGTCATTTGCTGCTCTTTTTGATTATATCTACCAGTGAGATCTCTTTGTCAAGGGATATTGAAGAATAATTCCAAGTTACATTTTAGAATGGTTGGGCCAATTCAAAGCTCTGTTTAATGTGTTAGTGAAGCTACTGGAAATGAGAATTTTCTACTATGATCAATTTTTGGAGGATAAGTTGTTTAACACAGGTTAAGTGAAATTAGGTTATTAGTGATATAGTTTTAGTTAAAGAGATTCCTATCAGGGCCTATGCATTAAATGTTATTTCCTGGAATAATTGTCTCTCTCCCTCCCCCGCCTTCAGTCCCTCTCTTTCTGTCTGTCCCTGTCTTTTTCTTTCTCTTTCTGTCTAAACTCCAACAACTAAAGTGATTACCGCATTGTATCTACCCATAATCATACTAGATTTCCTAGTCCTATCATCAGTTTCCAACATCTCTCATAGTCATTTGTGTCCTTTTACTCCCAAAGCCAATACACCACTTTACTCTTGCCTTGGACACTGCAGTAACATTCTTGTTAGACTTAGGGAGCTTATGGTAGCTCACTCATCCAGTGCATCCTCTCCTTATCCACCAGAGTAATTCCCTGAAAATCCAAATCTGGCCATTTGACTTCCCAGTTCCAAAATCTTTAGTGGTTCTTCATAGCCTCTAGGGGAAAATGCAAATCATACTGCTGGACACTTAGGGCATTTCCCAGACTGGCTTCTTGTGGCCTTCTGGCATGCCATATTCCTTTGAAATTGCCCTGTACAGAGAATTATATTCCACTATGCCCCACCCCACCCCCAACTTCTGTGCTTTTGCAAGAGCTGTGTCCCATGCCAGGAATTACCTCCCTTCTAACTTCCGTATCATAGAATGCCTCACTTCCCCAAACTCAGCTCAGGGGCCACCTGCTACGTGAGGCTCTTCCTGATTCTCTTTTCCTGGTTTCTAATCCTTTCTCCCCACTACAGAAGATTCTTTGCATTTACTTGGTATATATTTGCATTTACTCTTCCCACATTTCTTTCCTCCCTCCCTTCCCTCCCTTCCTTCCTTCCTTCCTTCCTTCCTTCCTTCCTTCCTTCCTTCCTTCCTTCCTTCTCTCTCTGCCTCTCTCCACTGCCCTCTCCACCTCCTCTCTCTCTCACTGCCTCTTTCTTCCTCTTTCTCTGTCTCCCTCTGTTTCTCTGTCTATCTCTTTCTCTCTCCCTCCTTCTCACTCTGTCTATTCTTGCATCTCTGCTTCTTTCTGTCACTCTCTGTCTCTTTTTTCCTCTCTCTTCCTCTCCATTCTCTTCCTCCATCTCCCTCCCATTCACTCTGTCTACCTCTCTTTCCCTCTCTCTCCCTCTGTTCATCTGTCTCTGCCCCCCCTCTCCCTTCACTTGTACCCAAGTTGGAAGTGTAGCAGCTACTCATGGGCCCAATCTCAATACAAGATCAGTGTAGAAGCTTACCATGTTATTTCCAGACCTGGTGTGGACACTATATCGCCTTTAGCTGATCATATAGTTCAGAATTCCTGTACTCACATTTATCAACCTACCTTGACCTTCCCAGTAGCATGTATTACAGGAGAGCACCTCCACACCTGGTGCATTTACTGTATGTAATAGTTTCATCTTCTTTCCACCTCACGCATAGTACCCAAGTTTCCCCAGTGTGACATTCTTGAGGGCAAGGGATTCTTGTTTTTGTCTTATAACCCCCAACATATGAGGCAGCTAGGTGGTACACTGGATAGAGCAGTGGTCTGGTAATCAAGAAGACTCCTCTTTATGAGTTCAAATCCAGCCTTAGACACTTACTAGCTCTGTGAGCCTGGGCAAGTCACTAAACCAGGTTTGCCTCAGTTTCATCATCTATAAAATGAGCTGGAGAAGGAAATGTAAAATCACTCCAGTACCTTTGCCAAGAAAACCCCAAATGCGGTCACAAAGTGTAGTTTTAACTGGAGGCCCAGTTCTTCATCCCTAGTTGCTCTTAAAGTAAAGATATGACTATGGTTGTATTGTGTAATACACACACACACACACACACACACACACACACACACATATATATATATGTAGGTGTGCAACATATGTACATAGGTATATGTGTGCACATATATACTTCCATAAATAGTACAAATGTGAACATATTTAATATAAATCCCAGTTGTTTCCTTTCAGGTTAATGTCCTACCCTTTCAACAACTCCCATACTTGACCTTCTGAACCTTGAAAATATTGGCAATATTTTAGAGGTCTTTGATGATCTTTACTCCTTTCACTTTATCTCAACATTTTCAATGTCAGTTTTATCTCTATATCTACCTACGGGACCACTATACCAACTACTTTGGCTTCTGGGATTAGTTCAGTAAAAGAACCGTTTTTGGAGATAGATAGCCAAATTGATAGACAGATAAAGAGATAGAACAGACTTGTGATTTTATTATTGTAAGGAACTCCAGGTGAGCAGGTCCTGTTCTGTAACATTATTTGCTAGTTGCCTGGGACACTGAGAGGTTCAGTGCCTTGCCTGGGGTCACACAGCTGGTATGTTTCTGAGCCTGCTTCTTCTGAGTGCTGAGACCAAAGGACTGTTCCTTACTCTATACTGTCATAGGGAGAGTGATGCTGATGACTTTGGTACAACTCTGCCTCACTTAACTCCAATTCACCCATGAGTCAAGACAACATCTGTGAGGTCATAGGTCCACCTCAAAAATAGACAAACAGTAACAATAATGATGTTAACTGTTATATATGAATATGTGGCCTGTACTGCTATATTATACATACATATTTGTCTATACATACATACCTACATAGATGTGTATGTGTGTGTGTGTGTATATATATATATATGTATATATATTATATATATATATATTATATATGGATCTTACTATGCAAAGAGTGGTGTCGTGGCATGGTAGATAGATAGGTAGTCTTGGTGACTGGAAAACATAGGTTCAACTATTGCTTATGACACAAATTAATTGGGTGTGATCCCAGGCAAGAATTTCAACCTCTCTGTGTTCAGTGAAGCTGGGAAAGCAGAGAATTTTGCAGAGCAGGTTCTGCTGAAGCAAGGAA
>CM053622.1:814471236-814486522 GCA_028646595.1 Phalanger gymnotis
GAAGGGAAGGGAAGGGAAGGGAAGGGAAGGGAAGGGAAGGGAAGGGAAGGGAAGGGAAGGGAAGGGAAGGGAAGGGAAGGGAAGGGAAGGGAAGGGAAGGGAAGGGAAGGGAAGGGAAGGGAAGGGAAGGGAAGGGAAGGGAAGGGAAGGGAAGGGAAGGGAAGGGAAGGGAAGGGAAGGGAAGGGAAGGGAAGGGAGGTGCGGACCACTCTATGAACACTTACTTTTTCTTTACCCATGTAAATTAACAGGCATCCTTGTTTTTAGCTTCTCTGATGACTCCTGGTGCTCCGAATTGGTAAACTCCACCTTCTTACTGGAGGCACAACGACTCAGGAATTTCTCAGGAGAGACAGGGGATTCTAAGAGCTCTTATGCTATCTCAGAACAATCATGATAAGCTGATTTGGCTGGAAGCCAGTTCTTGGAACACTGCCTGTTATAGTCTTGGCACTGCCTTCAGAGACATTATCTTTGGTGTCCAGACTTAAGAAAACCCAGAAATAGTTTCAATGAGGCAATTGTCTCTGGATGGAAAGAAAAATAACAAAGTCAAATCATGAGACTTAGCTTTAGGTTTCTAGAAATAGAAATGTATGTCACTGTCCAGTCTTTTCAGTCATGTCTGACTCTTCATGACCCCATTTTGTGTTTTCCTGGTAAAGACACTGGAGTGATCTGTCATTTCCTTTTCCAGGTGATTTTACAGATAAGGAAATGGAGGCAAATAGGATAAAGTGACTTCCCTAAAATCACATAGCCAACAAGAGGTGGAGGCTAGATTTGAAATCAGGAATGTGAATCTTCCTGATTTCAGGCCCAACACTCAATGCACTGCACAGCCTAGGTGCCCATTAATGCATGTCAGCAGATATTAATGATAATGATTCTGAATCCTACTAATCTCTTAACTGTATTTAAAAAGACTTAAATATGATTTTTCATTTATTCAGGAGGGAAATATGAGTTCTCCATGGTCTTTATAATCATATGAACGAAAAAATGTGTAATTGGTTAGCTCAGTGGTCATGAACACACTATGACTAATATCATGGGTGTGATCTGTATACTGGTAGATTAGCTTCATGTACAGAATCACTTTATTTCAAACATTTCACCAATATGCTTCAAATTTCATAGCAAATTTAGGTTTGAATAACCATCTTAAAATAGTTCCTTGAGTAGCTAATAAAATCAGCAAATAAAATGACCACATGTGATGGAGTATGTAACATTCTGCACCATGATCCACCACCTCTTTACCAGGAGAAAGATCATGCACCAACATGATTCATCTGGTAACACTATTGTCCATTTCATTTAATGTAAATTGTCTTTGTTGTTATTGGCGGATTCAGATACACTTGTTAGGTTTTTCTGTGTATTTCCATCATGATCCTTCCTTCATTCTTTGCCTGGTTGCTGCTGTTCTACTCTGTTAATTGGGCCACTGGATATCATACTGGGAGGAGTGAACAATTCTGCCTGAGCTCTCTGGACGATATGCCCTATCATCACCCTGGCCATGCCGTGGGGCTCTTTGCTTAACCTCCCTCCCTATTGTGTGCTCTACAAACCTATTCGAGGTTTAGAACTCTCTAGATGACGAAAAGTGAGTCAGAAATGTCTGGGCACTACATTTTTCCTTCTTTCTAGGATTCACTCCCAATTTTCCTGTGGGATTTTCTCTACCATGTCCCAGAAACTTCCTCGACACTATGCCTAGACTCTGGAAGACCTGAGTTCAAATTCGACTGCATGACCCTAGACGAGCCACTTACACTTGTTTTCCTTTAGGTACTTCAGCTGTAAAATGGGATGAATAATAGCCCCCACTTCTGAGGATTTTGCTGAAAATCAAAAGAGATGATATTTGTAAAACACAACCCAGTGTCTGTCAGTAAGAGAAGCTATAGAAATGTTTATTCCCTTCCCTTCCCCCTCTTAATGCTTCATGCTAAGTGTCTGATAGAGCAAAGAAATTATTCAAAGAGGCCTAGCACCTCTGGTGAGAGGGCTGCTGAGCCCTTCTCAGGGATGCTCATTCACCTTGGTGTCTATCTAGCACTAAACTCTCAGCTATGGCTCCAAGAAGCTGGAGCATGCACAGCAGCCACAGCCCAATAAACCCTCTTGGCAAACGAGATAAATCAGTTTGAGGGCAAAAGATGGGCTCAACCATCAGTGCCCATTAGGCAGAACGGGGAGGGTGCCTACCCCAAGTAAGTGAAGACTTCTCCCAGCAAAACAGGTGCATGAGAACAATGTTCCAAAGGCTATGAAGGCAGCTGAAGCAGGCACAGTGAAGGGCTTAGAGCTTGGTCAGACATCAAAGACACCAAGACCATTCAACGCATCCTGGGCTGTCACTGTCATTTTGATTTTTGTCTTTCCACTGGACTTCAGTGAATCTCGGAGAGTGAAAGTGCTAACTTTGTGCAACTCAGCCTCACAAGGAATGCAGAAGTCAAGACATGACCAATGATTTCACTGGTCCTCTTCAAAAATGAAGGGCAAACATCAACAAGTATCTGGCACATAGTAAATACTTAACGAATCTGTGTTGACATGATTTAACTATAACTTTGCATTGAAAATATTATGAAATTCAATAGAGATAACTGTAAACCCTGCACTTGGGTGTAAAAAAAATAAACCAGATATGGGAGGTGTGGATAGACAGCAATTGTTCTGAAAAACCCCTGAAGATTTTAGTCAACTGCTAGCTCAATATATACCAACCATGTGATGCAGCACCCAAAAAAGGTGTGTCAAGAAGAAAATACCTTCCAGGACTACAAAGGTGAGGGTGCTGATGTACACAGCCACCATCAGACCTTATCTGGGTTTTGTGCTCAGCTTTGGGCACCATGTTTTAAAGAGGATGATAAACTGGAGAAGGTTCAGAGAAGGGGAATCAGGATTCAGGAGGGCTCAAGTTATCCTATGAGAATCAATTGAAAGGCCTGTGCATGTGGAGTCCAGAGTCATGAGGACTCAGGAGTTAAGAATAGGTACGTGAATACTGTCTTCAGATATATACAAGACTGCCATGTGGAAGAGAGATTAGACTGTGAACTGGGAGCAATGTGTAAAGGTCACAAAGATCCATATTTAGGCTGGATATCTGGAAGAAATTCCAGACTGCTTGATCTGACAAAAAGAGAAAGGCCTCTCTTCAGAGATGATTGTTTCTCTTTACACGAAAATTTTTGACCCAAGGCTGCTGTTCAGTTGCTGAGTTGTGTCCAATTCTTTGTGATCCCATGGACCAGTACCTTCTGTCCTCCACTATCTCCCAAAGTCTGTCCAAGCCCATAGTGCTTGTTTCCATGACACTATCTAATTATCTCATTCTCAGCCAACCCTTTTTTCCTTTTACCTTCAATCTTTCACAACCTCAGGATCTTTTCCAAGCAGTAAAGCAAGGCTGCATGACCACTTGTTATGTATGTTATAGTGGGAACTCTTTTCCTGAATGAGGTTTCCTCACATTCCAGGCTATTCTGCTGACTCTCCAGACTTTCTCTTCCATGCCACAGAAACCTCTTTAGCCAGAAAGTTCACTTCACCCTTCGATTTCTCACATCAGAGGTATTCTGTGCCCTTTGGCCTCTTCCTCTGATTGGCAGGTTCCTCCTATGATCTTGATTTTAAATAGAACCCACCAGGCCAGCCATGTGTTCATACTTCTGTAGGGGGTACTCCTAACTCCAGAAAGACGTTCTCTACCATTCACCCTGCAAGGACTCTCCACCACACGCTTCTCAGCTTCCTTTTAAGTGTTGTCTTTTCTCATTACAATGCAAGCTCTTTGGAGACAGGGACTGTCATTCTTTATGCTTATATTTCTATTTCCAGCAATTATCATAATCTCTGGCACACAGTAAGCATTTAATAAATACATGTTGTCTTGACATGACTGAACGTATTGGATGAGATGGTCCCGAGGTGTCTTCCAGCTCTCAAATTCTGCAATTTTTCTTTCCAGTTCTATTCTAAGAACTCTAATCAGTACAACCAATGCTTCCAGAATGTGACAATTGATTTTCCTATTGTTTTACTCATTATCTTTGAACGTCCCAGTTCAAAACACTTGTCCCAGGCTCTCATGCGCTTAGTATGTTTTGCTTCCCCCCTATTAGAATGTAAGATGCTTGGGGAAAGAAACTATATGGCTTTTTTATTTGTATCTTCAAGACTTAGAATAGTGTTTGACACATAGTATGTATTTAATAAATGTCTGTTCATTCAAATTTTCATTTTGCACAATTCAAAGCACACATTGCTACATATGTAGCAACAATTTGGCTAGCAGCTATTTTGGGGGTGAAAGACCAACATAAGACCAACAACAAGAATGTTGCAATCACAGGTTCTTTTCATCTGCTTTACTAAGGAAAGTGGCATCAAGGGGGTTAATAATCTTATTTCAATCCAACATGCGGATATCATTCACTTAGTTCAGGGGAAAAAGCCAGCACCCTGAACTTCAGAGCAAATAAAAACAAATTAAGAACATCAAGAGACCTTTTCTGATTCAAACCTCAAAGCATCATTACCAGGGTTTAACAAAGTCCCAACATCCGGGTTTACAAGCTGGATATCTCTTAACTACAGCTGCCCAGAGTCTCCACATCAACACACCTCCAAGAGTGAGAGCCCCAAGGGACAACACCAACCTTTAGGTTTAAAGGTGAGTGCGACTCACACACGTGACCTAAAAGCATCACTAAAATGCAACTTAAACCCACATCATCTAAAAGCCTCTGATGCCACAAACATGTTACTCAAACTCATGTAAACTAGGCTTTCCATTGAGGCAAGGAGGTCATCAAGGACTCCTAATTAAATGAAGGGAATGAAGGCCAAACTCTTCAAGGGCACTTGATCGAATAAGTGCTAAAAGCCCTCTTTTCATTACCACTGCACTATGGACCCTGGGAGGGAGGAAGTGTAATTTCAATTAAGCTGGGCCATTTTTACTGTTTTAGAATAATAGATTAATTAAGTGTCTTTGATTGAGCCTTATTAAGTGCAAAGCCCCAGGCCCAAACCCTTGTCTACTAGGTACTAAGCCTGTGTGGGCATGAAGCCCTTAGGGTCCTAAGGTGAGTTGTTAAGACCAGAGCCAAAACAGGAGCTTGAGGTCTGGTTGCACAGATGACTTTTGATAATGGCTAAAGAGTGTATAAAAAGAGTGAACAGAGCTATTTGCTTGGAGCTCTCACTCTTGGAGGTGTGTTGATGTGGAGAATCTGGGCAGCCATAGTTAAGACCCCTCCAGCTTGTAAACCTGTGTGTTGCGACTTTGTTAAACCCTGGTAACTGTGCTTTGAGATTTGAATCAGACAAGGTCTGTCTGTTGATGTTTGTAATTTGTTTGTATTTGATCTGAAGTTCGAGGTGCTGGATTTTTCCCCTGAACTAAGTGAAGAATATTTTTATGTTGGATTGAAATAGGATTGTTAACCCCCCCCCTTAACAGTGCATTCCTTAGTAAAGCAGATGAAAAGAACCTGTGAGTGCAGCTTTCTTGTTGCTGGGCTTGTGTTGCTTTTTCACCCCCACAGCAGCTGCTAGCCAGATTGTTGCAACAGCATATCAGTGGATTCATCGTGTTCTTCATTCCTTATAATACAATATTGCATTACCTGTTTACTGAGATGGTGTGTTAAGGACAGGTCAGCAACATCCACTCCAACTAGAGGTTTAATCTCCCCTCTTCACACTCACTTGGGTCTCGGAGAGAATGGATTAGGTTTTGACCACTAGAAAAAAATTATCCAGCACTCACCTGAATAAGGGTACATCCTGGCCCTGGTAGTCAGTTTTCTCCCTTGTTGAAGTCCCTACAAAGTTCATTGGCATAGTTGTCTCCACACTCCACTTTAGAGAACTCCACCTCTGATGAGTCCCCAAATTTATTATGGTTAATGAAATATGCAAAATAAACAAAATGATTTTGAATAACTCCTGCCACCAGTTGGCTGTTACCTTACACAGGATATGTTTTATGAGATATGGAAACATCAGAACATACCTAAAGTAAACCAACCACTTGAAAGAGACAGGAGAGTTCCAGATTCTGGTAGCCCCATGTGGTGAAGAGCCCTGGAAAATGTTCTCCTTGTATTCAGCCTGCCCCACCTGCCCTGCATTTTCATCAAATAGCTTCAGTGCTCAAACGTGTATTGCTCATTGTTAAATGTCCTGAGTCACTTGAAAGTACAAAGTATTCTTTTGACTGAATACATTGTCTCAGAAGATAAATTTAATGATACCATAAATAATATAAACATATTATCTAGAATGATACAATATTTGTAACATTGCTTACCATAGTACCTGTACATACACAACATGTAAATGTATGTACTTATTCCATTCCCCTTCCCTCCAAATACACTCTAATATGTGCAGCAATGATGTCTGGGTAAGAACGTTGTGCATCTGCACATGATATGTATAAGACAAATGTAGAGTGGTTACTATTGTTATGCTAGCCGCCTGCCAAAGTGTGCTGCATAGACACCATTTATGGTAATATTCCAGTGCTCTACTTAAACATCCTGTGTGCTTGACCAAAATTCTTAACAATTCACAAAGTTAGCCACTCTTTCTTCAAATTTGTCTTTAAAATGAATAGTGTCACTTCATCTAATTCTCACCGTAGTTGGACACTAGATATCCTGATCTTATCACTTCAATTTTCTTCATTTCAGAGGCATCATGCGAGGAAAAATAAGTGGCCTACCATCCCCCACCCAACTCTACCCTTGTCTCATATGGAATGGCATCCAAGGGACCAGAATGTCCTGAGACTCCATCCCTCCTTATCTTAAGCCCACTATTTCCCTAAAGAAATCATTCAAGGTTAAAGATCCAGGATTGGAGACAATTGTCAGGCACACATTTCTTGACCATTAACTCTCCATGATAACATTTTTAGTTGAGTAGTAATCAATTCCTGGCAGAGGAGCTACATTTTTGTTAGGTTAAAGACATGCATACACACGTATACATATATTTGTAATCACATATATGTATATTTGATTTTTTTTTCTCATTTTCTCTTCCAAATTCTGTTCCACATTCCTCATCCTTCCTCACACATTAAAAAGTAGACAAAAATAGAATACACATACATTCACCTAAAGCAAATTACCATATTAGTTATCACTAAAAAAAAGCAGAAAGAGTGAGAGAGAGAGAAAGAGAGAGAGAGAGAGAGAGAGAAGGAAGGAAGGAAGGAAGGAAGGAAGGAAGGAACGAAGAAAAGAAAAAAGGAAGGAAGGAAGGAACGAAGAAAGAAAAGAAGGAAAGAGGAAATAAAAGAAAAGAAAACCTGCTTTAATATCTATCCTGAGTCCCTTGCCTCTCTATCTGAATGAAGATTGATGGCTTCATCATGAGTCTGTTGTATCTGTGGTTCATTATCTTGTTCATTAGAATTACTAAGTTTTTCAAAGTTCGTTATATTTAAACTATTGTTCTTAACATATAAATTATTATTTTGTTTCTGCTTACTTCATGCTGTATCATTTTATGCATATCTTTCCAAGTTCTTCTTAAATTTTCCATTTTATTTCATGTTTGCACACCACAATTGGCTTAGCCATTCCCCAATTGAAGCTCATCCCCTCAGTTTCCAATTTTTGCAACCACGAAACAAAATTTTTATAAATATATTCATACATACAGATTCCTTCCTTCTTTCTTTAATCTCTTTGGAATAAGTGGTATCACTTGGTAAAGGAGTATTATTCACAATTCAATTGCTTGTCAGACATTTCTCCTAATTGCTTTGCATGATGGTTGCACCATTTCCCAATTGATGGGCATCCCTTTGATTTGCAATTCTTTGCTACTACAAAAAGAGCTGCTATAAATATTTTTGTACGTATGAGTCCTTATCCCACTTGTATGATCTCTTTGGCATAGAACCCTAGAAGTGGTATTGCTGGGTCAAAGGTTATGATCATTTTTATAGCCCTTTGGGCATAGTTCCAAATTGCTCTCCAAAATGGCTGGATCAGTTCACAACTCCACCCGCAATGTAACAATGATCCAATTTTCCCATGTCCTCTCCCACATTGATCATTTTCCTGTTTTGTTATTTTAGCCAATCTGACAGGAGACTTGCATTTCTCTAATCAGTAGTGATTTCAAGCATTTTTTCATATGCCTATAGATATCTTTAATTTCTTCCTCTGAAAACTGTCTGTTCATATCCTTTGACCATTTCTCAATTGGGGAATGACTTGTATTCCTATATATTCGGTTCAGTTCCCTGTATATTTTGGAAATGAGGCCTTTATCAGTGACACTAGTTGTAAAGATTTTCTTGCAATTTTCTGCCTCCCTCCTAATCCTTGTTGCATTGGCTTTTTTTGTACAAAATCATTTCAATTTAACATATCAAAATTATCCATTTTGTATTTTGTAATGCTCTCTATCTCTTGTTGGGTCATGATTTTTTTTTTCTTTTCCATAAATCTGATAGGTAAACTATTCCTTGTTCTCCCAAATTGCTTATAGTTTCAGCCTTTATTCCTAAATCATGAACCCAATTTCACTTTATTTTGGTATTGATCTATGCCCAGTTTCTGCCCTACCATTTTTCCAATTTTCCCAGCAGTTTTTATAAAATAGTGAATTCTTAGCTCACTAGCTGGCCTCTTTGAGTTTATCAAAGAATAGATTGCTACAGTCCTTGATTTCTCCATCTTGCTTACCTGTCCTATTCCACTGATCTACAACTCTGTTTCTTAGCCAGTACCAGGTGGTTTTGATGACTGCTGCTCTATAGTACATTGCAAATCTATTATGTGAAGCTATTTATTTTAAATACATAATGCAATTATAATTCATTTTTTCTTTACGCTAGCCCTAGAGATCGATACCATATGACACAAATGTGTGTATGTGTCAGTGTGTGTAAAATCATTCTGTTTACATTGCTGTCTATAATTTCTTTCTCTGGATGCAAATAGTATCTTCCTTCATATGATCTTTAGAGTTAATTTGGGTATTTATAATGATTAAAATGATTTTAACACTCAAAGTTGTTCTTAAAACATTATTGCTGTTACAGTATATAAGACGCTTTTGGTTCTGCTCATTTTATACTTCATTGTTCCAAGAAAGTCTATCCATTTTTTTCTAAAAACCATGAGTCATCATTTCTTCTATCACAGTAATATTCCAACACAATCATATAACACAAATTGCCCAGTCATTCCCGAATTGACAGGCATTCTCACAGTTTCCAATTCCTTTCCATCAGAAAGCGACCTGCTATAAATGTTTTAGAACACATAGGTTCTTTTCCTTTTTCCCTAATCATCTTTGGAAGTAGACCTAGTAGTGGTTTAGCAAGGCCAAGAGTACAGGCAGTTTAATAACTCTTTAGGCATAATTCCAGATTGCCCTCTAAAATGTTTAGACCATTTCATCATTCCACAAACAATGAATTAGTTTCTCAATTTTTCCACATCCCCTCTAACACTTGTCAATTATGGTTCAATCATTTCCACCCATTTAGTACATGTAAAATGATATCTCAAGCTTGTTTTAATTTGCATTTCACTAATCAATAATGATTTAGAGCATTTTGCACTTGATTTTTTTTATTTCATCACTGAAAAAACTACCTTTTCATATCATTTGATCATTTAACAATTGAGGAAAGATTTGTATTCTTATAAAGTTGCTAGAGTTAGTTACATATTTGATATATAAGACCTTGATCTGAAAAAGTGGCTCAAAGTTTCCCCCAATTTACTGCTTTCTTCTATTGTTGACTTCATTTGTGTCACTCATATTTTTTTTAATTTAACGTAATCAAAATTACCCATTTTACACTTTCTTCAGCTCTCAATCTCATAAATTGTCTATCCACAAGCTTGGTACATAATATATTTCACATTGTTCAGATTATCTTGCAGTATCTCTCTTAATTTCAAGGTCTTTTGTCCATTTTGACCTTATCTTGGTAAATGGTAACAAATTTTGGTTAGTACCCCATTTCTGCCATAGTGTTTTCCAGTTTTCTTAACAATTTTTACCAAATGTGGGCAGAGTCAAGATGGCAGCTGAAAAGCAGAGACTTGTGTGAGCTCCCATCTAGCTCCCTCCAAATACCTATAAAAATGTCTCTGTACAAATTCTAGAAATGCAGAACCCACAAAATAGCAGAGGGAAGTAGGGCTCCAGCCCAAGACAGCCTGGATAGTTACTGGGTGAGGTCTATCGCACACGGAGCTGTGAGTGGTGGGGACTGGAACCCAGAGTGGGCCACACAGACCAACTAGACCAGGAGCTGGGTGCAGCAGGCCATAGCGTCCTGAATCAGTGAGCTGTGGCAGTTACCAGACTTCTCAAAGCACAAAAACTAAAGACAACAGACCAGGTTAGTGGGAAAAGCTGTGGGACACAGGGTAATAGCAGTTTGCAGTTCAGCCACCACCCGTAGAACAGTGGAGGTGCAGCAGCTATAGAACTACAGCTGCAGTTGCTTCTGGGCCCATGCCCACCTGGTGGGAGGAATTAAGGGGCACATCAGAGCAGGAGTGCAGAGCCTGCTTAAGATCTGAGTACAGCCCGGGTTGGGGGTTCTTGCGGAAGGAGGAGTGCTGGTGTGGAAAGCTGGCTGTAATAGCTCTGAAAACAATAGCACATCCCCTCAAGCTTGGAACAAAGTACTCTTTACTCTACAAGCAGTCATACCCCCACGAAAAACTCAAGAGTCAAGTAAGTTGGCTGGGAACATGGCCAGGTAACGAAAACACACTCAGATTCAGTCTCAGACTTTGGAATTTTCTTTAGTGACAAAGAAGACCAAAACATACAGCCAGAAGAAGTCAACAAAGTCAAAGAGCCAACAACAAAAACCTCCAAGGAAAACATGAACTGGTCTCAGGCCATGGAAGAGCTCAAAAAAGAGTTGGAAAAGCAAGTTAGAAAAGTAGACGTAAAATTGGGAAGAGAAATGAGAATGATGTGAGAAAAGCATGAAAAACGAGTCAATGACTTGCTAAAGGAGACCCAAAAAAATACAGGAAAAATTACTGACTGAAACAACATCTTAAAAACAGACTAAGTCAAATGGCAAAAGAGCTCCAAAAAGCCAATGAGGAGAAGAATGCCCTGAAAGGCAGAATTAGCCAAATGGAAAAGGAAGTCCAAAAGACCACTGAAGAAAATACTACCTTAAAAAGTATATTGGAGCAAGTGGAAGCTAGTGACTTGATCAGAAATCAAGATAGTATAGAACAGGGCCAAAGGAAGGAAATAGTGGAAGACAATGTGAAATATCTCATTACAAAAACTGCTTACCTGGAAAATAGATCCAGGAGAGATAATTTAAAATTTATTGGACTACCTGAAAGCCATGATCAAAAAAAGAGCCTAGATACCATCTAGGAGATATCATCTAGGAGATATCATCATGTCAAGGAGAACTACCCTGATATTCTAGAAGCAGAGGGTAAAATAGAAATTAAAAGAATCCACAGATCACCTCCTAAAATAGATCCCCAAAAGAAAACTCCTATTAATATTGTTGCCAAATTCAAGAGCTCCCAGATCAAGGAGAAAATACTGCAAGCAGCCAGAAAGAAACAATTTGAGTATTGTGGAAAAACAATCAAAATAACACACGATCTAGCAGCTTCTACAACAGGAGATCGAAGGGCTTGGAATATGATATTCCAGAGGTCAGTGGAGCTAGGATTGAAACCAAGAATTACCTACCCAGCAAACTGAATATCATGCTCCAAGGCAACATATGGATTTTCAATAAAATAGAGGACTTTCAAGCTTTCTCAACGATAAGACCAGAGAAGAATTGAATAACGGACTTTCAAACACAAGAATCAAGAGAAGCATGAAAAGGTAATCAAGAAAAAGAACAAGAAAAAGAAATTGGAAGGGACTTACTAAATATATATATATATATATATATATATATATATATGTATGTATGTATATAGACAGAGGGCACGGGGGAGTTGAATATGAAAGAATGATATATAAAAGAATTAAAATAAAATTAAAGGATGAGAGAGGAATATATTGAGAGAGTGAGAAAGGGAGAGATAGAATGAGGTAAATTATCTTGCATAAAAGTGGCAAGAAAAAGTAGTTCTGTAGGACGAGAAGAGGAGACAGGTGACGGGGGAGGAGTGATTCTTGCTCTCATCAGATTTGACCTGAGGAGGGAATACCATGTACACTCAATTGGGTGTCTTGCCCCACAGGAAAGAAGGAGGAAGAATATTAAAAAAAGGGGGGATGATAGAATGGAGTGTAGATGGGGGAGGAGGTGATTAAAAACAAACACTTTTGAAAAGGGACAGGGTCAAGGGAGAAAATTCAATAAAAGAAGATAGATTAGGAAAGAGCAAAATATAGTTAGTCTTTCACAACATGAGTATTGCGGAAGGGTTATACATAATGATACTCATGTAGTCTATGTGGAATTGATTGATTCTTAGGGAGGGTGGGTGGGAAGGGAAGAGGGGAGAGAATTTAGAACTCAAAGTTTTAAAAACAGATGTTCAAAAATAATTTTTTTTTGCATTCAACTAGGAAATAAGATACACAGGCAATGGGGCATAGAAATTTATCATGCCCTACAAGAAAGGAAGACAAAAGGGGATGGGAGGGGAGTGGGGTGACAGAAAGGAGGGTTGACTGGGGAATGAGGTAACCTGAATATACACAATCTTGTAGTGGGCAGGAGAGTGGAAAAGGGGAGAAAATTTGTAATTCAAATTCTTGTGAAAATCAATGGTGAAAACTAAATATATTAAATAAATTAAATTAAAAAAACATTTTTTACCAAATAATGAATTGTTATCCCAAAACCTTAACTCTTTACATGTCAAACACAACATTACTACATGTATTTGCTGCTGTGAATTGTATGTCTACTTTGTTGCATTTATTTACCTTTCTTTTTTTTGGCCAATACTAAACAGTTTTGATAATTACTGCCCTATAATACAGATTAAGTTTTGGTACTGCTAAACTTTGTTGTTTTATATATTTTTTCATTGCTTTCTTTAATATTCTTGACTTTTTGCTCTTCCAAATGAATTTTGTTATTATGTTTATGTAATTCAGTAAAATATTTTGGTAATTTAGTTAGGGTGTCATTGAATATATAAATTAGTTGTCATTTTTATTAGATTGGCCCTCATACCCATGATCAATTAATATTTTTCATGCTTCCTTTTCTCTATTTGCATTCCCAGTGAGTGTGTCAGTGTTTTGCTTATTGTAATTGATTAAGAAGTAATTTTTTTCACTCATTCAAGCACTCCTTCTTGCATCTTATTCCTTTTGATTTTGACATATTTTTTCTTCTGTATTTGCTTCTGGTGTTTCAAATCAGTCTTTCTCTTTTCAAAAAAAAAAACCTACTCACATTTGTCCAAAACTCCTATTGTGTCTTTTTATTTTTCCTCTGAATCCACCACTTATTATTCTAATATCTGTCCTTATTTCTTTTTAAACTTTTAATTATTGTATTGTTCTGTCGACTATTTTGATGTTTTTCCACTGGTTGTTTCACATCTAGTCCTGAATAGTAGTGGGAGCTGCACTGTGAAAGACATTAATTTCTGCCTATTGTAGCTTGCATTTAATCTTAGAAGCAACAGGGAGTTACTCCAGCTTTCTGAGTAGGAAAGTGACATGGTAAGGCATGTTGTTACATATAGTAATTTGATAACTGTGTGATGAATGGAGGATGGATTCTTGAGGAGCGAAGCCTTGAGTCCTGAAAACCAATTAAGAAAGCATTAAAATAATACAGAAGTTTTGGAGAGAGTGTGAACTAGGTAAATGGCCATTGAACAGAGAGCAGTTAAAAAAACCAAACAAACATTTCTCTGTACAAAGAACATAGAGGATATATCTAACTGTGGATTTCTGTGTCATGTAGCTTGTTGCCAAATAATCATAACTAATTTAGCATGTTAGATTTTTCTAATTATTCAATTTTGAATTTATGGAGTAAAACAAGCATTTCTAGAACACAGGATATTTTTTTAAAAGATGATTATAGGTGAAACTAAAAATCTATTATGTACAACTTCTTATTCCTTTTAAATATCTAATAAAATTATCATTTTTTCCTTTTGTTTTGTGCCCCCAACCCTAGAAATGGCTACCATCATACACAAATAAGTATATACACAAGACTTTCCATTTTTTCTAATATTATTCAATTTATCATTTTTTTATAGCACAGTAGTATTCCTTAATAATCATATACCAAAATTTCATCTTACTTAAAAAAAACAGAAAGACATGTTATTAACCTCCAGGGATACCCCTAGAACCCATGAATTGAGATGAATCCTTCATTGCTCTAAGGGACCAGCAATACTTGTGTGAATTAGAATGGGAAAAGAACCCTCTTAACCATATGTGGTCTACATTCCTTATTTTTATGTCACAAGCAGTCCTTCCAAAAGCCGTCTAAGAGCTAGGACTATTGTATTATTTTGAATTCTTGAATACTGAAAATGAATTTGATAAAATTGCTACTGATATTGATAATATCAAAGTCAGTTCTAGGGAACTTTGACTCATTTACCAGCAGTGATTCATGGGCCATTATCAAAATGCAAATAGCAACCCATAACTAATATATAAATAAATATATATATGTATATATATATATATATTATACATGCACATGTATGTACATATATGAGATTTTTCATTTATGAATGAACTAGGCTCAACAACAGTATGAAAGAATTCCAGTTTATGACTCATTCCTTTAAAAAAAGCTTCCTTTTCATTATTATTCTTAAAGTCTCTTTTATCTGCTTATTCCTTAAACTGTATATAATAGGATTTAGAAAAGGAGGAACTATGGAATAGAATATTGAAAAGATTATATCTTTAATGGAACCAGAGTCTGAAGGTGGTTGTAGGTACACATAAGAGACTGAAATAAGGAACAAAGAAACCACAATGATATGGGGAATACAAGTAGAGAAGGCTTTTCTTTGGTCTTCTTTCACTGGAAATCTGAGCACAGTGGAAAATATGCTAATGTAAGATGCAGTGATGAAGGTAAAGCAGGCAATGCCAATCACCAGACCAGAGACAAGTAAGGATAATGTATTGCTGAATGTCTCTGAGCAAGAGATCTTGAGCAGAGAGGGCATATCACAAAAGAACTGGTGGATCACATTGGACTGGCAGAAAGACAATCGAAATGTGTAACCAGTATGAAACCCTGCATACAAAAGGCCAGTGA
>CM053622.1:814487022-814506725 GCA_028646595.1 Phalanger gymnotis
GAGCTGAATAGAAAATTTGACTTTCAAACACAAGAATCAAGAGAAGCATGAAAAGGTAATCAAGAAAAAGAACAAGAAAAAGAAATTGCAAGGGACTTACTAAAGTTGAACTGTTTTGTTTACATTCCTACATGGAAAGATGATGTGTATGATTCATGAGACCTCAGTATTAGGGTAGCTGAAGGGAATATGCATGTATGTATGTGTATGTGTATATATATATATATATGTACATATATATATGTTTATGTATGTGTATATGTATGTGTATGTATATGTGTGTATATATATATATGTGTGTATATAAAGAGAGAGAGAGAAAGAGAGGGGGAGAGAGAGGGGGAGAGAGAGAGAGAGAGAGAGAGAGAGAGAGAGAGAGAGAGAGAGAGGTCGTAGGATGGGCTGAAGATGAATAAGGGATGAGAGACCAATATATTGATAGAGGGAGATAGGAAGAGATAGAATGGGGTACATTATCTTGCATAAAAGTGGCAAGAAAAAGCAGTTCTGTAGGAAGAGAAGAGAAGGCAGGTGAGTGGGAATGAGTGAATCTTGCCCTCATCAGATTTGACCTGAAGAGGGAATACCATACATACTCGGTTGGGTATCTTACTCCACAGGAAAGAAGGAAGAAGAGGTAAAAAAGGGGGGAATGATATAAGGAAGGTCAGATACAGGGAGGAGGTAATCAAAAGCAAACACTTTCAAAAAGGGCCACGGCCAAGGGAGAAAATTGAACAAAGTGGGATAGTATAGGGAGGAGCAAAATATTGTCAGTCTTTAACAACATGAGCATGGTGGAAGAGTTTTACATGATGATACACATGTGACCTATGTTGAATGGTTTGCCTTCTTAGGGAGGATGGGTGGGGAGGGAGAAGGGTGGAGAATTTGGAACTCAAAGTTTTAAAGGCATACGTTCAAAAATTTTTTGCATGCAATTAGGAAACAAGATATACAGCCAATGAGGCATAGAAATATATCTTGCACTACAAAAACTAAGGGAAAAGGGGTTTGGGGGGTGGGTGACAGAAGGGAGGGATGACTGGGGAATGGGGCAACTGGAATATATGCCATCTTGGAGTGAGGGGAGAGTAGAAATGGGGGGAAAATTTGTAATTCAAACTGTCATGAAAATCAATGTTGAAAACTAAAAATTTTAAATAAAATTAAAGAAGACAGCATACAGTTCCATCAATAGTAAAATACAAGTGAAGCTTGGCTCAGGAAGAAGGCAGGCGAAATTCAGTTTTATGCTGATAGCAACAATCCAAAGTGCTTCTATGATGCCCCAAAGGCTATTTATGGGTCAAAGACCTATGGTGCATCTCGCCTGGTTGATTTGTTGTTTTCCTTCATTCTCAGAGGGCCAAAATGACATGACTGTGCTGCAGTCAAGTTTCAAGTTGTCCAGCTGTGGTTCATCAGGCCAATATGAAATCAGAATGCTCTATCGCAGATTGGTCACAGATAGTCCCTGTGAACATTTGGAGTAGATTCTCTTAATTTGGGTATCTTCTTTTTCTTTTGACCTCTCATGGCATCTGCATTTGCTGCTTTATCACTTGCCTGTCACCACAGGACTATGAGACAGGTAAAATGGTAAAAATGATATGAATGATGTCTTTTGGCTCCTGGTTTAATTGGATTCATGTTAGGCAGAGTTGCACGAATTTGGTTTCCTCCCTCTCTGCTGCAGAGTCATCACAGTCCAGTGGCAGGTCAGAGACAGGATGACTGGTGATGGCTGGAGATGCAGTGGATGACCTCAGTGTCTTTGTTGTCTAATTAATCTCCAATGGCTCCACAGAACCTGCTTCAGTTGTCTTCATGACCACTGGAAAAAAAAAGTTGTTCTCATGTGTCCATTCCACCAGAGGAAGTCTTCACATCCTTGGAGCAGACACACCCCTCAACAAGACTTCGTAACTCAACAATGGGTTTAAGACCCTTTGGTCTCCTCAACCTGGTTTAGTTTGTGTGCTGTAATGGTTTACCTGGATGTGGTTGCTACACATGCCACAGCTTCTTGGAGATACAGGTTGGATGGAAAGCTGGGTGGAACAGCTGGACACCAAAGGTGGTAAACAGCCCTGAAAAGGGCTTGGCAACCAACTACTCAGCACTGATGGAGCCACATTGATTAGTGATAAGGACATTATCATAGAGAGATGGGCTGAACACTTCCATAGCATTCTCAACAGAACCTCATCAACAAATACGCTATTGATTGTTAACCTCAGGTTGAAATCATTCCCTCCCAACTGAAGAAGAGGTTTTGAATGCCTGTAGGATCATTTAGTCAAATTCAACTTCCTTGAATGTTTATAAGCAGGAACACTTTGCCCTCATTACCTTCTTTATTCACATCCTCCCCTGGACCAGGGATACTGGGAACCCATATAGGACAGCCAGGAATAATGAAATACATGCTTCTCTCTTGCCTTCTTCCTTGTATCACTCCCAACCTTGAATCACTCAAAACCTACCTGATACATCTCTTTTGTGGGAAGAAAACTTGCAACTGCCCAGATTAACTTTATTGCTTGCCTTTCCTGGGCCATCAACCTTCATCTTGACTTTTGCCTTGCCAATGGACGTCAATGGCTGGAGGAGAAAGTGAGCTTGATATCTTTGCACAGCTCTGCCTCACTTAAATCCAATTCATGTGCAAGTCATAATGACATGCGTCCTCTTGGAGATGAAAAGGATGAAGAACAAACAAGAACTACAGCTTGTCTTCATGACTACTCCCTTTTTCTCACCCTAGTAAACCTAAATTTCTTTTGGGCTGGGTTACTGTTCATATGGGTATGTCTAGGTGGTGTAGTAAATACAGTTCTGGGCCTAGAGTCAAGAATACTCCTTTTCCTGAGTTCAAATCTGGCCTCACATGCTAGCTGTATGACATTGGGCAAGTCACTTAATGCTGCTTGCCTCAGTTTCTCCATCTGGAAAATGGCCTGGAAAAGGAAATGACAAACCACTCCAGTATCTTTGCCTAGAAAACTCTAAAAAGGAGCACAAAAATTCAGATACAGCTAAAAAACAGCTAACCAACAACAATAAAAAAAATTTTCACATAGTTTGAATGAAGTAAGACTCACCAACTCTATGTCCTTAAGCACTACATATATATATATATATATATATATATATACACACACACATATATATACATATATATATATATATACACACACACATATATATTTATATCCCCCAGAAGTTGTGATTTAATATTACACCCTCTAGACTTTTAACACTGTCATTTGATCTATTGATATAACTTAAGATGATTTTGCCATTTACGCCACTGAAAATTTAGGATGCCTGAGCATCTCGTCTATGCTATAGCTAAACATTCTTGTATGTTTTATTTCCTCTACTTAGAATATAAGTTCCTCAAGAGAATGAACTGTTTCCCTTTTCTATTTGTATTCCCAGGATTTAGCCCAGTGTTTGGCTTATTTGTAAGTGCTTAAGATACACATTTTGTTCATTCAGTCAGTCACTCCTTCTGACATCTTATTGCTTCTTATTTTATTTACATGATTTTTCTTCTGTATTTGCTTGTTTTATTCCAAATCAGTCATTTCCTTTTTTCTTTGTTTTTGTTTTGTAATTTTAGACTCAAGCACCAGAACACAAATACAGAACAGAGCAAACAAAAACACAACATAAATTTAAATGTTGGAACTTATATAAGAGGTAAGAAAGAAAAAAATGATATGTCTACAGCAGAACATAAAAGAGGATTCAAAGTATATAACAATAAGTTTCCCTGTAAAGAAAGACGGTATAACAAATAATACCTTTGTTGTTGAGAACCGTCCATCTTTCCTTTGCAAGTATCCTTTTTCTTTCTGTTTGTGCAATTTTTACTTTGCTCTTTTTTTCCCTACCTCAGCCCCAAAAGGCTACAATTAAATTTCTATATGTTTTTCTATAACAATAGATATATGCATAGACATATACATATACACATACATATATAGATATATACTTTCCCAAATAAATTCTACTCTTGATCTTTGTTTCTATGTTTGTGCATATCTCTTGTTTCTTCCCCCCACCTCCTCAACTTTAATTCTACAAGCTACTTTGCCTTCCTATTAATTGCCTACCCCCATCCAAGGACCCCTTCCCTATCTGCCCATTCCCATAAATTAATAAGAACCACAGAAATACATTTTACATTTTACATATGTAAAAAGTAAATTGTCTGTCCTTATTGAATCCCTTATAATGAGTCTTTGGTATGTACATTAGGTTTCTTTTGTTTTTTGTGTGTTGAATCTTCTACTAAGTTTAGGTTTTTTTTTTTTAACAAAGTCTCAAAATTCTGAGAGTTTATCAAATTTCCATTTTTTCATTTATGATAAAACTTAACTTTGAAGGGTAAGATATTTTCAGCTTGAGCCCCAGGTTTTTTGCTCTTTAATACATAGTGTTCCAAGACCTGGGGTCCTTTAATATCTCCTCTGCAAGGTTTTATGTGATTCTACTTGTGGCACCATCATATTTTAACAGTTTTATTAATGTTGCTTTTAATATTTTATCCTTGAGCAGGGGGTTTCAGAATTTGACTAGAGTCATTCAATTTTTCAAAGATGATAATAATATTTTTCCTAAATATTCAATTGTTTGCTTTTATATTTTATTCTCTGAATCTACTGCTTATTAATTTAATATCTATTCTTTGTTTTTTTTCTTTTTCAAATGTTGAATTTTTTCATTGCACGTATTACCATGTGGTTGTTCTTCAACTTGCTATTTCTTGTCTACTCTTGAATAGTAGGTGGTAGCCACATTGGGAAAGAAATTAATTTCTGCATATTTTAGTTTGCATTTAATCCCAGAGTCAAGTGGGAGCTATTAGAGCTTTCTGAGTAGAAGAGTGACATGTTTAGGCATGTTGCATATGTACATACACACATACACACATATGTACATAGATATATGTATCTATATGCATGTGTATATATATGCACAGATACATTTCATGTTTATATACACATGTATGTGGACATATGCATATATGTGTGTGTTTATATATGTGCACATATATTCACACATACACACATATACACATAATATATATTATATATATACATACATATATATAATTTGACAACTATGTAAAGAACAGAGTATGGATCCTAGAGGAAATAATCTCTGAGTTCTAAAAACAAATTAGGAGAAAATTAAAATAACTCAGAAGTTTTGGGGAGTAAATGAACTAATTAAATGGCCATGTGAGTGGAGAGAAGGTTAAAAAAAGCACAATTCCATATGCAAAGAAGAACATAGAGGGTATATCAAACAATGGATCTTTATTCCCTAAATCTGGTTTTCTTTTTAAGCCCCCAAAATCTAGTGTGTTACTTAAAAAGGATATCCCACTAACCTTCAGGGATACTCCTAGAACACTTAGGTTGAGATGAATTCTGCCTTCCTATAAGGGACCAGAACTATCTGTGTCAGTTTGGATTGGAAAAAGAACTCTCTGAATCATATATCACTTATATGTCCATAATCAGTGCTGCCAAAGACCTTGGGCTAAGGGAATTATAATATTTTGAATTCTTGAATATGTTCAAAGTCAATGCTAGAGACTTTTTACGCATTTAGACCAGTGATTTATTTGTACTCAACAGCATACAAATAGAAACCCATGAACTGAAAAAATCACCAACCAAAATATATGTTTTAATGGGATTTTTCATATGTAGATGAATTAGGTTCAACAACATTGGGTAACAACTACAGTTTATGCTTTATTCCTTTAAAGAAAGCTTTCTCCTCATTACTATTCTTAAAGCTTCTTTCATCTGCTTATTCCATAGACTGTATATAATGGGGTTCAGAAAAGGAGGAATTATGTAACAGCATAGGGAAAGGATTATATCTTTAAGGGACCCAAAATCTGAGGCAGGTTGTAGGTGTACAAAAAAGGATGAAATAAGGAATAAAGAAACCATAATGATGTGGGGAATTGTAGTAGGAAGGCTGAATTTATAATCTCAAATATAATCGTGTGTATGTTTGAATGGTTCAGAATCACAAGGTATGAGAGATTTTCTAAGTAGAAAGCAACAGAACATTTATTTAGGCCCCAGAGCAACAAATTAGTGAACCAGCCTCCCAATTCCGACATCTTGACCAAAAAAACCCAGGCCCAGTAGGCCCGCCTCACAAGAGAAACCAGGAGGCCACATAAAAAATAAGAAGGTATTTAGCCAAATCATATTTACTGGCCTCAAGTCCTCGCTGGCACTCCTGGGTTCACACAGGTCTCCTGCTTCAGCTTTTTTCAGCTTCAACTGTAGTTGCCTCTTGGCTCCCCTTTCCTCATAGCCGAGCCTCTGGCGTTCTCAACAACCAGAGACCATTGGTTCTTGAGTTGGCCCCTCTTAAGTCATCAATCTACACCCACACAGGTTTTACACCTGATAGGGCTTTGGGCCTGGGGCTTAGCACTTAACAGCTGAAAGTACTTTCACTCAAAGTAAACAAAAGCCAAACTCCTCAAGTGCTAAAGAGCCCATTTTGCCTTATGACAAAGGAACACAAGTAAAGAAGGTTTTTCTTTGGTGTTCTTTCACTGGAAATTTGAACACAGTGGAAAATATGCTAATGTAAGATGCAGTGATAATGGTAAAGCAGGCAATTCCAATCACCAGACCAGAGCCAAGTAAGGATAATGTATGCCTGAATGTCTCTGAGCAAGACATCTTGAGTAGAGAGGGGATATCACAGAAGAACTGGTGGTTCACATTGGAATGGAAGAAAGACAATTGAAATGTGTAACTTATATGAAACCCTGCATACAAAAGCCCAGTGAAAAAAGCATATTAAAGTCATCTGCATACAGACTCTGGGATTCATAACCACTGGATAGAGAAGTGGTTGGCATATGGTGACATAATGATCCTTGGCCATGACAGTGAGCAAAGTAACTCAACATATGCTATGAAAGTCACCAGGAATATCTGAGCTGCACATCCAGGAATTGAGATAGCTCTGTTGTTCACCAGGAAGTTAAATGCCTGGGGAAGCATTATTGATATGAAGCAGGCATCCACAATGGACAGATTCCTAAGGAAAAAGTATATGGGGGTGTGGAGTCTCCTGGTCAAAGGTTGTGACAATGACAACGAGGATATTCCCCATCAAGGCTGGTGAATAAATGAGAAAGAAAAGCAAAGAATATAAGATCTGCAGCTCATGGGTGTCAGAAAACCCCATTAGGAGAAATTCAGTCGGAGTGGTGGTAAAATAAGGCATTTTCAGTCTCCAGTGAGTGACCTAGGGAGACAAAGAAACATGAAACAGTCCATAAACCAGCAACTATTAAGGCCATAGTGTGTGTGTGTGTGTGTGTGTGTGTGTGTTTTTATCATTTTGTCATTAGTGTTGTCATTTTTAAGTGTTTAAGACATGGACCCTGTCCTGTACTGACTATCTGACCTGGGGCAAGTCAGCTTACTGCTCAAGACCTAAAAAAGCTCTCTAACAGTTACATGAGAGGTGCAGAACTATGCTGGTAAAGGACATCCCTGTACTTGGGAATTCTATCTATTGAAGAATTAATACTTAAGGAAACAAAGTAATATTCCCAGTAACCTTAGATTGAGTTCCTGTTTTCTATAGTGTGTTGGCTATTTGTGAGTGAATACATCTGCATGGATAATCTGACTTAGATAGGAAGCCACCAACGAAGATGATGATCCTTAATTTTTTAAAGACCTTTGAGATATGGTCTTATTCTGTCTTTATATCCCTTTCCCACAGACATCTCATCTTTATGAATAGCCACAAACAGTATAGAAGAGGAAGTCAGAAATTTAAAAAGACGTAATTTCAAATCTGTTCATGGCTTTTGCTGCCAATGGAGATAGGGACTATGATATTTCCTTCTACCATTTCCCTGTACATGCTTTCCCGCTGATGGGAAGAAGAAATTTCTAGTAAATGGAAGATATATACAGCAATATATTTCCACTATCTAAGCCCGGGAAGATGGGGAAGTCTGCTGATCAGGCCTGCTATTCTCTTTGCTTCTCTGGATAGTCTCACTTCAACAAATTGTCACCATAGCTGGTCATTGACTTTCCTGGCCTTACCCCTTCAATTTTCTTCCATTCAGAGGCATCAGGCAAGCAAAATGAATGCCCTACCACCCCCACCCCGCCCCACGCCCCGATCTACTTTTGTCTCATATGGAATGGCATCCAAGGATGCACATCGTCCTAATATGACACCCCTTTTATTTTATGTGCACTACTTCCCTAAGGAAATATTTCAAGATTAAAGATCCAGGATTTTGGGACAATCTGTAGGCAAATATTTCTTTGGCAACTAACATCTTTAAAGGAATAGCAAGTAGGTCCTGACATAGGAGCTACATTTTGGTTGCATTTAATAAATAAGTACATATACATATAGGTATATGTGATCATATATATATATATATGTATATATATATATATATGATTTTTTTTAAATTTCTGTCCCATTTTGCTCCTCCTCACCCACCCATTGAGTTGACAAAAATAAAACCTATTATATATATTTATAGTCACTTAAAAATGACCACATTAGCTGTCAGAGAAAGAGAGAAGGAAAGACAGACAGAAAGAAAAAAAAGACAGGAAGGAAGGAATGAAGGAACAAAGGAAGGAAGGAAAGATGGAAGGAAGGAAAGAAAGAAAAAGAAAAAAAGAAGAAGAAGGTAGGAAAGGAAGAATGAAGGAAGGAGAAAGAGAGGAATGGAAGAAAAAAGAGGAAAGGAAGGAGAAAGGAAAGGAGAGGGAAAGGAAAGGAGAGGGAAAGGAAGGGAAGGGAAGGGAAGGGAAGGGAAGGGAAGGGAAGGGAAGGGAAGGGAAGGGAAGGGAAGGGAAGGGAAGGGAAGGGAAGGGAAGGGAAGGGAAGCGAAGGGAAGGGAAGCTCATCACCTCAGTTTCCAATTCATTGCCACAAGAATTTCCTTAAATACATTTGTGCATATGAGTCCTTTCCTTCTTTTATTACTCATTTTGGAATAAGTAGTGTCATTGCATCAAAGGGTATTCTTCATAAATCAAATGTTTGATTGTCATTGCTCAAAATTGCTTTCCATAATTGTTGGACCAGTTCAGAGCTCCCCAAGAAATGTTCTCTCTGTTTTCCCACTGAAGAACTACATATTTTTAAAAAAATTTGTTTTACAAATGAATACTAATGAGAGTGATAGGGAAATTGTAATCACTCAATGTGATATAAACAGGAAAAAAGATGCCAATTAAATGTAAAATGATATATCAGAGACCTCAGGTGCAAGTTGTCCAGGTTTGTAGCATCAAGGTACCACAGTACAGAGAAAAACGTTCCTGCAGGTCCAAGACAAAACTACTTTCCAAATACTTGTCATATGAGAAAACCTAAAGTTGAGTCTCTTCAAAGTATTGGCACCTGGTTTGAGCAGAAGAAGTTTTCAGCCCTGTATCTGAGGCCGTCATTGCCGATAATATACTAAGAAGCAATTGGGGAAACCTATTGGGATTCCTGTTTCCTATATGACCACATTGCCAAATGGAGCTTCATTTTATATGAATTTTAGTAATGTTTCAAAAGAATGAACAATAAAGGCTGTTTTATTTTGAAGTATTATATGTGTTGACCTACCTGTTGCAGTTCCAATGAGTTATATGGTGAGCTCTATGTCTAGGCAGGGTCACAGAGGGACCAAATATCAGCAGCCTGGCTGGCAACTGAATGAGTGGAAAAGAGGACGTAGTTTTAGAGAGAGAAATAGGACAAAAATATGAAATTCACAAGTATTTAAAGTGTGTTAGAGATACTGAAGCTCTCTAGGTGTCAAGGCAGAAGACATGGCTTTCAGGTGACAAAGTGCCAAATGTTTTAGGGTTCTCTCACCTCTTTTGTTTGCATTTCAAGTTTCATATTTAGCTCATTCAAAACATTGGAAATGTCTCTGGTCAACATTTTCTTGCACTTGAAATAGTGAACATTGAAAATGTTGGCACCTATGAAAGAGTACCATCTTCCTCCTTACACTTACTGCCCTTTAGCCAGGGGTGACTGAAGAAAATATTTGTGCCAGAGTGACTGCTTGGTGCAATGATGGAATTTTTTTTTACTCTCTATGGGGAAACATGCTGATTTTTACTTTGTATCGGGAAAGACATTGGGTTCACATTTGAGTTAAACCACTTCCCACTTGCAACATTAAGCAAGTTACATTTTCTCACTGTGCATTTTTCTTGATCTCTAAAGTGAAATAATTGTATTGAATGGCATATTATTGTCTATTCCATTTCTACATCTATTATAGAAACCCATACAACCACATAATCAAATCTATATGAAATGTCCTCATGTGTCCCCACTGAATTGAAATATTTGACTGTTTTTCATGTTCTGCAGACTGAATCACTCTTAATTCTAACCACAGTTCCACTTATATTTCCTTTCACTAAGACATGACTTCCCTTTACCAAGAAGGAATGAAAGTAAGAAAATGTTTACAAAAATGACAAACAGAAAAATAGGGAAAGAAAGAGAGAGAGAAAAAGAAAGAAAGAAAGAAAGAAAGAAAGAAAGAAAGAAAGAAAGAAAGAAAGAAAGAAAGAAAGAAAGAAAGAAAGAAAGAAAGAAAGAAAGGTGGAAGGAAGGAGAAAGAAAAAAGGTAAAAGAAAGAAAGAAGAGGAAGAAAGAAAAAAGAGCAAAAGGAAGGGAAAGAAAGAAATGTAGGAAGGAAGGAAGAAAGAAAGAAAGAAAAGAAAAGAAATGAAAAGAAAAAGAAAGCAAGATAGACAGGGAAGAGGGAGGGAGCAGCAAACAAATAATGAGGGAAAGCATTTAATTCAAACTCATTTCATTTTAGAAGTCTCTTTGCTGTTAGTTTCTCTAATCTGAACTGCTCGAAGATGATATCACTGAATTCCTATGCCATGGAAAAGACCTACAGAATTCCCCCAGCTCAAGCTGGACTGGCAGAAAATAATGAAGTTTCCCTTGTCTTCTGGCCATCATAATTCTATTCTCCTTGGTTAGGAAGTATGTTTTTTCCCTTCATTTTCCCCATTACATTTAATGCTAGTGTTAGACAGTACGTTTGACAGGAAGGCCCCATAGGCCAATTTCACCTCTGCTAGATATTTCTTGCATCTCCTTGAAGATATTGTCCCTGCTCTTCAGCATAATACTGAGAGGTAAAGGTCATTTCCCTAAGGTAATTGTCTCTGGGTAGCAAAAGACAAGGTGCCAAATGAAGTGCTCTCAAGAGCAGTGGGTTGGAGTTGAAGAAGGATTGACATGCATGTGAATATATATTATGGCTGTAGGATTCATTATCTATCAGGTTCCCACAAAAGAATCAAATAAGCTCCTTTCACCCATTCTTGAAAAGGGAGACGAGGAGAGATCTGTGTGCTGAGGGGTTATTTGGCCTGTTAGCTCAGTTGATACAGATATACTGTGGCTATGGTTGTGGCTTTGACAGACATATAGGCAAGACAGCTTCAGGGAAGCTGTTTTAAAATGTTTTAAAATATATTTTACTTTATATATCACATTCAGTTCCAAAGAATCCTTATCACACTTTTGCCTTTCTTTACAAGAGAGATAGTAGTTAAGGAAACCTATTAATAAAGTAATGACATCTGACAGATTAGAAAACATCTGAAACTCATAGCTCCCCATCTATCTACCGAGAGGAAAGTGGTGTGTTCCACCCAGTTCACTTTGTGTTCTCTGGTCTCTTACTCTCATCTTCTTTTTTCACATTTAATATTTGATCTTAGAGCAAAACATATCTTCTTACATTAACAAAACAATGTTATGACAAAAAGAGTTGCTATGAATGCTCTCATATCTATGTTACTGTCATTTCTGTAATTGAAGTGATTGAGGTATATGCCCACTAAGGTCTCTCGGCATTAAAGGTTACATACAATCCAATGATTTTTCTTGAAAATTCTAAGCTGATTTCCAAAGTGTTGATTAGATTTGTAGACACACCAGAGATGGATCTACTTGTCTGTTCCCCCCTCCCCGGCCTTTCCAATACTGACTTTTTCTAACTTTTGTCAACCTTCACTGGTTTCATGTTCTGTCTAGAATCCATATGGTGATATGAATGATCCTGGGTAACTCATTTTACTCTCAGTTCTCTAGGAGGTACTTTAACAATGTAAGTGATAGATTAGCTGATTAGCAGTGGTAGGGGGAATTTTCTTAAACAGCAGCTTAATTAACCAATAAAATTACAGGTCCATCCCAGTCCCTATATTTGTCATGAACAACTCTACCAAATAGAACATAATACAGTACTTGATACGTTTTATGTAATTTTTTTACGAACCTATTGATTGGTGGAACAAAATAACCTCATAAATTAATAGTAATTAGACATATTAGTATACGATGTCAGTTTCTCAGGTTTTTTTTTCATCCTTCATAATGAAATGGTGTCTTAACTTGAACATGAATCAGATTTCAGTGAGACAGAGTTGCACGTGATCATCAGCTTGACTCTCTCTTCCAGAGTCATAGAAGTCCAGTGGCAAGGCAAAAGTCATGATGGATGACTTGGTGTCTTCTTTGTTGTCTGACCAAGCTCTAAGCTCTTCACACTGCCTGCCTCAACCGCCTTCATGACCATTGGAACAAAGTGTTCTCATTCATCCATTCTGCTGGGGGAAATCTTGACATGCTTCGATATACTTCTAACTCCCCATTGGAATTAAGGCCTGTTGTTTATCCTCAACCTAGTTTGCCCTATTTAAAAGATGGTTTTACCAGGGTTTGGCCATTGTACATGCTACAACTTCTTGGAGCCAAAGCTGAAAGTTGAGTGACGAGTAGACAACAAATGTAGATGGGCAGCCCAGAAAAGGGCTCAGCAAACCCTCGTACCAGTGGTACTATTTCTCCTTTAACACCCCATACTAACCCCATGAATAAGTTGCAATGAATCCAGAGAACAATAAATAAAGTGACAAGAAATGTTAATCCCGAGTCATATGAAGACGAGTCATTTAGCCTACAAAAGAGCAAACTAAGAGAGGACATAATAGCTGGCTTCCAATATTGGAAGGCTTTCACGTGGAAAAGTGATGAGTCCACTTTTCAGGAGTTTTAAAGATACCTAACACCTTAGAGAGACCGTAGAGGGGACTGAGTTGAAATATATAGCTTTAGATATTCCTTCCATCTCTCAAACTTGGTGGTTATTTGACTATTATGTTGTGGGGTTGGCTTTTTTCATCAGTGGTGTCAAATTCCAATTGAGATATCACTAAACTACAGATGAGGATGCCTGTGGACTGTATGTTGAATTAGAAAACCACATATTGACATTATTTTTTTAACATTTTTATTTGTTTTGTTAAGTATCTTCTAATCACCTTTTAATGTGATTAGCTTGGCACTCAGAAATGTTGTTAACCATATTGTGGCCTTTACTTCACATATTTTATACTCCAACTTTATATCATATA
Source organism: Phalanger gymnotis (assembly GCA_028646595.1). Taxonomy (NCBI): domain Eukaryota; kingdom Metazoa; phylum Chordata; class Mammalia; order Diprotodontia; family Phalangeridae; genus Phalanger; species Phalanger gymnotis. The sequence continues at coordinate 814,500,531 of CM053622.1, forward strand.
TTTATATTGATTCCCTGTAGATTTGTATTGTTCAGTTTTTATCCATCATCCAATCCTTTACTGATCTACTAAGTTTAGCTGCATTAAATTTATTTTATGTCTAAAAGAAGAATTGGTAAATAAGTTATTATCTTACCACACTCAATGTTAATGTTAAGATACTTTGATACCTTCATTAAAATATAATTTCAATTTTTAAATGCCTCAATCATAATTTTCAGTTGAAATTATTTAATCAAGCCTGGTCATTAGACTAAAGATAAAAAGTCCTTGGAACTGGAGTCATATTGCACACGAATGATAGTTGGAAAATTTGTTCATATCCTAGGATTATGTGCATAATATTAAACCAAAGAATGTCAAATTCGAGAATTTCAATAAAAGCCATGAGGGAGAACTAATTGTTGGGAGGATGAGTTAAGAGATTCTTCGGTTTTAGATTTGGCCTTGGTCTCCTCCCCTCCTCCCTTTTGACTGGAGTAAAACCATTTGTTTTCTGAAGAGCCTGAAGAATTTTGCACTTCCCATATTTGTATGGCTGTTCTAGTATTTTTTCCCATACCTGCTGCTGTTCCTGTGTTGGACAGTTACAGATAGACCAGATGAAGATGTATGTATTCACAAGAATCATGGTAGAAGTTATGCTATACATAAAGGGAAAATTTCAAGCAACCTCGGCAGGGGACAAAAAAGACTTCTGAGAACCTGGACCTGGATGTTACTCATGTGCCCCATGTCTATATTAGCAGATCCTTCACTGGAGAGGGGGAGAGCAAAAGAACTCTAGTACATTAAGTGGCCCTCCTCCAGCAAGCATGTGGGAAGATGTGGACAAAAATCTCACTAGATCATCTGGCTTTGATGAGCTACGATATATATTGTTTTAGGAAATTTCTAAATTATTGATATCACAGATTCATTTGAAAATTTGAACTTAATCATATCTTAGAAGGATATGTTATTTTGGGCATAGAAAACAATTGCCTGTCCTTTTAAAAAACCTTTAGATGGTGGGTCAGAGCCAAGATGGCAGCCTGAAAGCAGCACCTTACAGGAGCTCTCTCACAAATTCTGTCAGATACCTCTAAAAAGCGAATCTAAACATAGACTGCTGAATAATTGACTGAATGGGGCAGGAGCACCAGGCATGGAACAGTAGCAGACCACACCAGAATGGGAGCAACAGAGGAACCCAGTCAGATGGCAGATCTGGTAGAGTCCTGGGCATGAGAAATGTGGGAGCAGGATTAGGCCCAAGGCAGAAGTACTGCCTACAGCACAAATCAATCCCCAGGCCTCTCAGTCCAGTACAGGAGTCTTTTGGAGTACCAAAGACACCATCTCAGAGCCTGTGGCTGCAGGAGCAGCTATGCCTGAGGCCTCCAGCCCACACACAGTCTAAAGGTTTGAAACTCACCTTCTTGAACATCTGTGAGACATGAGAACAAGGTAAAATATCTCTCTCACCCTCCCTCAGCCAAATAATACCCCCTCTGGAGAAAAACTGAAATAGAGGAGCCACTAGTGAGGCTTCATTAGCTTTATAGCTTGGGAAGCTGAGGAGTCCCCCTCTTGTGGTCACAGAAGGAGATTAGTGCAGGAAGAGAGCTGTCCCAGCAGGCCCTACCTCAGCAGAACAGAGGGAGCTTCGCTCAGCAAGCAATCATCAACACCAGGACAACAGACACTTCTTTGCACAGCCAGGGGGAGTGGCAGACACAAGCACAGACAACTGCTGAGGCCACCAAAGCTGTAGGGAAGGCCTAGAGGGAGAGGAGACTTCCAGCAGCCAGATGACCCCTCCCCACCCACACCTCACAATACTAAGGCCACAGCACACAAAGTCAGTGAGCTCCAGAAGCAGAGATCTACTTTAGAAGCCAGGGGAAGAAAAAAACATGAAAAAGAAATAGGGAATATCAAAATACCTATTCAGAAGAGGATTGACGCCATACCCACATGTGAAACCTCAAAAGGGAATGTGGGCTGGTCTCCAGCCAAAAAAGCATTCCTGGAAGAACTCAAAGAGGATTTTGAAAAGCAAATTAGAGAGGTAAAAGAAGAGAACAAATGTCTAAAAAGTAAAATTGGTGAAATGGTTAAGGAGATTCAGAATATATTTGGAGAGTATAAATCCTTAAAAAGTAAAATTAATCAAATGGAAAAGGAGACACAGACGTTAAATAAAGAAAACAATGTATTAAAAGTTAGAACTGGAGAAGAAGTTAATGGCTCTATGAGACACCAGGAATCAGCCAAACAAAATATAAGGAATTCAAGAAATAGAGGAAAATATGAAAAACAATTGACCTGGAAAATAGTTCCAGGAGAGATAATCTAAGAATAATTGGTCTACTGGAAAGCCATGATGAAAAAGATTCTGGACAGTATCTTCCAAGAAATCAGCAAGGAAAATGGTTCTGAGGTCCTAGAACCAGAGGGAAAAATAGTCATTGAAAGAATCCACCAATCATCCTCTGAAAGAGACACCTAATTAAAAACTCCAAGCAATATTGCAGCCCAATTCCAGAATTATCAAGTCAAGGAGAAAATGCTGCAAGCAGCCAGAAAGAAACAATTCAAATATCCCAGAACTAAAGTCAGGATCACACAGTGTCTTGCAACTTCTACAATAAAAGAGAGAAGGAATTGTAATAAGATATTCCAAAAGGCAAAGGAGCTTGGACTACAACCAAGGATCAACTACCAAGCAAAATTGAGCATAAATTTTCAAATAAGGAGATAGACATTCAATGAAATAAGGGAATTCCAGACATTCCTGATGAAAAGGTCAGAGCTCAATGGAAAATTTGATCTTCAAATACAAAACTCAAGGGAGATGTAAAAAGGTAACCAGGTAGGGGGGAAACTGTATTATTCAATGAGGAAAAATTGTTTACATCCTTATGTAGGATTACATTGATTTATATATGTATATCAATCTTCAGAACGGTTCAGTTATTATGACAATTGAAAGGGATATACATAGACTGAGGGTGTCAGTATAAAGTAACTAATTTGATGATAAAAAGCACAATTAAGGAATGCAAAAGGATTGTTCTGGGAGAAGAGGTAAGGAGATAGTAGAAAAGGATGAATTAGCACTCATGAAGAGGCAGAAAAACATAGAGGGAAAAAGGAAGTGAGAAAAGCAGTATTTGAGCTTTTGCTCTCATCAGATTTGGTTCAAGGAGGGAATAATATACTCTGACAAGTATAGAAATCAAACTTGTCCTACAAGCAGTAAGAAAGGAAAGCGGAAAGAAAAGGGGGGGGTCGAAGGAAAGAAAGAAGTAGAAGGGGAAATGAGTAAGATAAGGGAGGGGGGGTCATTAGGGAAAGGAAAATGATGAATACAGTGGTCAAAAAAACTCTTTTGAGAAATGGAAGGGAGAAGGGAGAAATAAAAGCATCAACAGGGGGGGAAATAGGATGAGAAAACCTCCTCGTCTCTGAACTTGATAAATCTAACCTCAAAATAAAAAAGAAAGAAGTCAAGGAAGTGAATAGAATTTTAGAAAAGGTAGGTATAATAGATGTCTGGAGAAAACTGAATGGGAATAAAAAGGAATATACCTTTTTCTCAGCACTAGACGGCACATACTCAAAAACTGACCATGTACTAGGGCATAAAAACCTCTCTGTCCAAGGCAGAAAGGCAGAAATAATCAATGCATCCTTTTCACATCATGATGCAATTAAACTTATTTGTAATAAAAGACCATGGAAAGATAAACTAAAAATTAATTGGAAACTAAATAATCTAATCCTAAATAATAGGTAGGTCAAAGAACAATTCATGGAAACAATTAATAACTTCATTCAAGGAAATGACAATAATGAGGCAATATACCAAAACTTACGGGATACAGCAAAAGCAGTTCTTAGGGGAAGTTTTTTTTTTTTTAATCTCTAAATGCTTACATGTATAAAATAGATAAAAAGGACATTAATGAATTGGGCATGCAACTGAAAAAGCTAGAAAAAGAACAAATTGAAAATCCAAATGTTGAAATTATTACATCTTTAATGGAACCAGAATCTGAAGGTGGTTGTAGGTACACATAATAAAATGAAAAAAGAAACAAAGAAACTAAAATGATGTGGGGGACACAAATAGAGAAGGCTTTCTTTTGGTCTTCTTTCATTGGAAATTTGAGCACAGTGGAAAATATGCTAACGTAAGATGCAGGAATGAAGGCAAAACAGCCAACTCCAATCACCAATCACCAGAGTAGAGACAAGTAAGGATAAAATATTGCTGAAAGTCTCTGAGCAAGAGATGTTGAGTAGAGAGGGGATATCACAGAGAAACTGGTGGATCACATTGGATTGGCAGAAAGACAATTGAAATGTGTAAACACTATGGAAACCTGCATACAAAAGGCCAGTAAACAAGGAGATTAAGGTCATCTGAATACAGATGAATACAGACACAGGGACTCATGATCACTGAATAGAGAAGTGGGTGGCAAATGGTAACATAATGATCACGGGCAATGCCAGTAAGCAAAGTAAACTCCATATATGCAATGAAATTCACCAGAAATACCTGAGCTGCACATCCAGTAACTGAAATACTTCTGTTGTACACCAGGGAGTTAACAGATGCCTGGGGAACAGTTATTGATATGAAGCTGGCATCCACAATGGACAAATTCCTAAGGAAAAAGTACATGGGGGTGTGGAATCTCCTGTCACAGGTGGTGATGATGACAATGAGGAGATTCCCCATCAAGCCTGCTGAGTAAATGAGAAAGAAAAGCGATCTGCAGCTCACGGCTGTCAGAAAACCCCATAAGGAGAAATTCAGTCACAGTGGTGGTGAAATTAGACATTTTTAGACTCCAATGAGTAACCTGGGGAGCCAAAGAAAAATGAAACTCTCCATCAGTCAATGATTATTAAGGCCATACTGTGTGTAGGAGAGACTACTTCATTTTTTTCATTGCTGTATAAGACATGGCCCCTGTAGTGTATAGGCTGTGTGACCCTGGGAAAGTCAGCTTACCCCTCAAGGAAAAATTATGAGTTACCTGACAGGTGGAGACCTATCCTGATAAAGGAAATTACTATACCTGGGAATTACAACTATTAAAAACATGGATGCTTAAGGAAGCAAAATAGTGTTACCAAAGACCCCACATTGACTTCTTTTGTTCTGTAATGTGTTGACTATCTGTGAGTGAACACATGAGAATAGACAATCTGACCTAGGTCAGAACCCACCAATGAAAACGATGATCTTCAATTTTTTTACGTCCTCTGAGATGTGGTCTTAGCCTATCCTTATATTCATTTCCTGTTGTCTTTTCATTTTTATTGATATCCATGAACACCTTGAAGGAAAAGTCAGAAATTTTAAAAGACATAGTTTCAAAAATACTGACTGCTTTTGCTGGCAGTGGAGATAAAGATTGTAACTTTTTCTCCTACAACTGCCCTCAACACACTTTCCCACTGATTGGAAGAAGAAATTGAAGGTGAATAGGAGATATAAACAGCCATATATTTCCCCTATCCAGGCACAGGAGAATGGTGAAGTCTGCGGACCCAGCCTGCTGCTCTCTGCTTCTCTGAATAGTCTCACTTCATCTAATTGTCACTGTAACTGGCAACTTGCTCTCCTGATCTTATCATTTCAATTTTCTTCCATTCAGAGGCATTAGACAATGAAAAATAAGTGCCTTACCACCCCCCAACTCTACCCCTGTCTCATATGGAATGGCATCCAAGGGACTATAATGTCCTGAGACTCCATCCTCCTTTCTCTTAAGGCCACTATTTCCCTAAAAAATCATTCAAAGTTAAAGACCTAGGATTTGGGGACAATTGGTATTTCTTGGACATTAATTATCAATGATAACATTTTTAGTTGAGTAGTAATCAATTGCTGGCAGAGGAGCTACATTTTTGTTATGTTAAAGACATACATACATACATATATACATAGATATATTTGTAATCACATATATGTATATTTGCTTTTTATTCATTTTCAGTTCTGAATAGTGTTCCATATTCCTCATCCTGACTCACCCATTGAAAAGTAGACAAAAATAGTATACACATATATTCACCTAAAGCAAATGGCCATAGTAGTTATCCCTAGAAAAGGGAGAGAGAGAGAGAGAAAGAGAGAGAGAGAGAGAGAGAGAGAGAGAGAGAGAGAGAGAGAGAGAGAAGGAAGGAAGG
>CM053622.1:814507225-814535935 GCA_028646595.1 Phalanger gymnotis
ATTTTTAAGGTAGTATTTTCTTCAGTGGTCTTTTGGACCTCCTTTTCCATTTGACTAATTCTGCCTTTCAAGGCATTCTTCTCCTCATTGGCTTTATGGAGCTCTTTTGCCATTTGAGTTAGTCTATTTTTTAAGGTGTTGTTTTCCTCAGCATTTTTTTCAGTATTTTTTTTTTTGGATCTCCTTTAGCAAGGTATTGACTTGTTTTTCATGGTTTTCTCACATCATTCTCATTTCTCTTCCCAATTTTTCCTCTACTTCTCTAACTTGCTTTTCAGAATCCTTTTTGAGCTCTTCCATGGCCTGAGACCAGTTCATGTTTTTCTTGGAGGCTTTCGATGTAGGCTCTTTGACTTCATTGACTTCTTCTGGCTATATGTTTTGGTCTTCTTTGTCACCAATGAAAGATTCCAAAGTCTGAGTCTGAATCTGAGAGTGTTTTTGCTGCCTGGACATGTTCCCAGTCAACTTACTTAACACTTGAGTTTTTTGTGGGTGTATGACTTCTTGTAGAATAAAGAGTCCTTTGCTCCAAGCTTGAGAGGATACACTGTTGTTTTCAGAGCTATTTCTGTATATTCAGCTCTGCCACACCAGCACTCCTCCTTCCCTAAGAACTGCCAACCTTGACCTGACTCAGATCTTAAGCAGACTCTGCACTCCCTCTCTGATCTGCCAAGTAATTCCTCCCATCAGGTGGGCCTGGTGCAGGAAGCAACTGCAGCTGTAGTTCTGTAGCTGCACCACCTTTGCTGTCCCCAGGGTGTTGGCTGAACCACAAACTCCTTCCACTCTGTCCCTGCAGCTTTTCCCACTAACCTTCTCTGTTGTCTTTGTTGTTTGTGGGTTGAGAAGTCTGGTAACGGCCACAGCTCACTGATTCTGGGGACTACGTCCTGTTCTGCCCGGCTCCTGTTCTGGTTTGTCCTGCTGCCACAACTGCTGGGCTCTGTTCTCCTCCACTCCCAGCTCTATGTGCAATAGACCTCACCCAGCCACCATCCAGGCTGTCCTGTCCTATAGCCCTGCTTCTCTCTACTATTTTGTGGGTTCTGCAGTTCTAGAATTTGTTCAGAGCCATTTTTTATAGGTTTTTGGAGGGAGTTGGCAGGGAGCTCACACACGTCCCTGCTTTCCAGCCACCATCTTGCTCTGCCACCAGTGTTGTTTTTTTTTTAATACATCCAGAAGCAGTCTGAAAATTTTTCATTTATAGAACATTATTTTCTTTTGTTTTCCATTTTTAAGTTAATTTTCAAGGCAGAAGAAAGTCATGGGAAAAAATCTTTTATTAAAAATATTAATAAAACAAAATCTCTCCAAAACAACTTCGCCACGGTGCGGTGGCAGGGAGACATTAAAAGAGACTGGTCATGGATCAAGGGATAGTGGAGGACTTTGGCATCCTCCATGTCTAACCAAGTTCCAAGTGCTCTCTAGCACCTGCTTCAACTGCCTTCTTGGATATATGATGTTTCCATCCAGCCATTCTAACACATTCTTGGGGTACACAATCTTCCCAAATCACCAACCAGTGTGAAACTCCTCAACCTGATTTAGCCCATCTCCTGAAATGGTTTGGCAGGATGTGGTCACTGTGCCTGCCACAGGTTCTTGGAACCACAGGTGAAAGTTAGGTGGATCAGGTAGATGCCTAAAATAGAAAACAGCCCTGAAAAGGGCTCAGCAGTACTAACAGTAGCAATAATAGTTTACCCTGGACATACCCTACACACCATTTTCTAGAGTATTAAAAGTTAGCTGACTTGCCCAGGATCACATATACTAACATAGGGATTACAGACAGAACATGAAATTACTTAAGGCTGATAAAGGATGAGAAAAACTAAATAGTGGATATGGGGTAGATAGATACATTTATGCACCTGTAGTGGGGCTATAAATATAACCAAATTTTTGGAACTCAATTTAAAATTGACAAGAAACACTACTAGATTGTGTGTAACTTTTAATGCTGCATGATACTATAGGACATATACCTCAAATGCATCAATTACAGAAATGAAAGTAACATGAAACGAGATTATTCATAGTAACTATTTTTATCACAATGAAAATAAAGTGGGTCAGCAGTTGTTAAATTAATGTAAGAAAATATATTTTACTCTATGATAAAATGACACTTTTCAAAGAAAATGAGGGTAAGAGCCCAGAGAACACAAAGCAAACAGCATGGAATGCCCAACTTTTCTCTCTGTAGAAGAATGGGGAGCTGTGGATTTGAAATGTTTTCTAATCTGTCAGATGTCATTACGCTATGGGTAGGTTTCCTTAACTAGTATCTCTATTGTAAAGAAAGCAAAAATGTAATGAGTATTCTTTGGAACTGAATGTGATGTAACAAGTAAAATATATTTTAAAACATTTTACACAAAATTTGTGAAGCTCTCTTGCCTATATGCCAGTCAAAGGTATAATTATAGCCACAGTATATTTCTGTCAACTGAGCTATCAAGCTAAACAAATCCTCAGGACACTTTGATCTCTCCTCTTTTTCCTTTTCAACGATGAATGAAGTGGGCATATTCTATCCTTTTGAGGGAACCTGACAGATAATGAATCCTACAGCCATATTATATGTTCACATATATGCAAATTAATTAATATTTCTTCAACTCTAATCCAGTGCTCCTGAGAGCATTTTATTTGACACTTTGTCTTTTGCTACCCAGAGACAATTACCTCATCTCAATGATCTTTGCCTCTCTTCACTTGGCTAAAGACTAGGGACAGTATCCCCAAGGAGATGCAAGAAATTTTCAGCAAAAACGAAATTGGCCTATGGGGCCATCCTATCAAACATGCTGTCCAATTTTAGCTACAAATATAATGGGGAAAGTTAAGGAAAACCTGTTTCCCAGCTAAGGAGAAAACAATTAGGATGGCCAGACCACAATTGAAACTTTATCATTTTCTGCCAGTCCAACATGAGCTAGGGGAATTCTGGCATAGGAATTCAGTGATATCATCCTTGAACAGTTCAGATTGGAGAAGATCACAGCATGGAGATTTGTTGCTTTATTCAGGTAAGATGCGATGAGTTTCAACAGAATACTTTTTCCTGTTATTCCTTTTATTTGTTTTCTCCTCTCTCATTGCTTTCCTTCCTTTCTTCTTTGTTTCTTTCTCCCTCTCCACCCTCACTTCCTTCTTTGTTTCTTTCTCTTTTCTTGTATTCCTTCTTCCTCTCATGCTTGTTCATTTCTTTTTTCTCTTCATTCCTTTCTTCCTCCCTCCTTTCTTTTTTCACTCTTTCTATTTCTTTCTTTCTATTCTTTACTTATATCTCTTTCTTTGTTTCTCTCTCTTTCTTTCTTTCTTTCTTTCTTTCTTCCTTCTTTTCTTTCTTTCTTTCTTTCTTCCTTCCTTTCTTTTCTTTTCTTTTCTTTCTTTCTTTCTTTCTTTCTTTCTTTCTTTCTTTCTTTCTTTCTTTCTTTCTTTCTTTCTTTCTTTCTTTCTTTCGTCCCTTCCCTATTCCTCTATATATTCTTCTTTTCAAACATTTCCCTACTTTTATTCCTTCTTGGTAAAGGGAAATCATATTTTAGGAAAAGGAAGCATAAGTTGAACGATGGTTAGAATTAAATGTTATCCAGTCTGTAGAACAATCAAAAAAATGTAAAACATCTCAGTTCAGTGAGGATACATATCCCCACTGCATCTGCAGATGCAGATACATCTCAGTTCAGAGGGGCAGTTCATATGCAGGTGACTGAGAGTGTGTGTAGGTTTCTATCATAGATGTAGAACTGGAATGGGTAGTAGAGGTCATCCATTCCAACGATTGAATTTTTGAGATGAAATTGAAAAAGCACAGCTAGAAAAAAATGACGAGTTCAAGGTTACACCTTTGAAAGTGTCTTAACTCGTACATGAGTTTAGGTCTGCTAATTCTAAAGCCAGTATCATTCCCTACATATAGCAAAGAAAGTCTCCATCATTGAACCATGTATTCACTCTGGTACAATATTTTGTCCAGTCACCCCTGGCAGATATTATTTATGCTAGCAAGACTAAAGAGCAGTAAGTGAAAGGTGGGTGCCAGCATTTTCAAAGTTCATGATTTAAAGTGCAAGAAAATGTTGAGCAGACAGATGTACAACTTTTGGAACAAGATAAATACCAAACTTGGAGTCCAAACAGAGGAGTTAAGAGAAATCTAGAACCTTTGCCTTTGTCCCTTGAAGGTGATGTCTTCTACCCTTAAACTTAGAAAACGTCCATTTCTCTAACCTACTTTAAATACTTGTGACTTTCATATTTTTAAATTCTATTTCTATCTTTAAAATTACCTCATCTTTTCCGCTCGTTTACATGGATGCCAGGCTGCTGATACTGGATCACTCCCTGACACTGCCCAGTCATAGGGCTCACCACATAACTTATTGGAACTGCAAAAGATAGGTTAATACATTCAAAATTTTGAAGTAAATCTCAGTCTTTATTGTACATTCTTTCAAATTATTAATAAATTTCATATAAAAGAAAGCTCCAATTGGCAGTGTGGCCATATGGGAAGCAGGAGTTACCATAGATTTTCCAAATAGCTTCTTAGTACTTTACTACCAATGACACCCATAGGTATAGGACTGAAAACCTCCTTTACTCAATCCAGGTGCCAATAATTTGAGGAGAGTCAACTTTAGGTTCTCTCACATGAGGGGTATTTGGAAAATAGTTCTGTGCTGGGCTTGCTGGAACTTTTGTCTCTGTATTTTCGTACCTTGATTTTATAACCCTGGAATACGTGTACTTGACGTCTCTCATATACCATTTTACAACTATTTTTCCCTTTCTTCTTATTTATAACACATTGATTGATTAAAATTTCTGTCATTATAGCATGCATGAGTATTCATCTGTAAATACAGATTTTTTAAAAATAAAGTGCTTCGTTGGGAAAACAGAGAGGCCATTGTTGGCGGAGCTCTGAACTGGTCCAACTACTATGAAAAACCATTTGGATCAATGCCTTACAGGTAATTGAATTGTGAATAATACACTTGGACCAAATGATAACTTTTATTCCAAAGAGAGCGAAGAAAGAGGAAAAGGACCCAGATGTATAAATACATTTAGTGAAACTCTTTTTGTGATTGCTTTGAATTGGAAACCAAGGGGATGAACTTCCTTTGGAGAATGGATAAACAATTTATGTTCTGCAACTATGAAATGAAGGGGAAAATTTCAGAAGAATTTGGGAAGATCTGTGTAAAATGATACAAATAAATTAAGCAGAAATGAGAATAACTGATATAATAAGATTGTAATGACAGTCAGCTTTAAAAGGCAGTAATTCTAATTAACATAATGACAAATCAAAATCCAAAAGACTTGTGATGAAGCATGAAACATCTGTCTCCAGGTAGAGAAGTAGTGGTCATGGGGTGTAGATTAAAGCATATTTTCTTTTCTTTACCTTCTTCCATTCTTTCTTTCCTCCCTCTCTTCCTCCATAGATTCTTTCTTTTCTTTTTTTTTCTTAGATAGCTAATGTGGTCATTTGTTTTATTTCACTATGCATATGTATAATAGGTTTCCTTTTTGTTTCCTCAGTGGGTGGGAGTGGAGGAGTGAAATGGGAGTGAATTTTAAAATGACAATAAAAAAGATGTAGACATAGAGATATGATCACATGTACATATGTATGTATACATGTATATATGTATGTATGTAGATATGTATTCAGCATAACCAAAATGCACCTCCTGTGTCAGACCTGCTTATTATTCCTTTAAAGGTGTTATCATGGAGAATTAATATCCAAGAAAGACCTGCCTACACATTTCCCAAAATCCTGGATCTTTAGTCATGAAAGATTTCTTTAGGGAAGTAGTCGATATAAAAGAACAGGGGAGGAGTATCGAGATGTATGCTCCCTTAGATACCATTCCACATGAGACAAGCATAGAACTGGGGATGATAGGTCATCCATTTTCCTTGCCTGATGCTTCTGAATGGAAGAAATTTGAAGTGGTAAGAGCAGGAGAGCCAGTGACCAGCTATGGTGACAATTATATGAAGTGAGACTATTCAGAGGGCAGAGAGAATAGCAGGTCAGGTCAGCAGACTTCACTATCCTCCTGGGCCTGGATCAGGTAAATACATTGTTGTATACATCTCCCATTCACTTGCAATTTCTCCTTTCTATCAGTGGCAAAGTGTTTTGAGGGCAGTGATAGAAGAACAGATTATAGTCCCCATCTCCACTGCCAACAAAAGCCATGAATATGTTTGAAAAGATGTCTTTTTAAATTTCTTACTTTCTCTTTTATACTGTTTATGGCTATTCATAAAAGATGAGATGGCCATAGTAAAGGAATACAAAGATAGGCTAAGACTACATTTCAGAGGACTTCAAAAATTAAAGATCATTATTTTCATTGCTGGCTTTCAGTCTAGGTCAAATTATCTGTACTGGTGTATTCACTTACAGATAATCAATACGTTACAGAACAAAAGGAAGTCAATAAGGTTATTGGGAACATTACACTGCTTTCTTAAGCAAAAATCTTAATAGATGGTATTCTCAAGTACAGAAATTTCCTTTACCGGAGCAGTTCTGCATCTCTCCTGTAACTCCTGGGTAGTCTTTCCTTGAGTGATAACCTGACTTGCCCAGAGTCACATAGCAAGTACGTGACAGGGGCCATGTCTTATGCAGTAGTAATTAACAGGAAATCAGGTCTTCAAATCTTTGTACACAGTGTGTCTTTAATAATTGTTGACTGACTGATGGTTTCATTTCTCTTTGGCTCCCTAGGTCACTCCTTGGAGTCTAAAAATGTCTAACTTCACCACCACTGTGACTGAATTTCTTCTTATGGGATTTTCTGATACCCGTGAGCTGCAGATTTTATATTCTTTGCTTTTCTTTCTCATTTACTCAGCAGGCTTGATGGGGAATTTCCTCATTTTCATTGTCACCACCTTTGACAGGAGACTCCATACTCCCATGTACTTTTTCCTTAGAAATCTGTCCATTGTGGATGCCTGCTTCATATCAATAACAATTCCCCAGGCATTAATGAACTCCCTGGTGAACAACAGAGCTATCTCAGTTACTGGATGTGCAACTCAGGTATTCCTCATGGTATTTATTTCATATGTTGAGTTTACTTTGCTCACCGTCATGGCCTGTGATCGTTATGTTGCCATATGCCACCCACTTCTTTATCCAGTGATCATGAGTCCCCGAGTCTGTGTGCACATGACTGTAACATGCTTGTTCACAGGACTTTTGTTCGCAGGGTTCCATACTGGCTACACATTTCGATTGTCTTTCTGCCAATCTAATGTCATTCATCAGTTCTTCTGTGATATCCCCTCTCTACTCAAGATCTCTTGCTCAGAGACATTCAGCAATATGTTATCCTTGCTTGCTTCTGCTTTAGCGATTGGGGGTGGCTGCTTTGTCTTCATCACTGCATCTTATATTAACATATTTTCCACTGTGCTCAAATTTCCAGTGAAAGAAGACCAAAGAAAAGCCTTCTCTACTTGTGTCCCCCACATCATTGTGGTTTCTTTGTTTCTTATTTCATCCTCATATGTGCATCTACAACCACCTTCAGATTCTGGATCCATTAAAGATATAATCCTTTCCATATTCTATTGTATAGTAGCTCCCTTTCTGAACCCTATTATATATAGTCTACGGAATAAGCAGATAAAAGAGGCTTTAAGAATCATAATTAAGAGAAAGCTTTCCTTAAAGGAATAAAGCATAAACTACAATTGTTTCCCAATGTTGTTGAACACAATTCTTATATAAATGAAGAATCCAATTAAGATATTTATTTTTATTTGTGATTTTGTGGGTTTGTATGTTGCTATTTGTATATCAATGGGTACAAATAAATCACTAGTCTCAGTGAGTAAAAAGCCCCCAGAAGTGACTTTGGTACTATCTATGTCTGTAACACTTTTTTCCCATTTGTAAGTATATTAAAGAATTCAAAATAATATAAGTTCTTTAGCCCAAGGTCTTCAGCAGCACTGCTTATGACATGTAAGTCCAGAATATATACCTTATATGATTTGGAGGGTTCTTTTTTCAATTCAAATTCACACAGATAATTCTGGTCCCTTATAGTGAGGCAGAATTCATCTCAATGTAAGTGTTCTAGGGGAATCCCTGAAGGTCAGTGGGATTTACTTTTTAAAAAAATATTCTGGATATATTAGCCTTTTTTTAAAACATGCTTCATGGAATAGAGATCCACTGTTGGATATACCCTCTATGTTTTTCTTTGTATATGGTTATTTTCTTCTTTTATCCTTCTCTCCACTCACATTGTCTTTCACTTAGTTCACAATCTCCCCATAGCTTCTGGGTTGTGTTAATTTTCTCCTCATTTGTTTTTAGGACTCAGGGATTCCCTCCTCTAGGATCCATACTCTGTTCTTTACCAAATTGTTATATATATGTGTATATATATAGATATATATACACATACATATATACACACACATATACATGCAACGTATGTATATGTACATATACACGTATATGTATGCACACACACACATATATATATATATATGTATTTATCTATATACACATGAAATGAACATGCTTAACCGTATCACTCTCCTACTCAGAAAGCTCTAATAGCTTCCTGTTGGCTCTGGGATTAAATGCAAACTAAAATATATAGAAATCAATGTTCTTTACAGTGTAGATCCCATCCACCACTCAAGACTAGATGTGAAATAACAAGTCAAAGAACCACTACATGAACAAATGAGCAAGAAAATAACTAAAAATTTTAAAAAGAAATAGGGATAAATTTTAGAATAACCAGTTGTGGATTAAGAGACAAAATTTAAAATGCAAACAATATAATATTTAAAGGAAATGTTAGTAGGCTATTTGAAAAAGTGAATAACTGATTTGGAATATGAGAAGCAAGTACAGAAGAGAAATTATGTATATAGACTGAAAAAGAATAATTTGGCAGAAGGGGTGACTGAATGAATGAACTAACATATTTCTTAAGCACTTACAATAAGGAAAACACTGAGCCAAACCCTAGGAATACAAATAGAAAGTGGGAACCAGTTTGTTCACATGAGGAAATTATGCTCTAAGTGGAGTGAATAAAACATAAAAGAAAGTTTAGCTACAGGGTAGATGGGAGGCTCAGATGATTCTGATATTTTCTCTTCTTGATCTATTTTCCAGGTCAATTGTTTTTCCCATGAGGTAGTTTACATTTTCTTCCATTGTTTTTATTCTTTTGATCTTGTTTGATTGATTCTTTTGTTTCTTAGAGGCTTTAGCTTCCACTTGCCCAATTCTAATCTTAAGCTATTGTGTACCTCAAATAGTTTATTTAGTTTGTTTTCCATTTGGCTAATTGTGTTCTTTAAGGTATTTTTTTTCAGTGTATTTCTGTGGAATTTTGTCAAATTTTACATTTCTCCAATTCTACTTTTAAAGGAGTTTTCCAATCTATTGACTCTTTTTCTATAATTCTCTTGCATCTCTCATTTCTTTTTTCTTCAACCTCTTTTTTTTTATGATTTTAAGCTCCTTTTTAAGCACTTCCATAAGCTTTTATTTTTTTTTTCTGGTCTTGACAATGCCTCCCACTTTGCTTTGGTGTTTTGTCCATAGGTGTTTTGATATTGTTGTCCTCTTCTGAATTTGTGTCTTGGTCTTCTCTGTCATCATAACTCCCTATGGTCATATTGTTATACCAAGAGTGAGTGAGACACGCCACAGAGTATAAGTTTTAAATGGAGAATTTATTAGTTGGCCACCATTCAGGGTTCAACCCAAATCAGAATGGCCCTGAGTTGGGGTAAAGAAAGTGTATTTATAGAAAATACAGGGTGCAGTGGTTAATTATCTTTTGAAATTTATGGGCCAGGTCACAGGGTGGACCAGGGGAATAGGAACAAAGGTCCAGACAGATCAAAGATTCTGACAGGTTATCCTTAAGTGGGATAATCTTATCTATTGACATTCCTTGGAGGAGTCAGGGACATTTGCTAAATGCTAAAAGGTCTGAGTCCATACTTTATTATGCAAACTGTGGTTTTCTCAGGGGCTGTGGGGCAGGGGTCTCCTTAGCAATAACTGATTTCTCCAGCACCACATTCCCCACTTCTCTTATAGAGCTATTCAAACCTTTGAAAAAGGAAGGCCTGATGGGGCATAGAATGAGGGGGCCAGCCAAAATGCTAAGCAGGGTGATGAGCCTGGGGAAGGCATGCATTTTGATAGTAACAATAAAGGGCAAGACTCAGGAAGAGATTCTTGCCCAATGATAATGCAAGGCCCATGGCCCCAGGGGAAGGCCAGATTCAGTTGGAAGACTCAGGGAGAGCTCAAGGAACCTCCCAGGGACTGCACTCCAGATTCAAGGGTGTTCCCAGAGGCTGTGCCCTCATCATTCCCCCTCAAACAAATAGGACTCAAATTCTTTTGGGGTCAGGGATGAAGTTCTCAGCTTCTGAAACTGCTTCCTGCTGGCAAGGGGCATAGAGCTGTCCCTGCCTTGATGGGTTCAGTTCAGGGGCTACACAGTCTGAGCAAAGTTTAGAGAACAAAGAAGCCCAGGTCCTGGATCTTTTTCCAGTTACTCATTAATTCAGGCTCTGGGTCTGGTTGAAATTAAAAATGATTCAAAATGGTATAAAACATTCCAAATTTCCCCCTTTTGGTCAAAGGCAAACTGAAAGTTTCTCTTGAACACCAATTAAGGTATGGGAAAACCTCTATCTTCCTCAGGGGTGAAGATCTAAAAATCTTTATCTAGGTGGAGTCAGGTTTCTTTTTCCTTTTCTGTGTTTAGACATCCCCAGGGATGGGCAGAAATTGTAAACTAATTGTAAACAAGCAGAGGGAGCAAGTTGCAAGGTGGATCAGGATAGGGAGCATAATGGCTAAAAATACTAAAAAAAAATGCAGGCAAACAGTCTTGGAAATGCAAGGACTCAGAAAGGGAAAAAGCAAGTCTTTGCTCAGGTTCTGGTCTGGACCCTGCGAGAAAGCTGTCTGCGTTTGATGCTGTCCCCTTCAGGCTCTTTGAAACCAGAGGGCAAGGTCTCCTATGGGCTCAGATGTCCACTTGGGAGCAGGGGCAGTCCTCAGATGTGACAGAAGGATCAAGGAGTCCATATCCACATGTTGGCAGCTGTAGAAATAGTCAGGCCTAACAGGAGCTCCCAGAACACATATGATTTGATAATCGAGAGAACAACAGCACAACATAGGTCCCAGCCACGTAGGGCTAACTTCGAACAAATACAATAAATGGTTCAATATTCCAGTCACACAGGGCTGAGTTCAAACAATTACAATAAAGTTTTTCCCATAATTCACAAAACTGCACAATTACATTGAGTCAGGTACAGACCAAACCACTTAGATGGTTCACAATAGACAGGGAGATTTACATGTCACATGTTTTACATTTACACATTGGATAACCAAGAAAACTTAAACATGAACCATACAAAGTAATTCAATCATTATTAACAACGTTGACTAACATTAAATCCCTTGTATCCCAGTAGCACAGTACATATAACATCATAAACTTTTAGTCGTGCCATGTCTCTGATGGCATTTACAAAATAATCCACAAACCATTCTTAACAAAGCTAAAAATATTTCTGATTTAATTCCAGCACTTAATTGCACATTTTGTATACAAAGTAACTGTAAATCACAGTTACATATTCACAATGTCCATTTAAAGCAGCACTTCTAAATCTCAGATGCCTGATTGTAGTTATCTGGTCCCCAGATATTAAAATAGAGTTCTGCTTCTCTGGTTCAGATCTAGAAATTCTCAGACAATTCTAACTTAATATAACTTAACTACAATCACTTAAATTTGGTTCTCTTTTTTTTGAAACTTCAGAGTATTTCAGTTCATACTTCATCTACTGTTTCTAACCTTACCTAAGTTTTGTACCCAGTATACAAATCCTTTAAAAGATGAAGGTCCAACCCTAAATTGAGCTCATCTTCCTTTAAAATTATCAGACAGATACTTTACAAAGGAGATATAATTTCACTTGTACTACTATCTTATACAATGTTGCTGTGCTGACATCCAAATTTAAGGTCTTATTACCAAAACACACTTATCAGGCTGAATTTCCAGGACTGACAAATTTTTGGAGCCTATCATACACATCTGTATGTAATTCTTAGGGGAATCAATCTGATCCTGTTATTTTCCTCAAAAATTTGCTATCCTATTTAATTAGACATTCTATCACATTACATCTTTGTCTTATTTCTTTGTCTAATCATTTCCTCCTTTTAGAGGTTGTAATTTCTATATTATTTCAATGTTTTATTTGGCCATGAACATAGGTTATAATTGTAAGCTGTTCATTCCTGCATCCTATTATTATAACTCAGAAATATTCCAATATTCATCTGTTACCTAACAGATTTAGCATTGTGCTTACAAAACTTCTTGATAATATAAATTTGTTATGAAAGAAAAGAGGGACAATGTCACATATCTTAACAGAAGGAAAGAACTTCCTTAGCTCTGTTTGATTTCAGTCACAAGTCATATCTGATAGCCAATCATATAGTCACTAGGTGCTGAAAGCAGGGCTTAGGAGTAATCAGGTGGAGATTTCCTTTTCAAAAAGGAAATACCAGAATTGGGAAATAGAGTCAGAAAGATCCTACCTAGGCCATGTCCAAAGTCATCTTCAAAACTGTTTCCTAGGCACAGACGTCCACTTTTAAAGCTCTCAGCTTGTAATGCTTGCCATACTATTACTGGCTTCATGGGACCTATTCCTGTAATCAGAGCTTAAAACAATATTAAATCGTAGTCCCATAAAATCTTAAATAGCAAATAAATATCCTTCAGATAGGACTGTCCCAAATTTCATTGAGCTAATAATTATCAAATCAAGCTACATAACTTTTCCATCTTCTAAATACTTCCTCATACTCTTTCCCAACTTACTTAAACCATCTGAAACTATCATTCTTTTCAGGACAGGAGAGGCTTAACTAACTCCCATTTGTCCCCAAGCTTTCTTATCTGCCTTTTGTATTTTCCCTCAAACCTTTATTTACCTTTCCAAATCTTTCAAACCCATTACTCAGTTTTCCTTTATATTTCAACCATAAGACAAAACAACTGGTAAGTTAATACTTTTTATTGCCATAACTGTGTATACTGGAATCCCATTCCAGCTTCTTAAACAAAACCAAAGAGGTTAATGACTGGCCTCACAAACTGATGGATTTGTCCCATGTTAACTCATTCTGGAGGAAAGGGACACTTCAGGAATTAAGTCTTATACACATTGATAAGCTCTAACTCTTGCTTAAAATCACAAAAACATTTTTCAAAACATTTCTAGAATTATTTCCCTAAACTGAAGATGTCTCTGATTTAGTTGCAGTAATTAATTACACTATTTGTATTAATACCTAATTGCTCTTATCACTTTAAAACATCTAAGAACTCTATCCCACAATATAACTTTAAATCCCAGCATTAGTCTATGGGATAATGATTCAACCTTACATTTGTAAATGACATTATCTCATAAAACTTCTTTTCCCTTTTTTTCTCCCAAATTATTCCCATTACACTTTAGAAACCATATTATATTTCATTTAGCTATACAACAGTACCAATATAACCAGTCATTTGATTAGAAACAACAAGATTTCACATATTTGCATTTATCCAATTTTCCATTTTTCCCCATAAAGCCAACTTCTTTCACAATGGTAACAGATTCTGGCAGATAACTTCCCTTTTGTCACTACCTGCTTATTTCTGATTAAAGAGATCTGTCATATCATCTCCCCCTGAGGGCAGGTTCTTTTCCGTCAGATGGCAGGCTTCACTAATAAAAACTACCAAACGAAACCCCATCTCAAGTCTAGTCTAATCTTACCAGTTCTGCTGACTTTAAGAAGCCAGGTTTGGAGGCTTCTGACCCCCCACTGTTCTGTAACTTTCAGTAAAACTCAAATCCCAGTAACTGCTGCTCCTCCCCCTTCCTTCCGTTCTGACTGGTGGGCAAAGGTAAAATTCTTTCTTCTTATCTAAACTAAGGGCAGGGAGGAGTAAGTAATGCAGACTGCCCTTTCAACCTCCTTACTCAAAAACCTAGAATAAGACATTGAATGGACCTTTCTTGGAGTAGTAAAAGGCATGCTTTAACCACCCTCCCAAGAATTCTACAGATAAGCATTAATTTCCAAGTATAAGGTTCTCACCCAGAAACTCTGAAAACTCACTGTAGGTTTGAACTTCAACCAATTAGCTAACAAGTGGAAATTTAGCAGGCCTTCTGAAAATTATACAAAAAGATTTTACAGAGCATTTTCAAAAGTATTTTCTCTTCTTTAAAACAATTTAAAATTTATCCTGATGTTAAAAAGAATACTCACTAAACCTTTCTGAAGAGAATTATTTAGAAGGTTTTAAAATGATAGATATCTCCTTCTCTTTCCTTAAAGCAAATTAATCCTTAAACACTGGAATTCATTAACTAAGTTGGTGGAAAATGTCCTCATTCTCAGATATTGCACAGAATTCCTAGATATTACAAAGTTCCCTAGTCAAAAAAGTGTTGTAATGGGGAGGACACCTAGTTTCCCAAGGAAGGAAGGAAGGAAGAAAGGAAGGAAGGAGGAAAGAAGGGAGGAAAGAAAGAAAGAGAGAAGGAAAGAAAGAAAGAAAGAAAGAAAGAAAGAAAGAAAGAAAGAAAGAAAGGAGGTAAGAAGGGAGGAAAGAAAGAAAGAGAGAAGGAAAGAAAGAAAGAAAGAAAGAAAGAAAGAAAGAAAGAAAGAAAGAAAGAAAGAAAAAGGAAGAAGAAAGAGGGTGAAAAAAAGAGAGGAGAGAGGGAGGGAGAAAGAAAGAAAGAAAAAAGGTAGGAAGAGAAAAAACAAAGAGAGAAGAGAGAGTGGAGAAGGAGAAATAATTAAAGAAGAGATACAAAATATATGAGAGTAGGCTTCATTTATTTGAAGGGCAGTCATGTGGAGGATAGATTAATTGTTTTCTGAATGGTCCTAGAGGACAGAATCAAGATTCATTTTTGGAAATTGCAAGAAAGACAATTTAGCCTTGAAGTTGGAAAACATTAGAGTCAAACTTGTCTGGATAGACAGGATATGGTGGATCTCTCTTCACGCAGAAGCTGCACATTCTCTTCCAGGTATATCATAGTGGGGATTCCTTTTGTGCATGGTTCAGACTCCAAAGTTGTTGAGCCCCCTTCCCACTTTCACATTCAATGATTTTGTAAGTCTGTCATATCTGGCAGTCTAGGACAAAAATCTGTGAATAACACCATCATTACAATCCAATGATTCCATCTTGTCTGAAGGGATCTTGGGATATGACAGATTTTCTTCTTCATCATGTCTACCTTCTTGCCTCTGTAACGTTTTTTAAGCCTCAGCCACAGAATCACTTTCTGTAAGAGTTCTTTCCCAGTCCTCCATAATCTGGGTGTCTTCTCTCTGAGACTTTTCTTAATTTATACTGTGATTATTTTATTTAGACATTTTTTTTGATCTATTGACCTCTTTTTGACACTGACTTCTTCAAGAGCAAGGATTGATTTTTATTTTTATTTGCCTTTCTTTTTACCCCTAATATTTAATACAGTGATAAACACTTAGTGACACTCAATAAATATATCATTTTGGCTATATATTTTTAAACAACCTGCACTTTGAAGTTACCTTTGAAAAGAAAACAGCCTCTACAAGTGTGTTAAGCCCATGAAGTTAACTCTCCAACCATTTTGTTGCTTCATCTTCTACACAACTGGAAGTATCAGGCTGACCAGCTTCTACAGGCTGCCAAACTCCTTTACAAGGCACAGTTTAAGCAGGCCAGGAAAATTAAATTATTCTCCATTTCAATATGATAGTGCCATGAAATCCTTGTGAATTCTCAAATACATATTATGAACTGACCAAAAGTCAGCTCCTCATCTATAAAATGAAAGAATTTGGCTCAATGACCTGCTATAACTCTATTATGCTTTAAAACAAACAACAGTCTGGGGCTCAGGGAAAGTCACAGGGAGGATGTGTGTTGTTTGGGGAGCAATGTCCCTCAATTTGGGAAGTTAATCATCAGGATGACTCAATAGCAGTGGATTTTTCCTTGTAAAAGAGACTCTCAAACGGGATCAATTAATTAATCCACCAGCATTCATTGAAAGCCTTCTATGTGGCAAGCACTGTGGTAAGTGTTATAGATAAAAACACAATGAATGAAATTATTCCAGCTTTTTGGGAGCATACAGTCTAAGCGTTTCTTAAGTGCCTAGTGTGTTCCAGACACTGCAGTAAGCACTGGGAATAAAAAGGAAAGCAAACAGAATGCAGGCTCTTGAGGACTTTGTAGTCTAATTGGAGAAACTACTTGCAAACAACTGAGATGCAAATTCCTAGCTCTGTGACCCTAGACAAGTCATGGAAATTCTACATGGCTCAGTTTCTTCAACAATAAAATGACAGATCTACAAAGATGACCTCTAAAATAGTAAGTACGTCTAAATTCATTGTGTCTTGATTAAATTTAAGATTTATTTAATCAGAGGATATTATCACCTAGCATTGCACCTGACACATAAGTAGGTGTTCAGTAAGTGTTTACTGATTGATTGAGGAGAGGTTTTAGTAGACAGCAACAGAGTATGAATAAGTTCTCCTAGGAAAATTGCCTTCTCTGGTTTAATGAATCAATAGTATATAATTAATTGTGCTAGCAGCCCTGAGACTAGTTAATTAATTGGGACAAATTTCATCTGGGTCAGGCCAACTAGAGAGTGTTGTGGGGCACACCCAGCCTGTGGCTTGGTTGCTGACACCTCTGCCTTAGTGCATCATCACTAATTGCGTCACATACAGTGCCATATGTATCCTTTGCCCAAACTAGACACCAACAGTGTGAAAACCTTAGATTTTGGTCTCTTACCTACTATAGTGATGTAGAAAATAGTTTCATGAATGGCTTGGAGGAACTCTTCTCTCTGTATTATGGCCATTGTAAAGACAAAATTTTGCCCTGAAAAACTTGTGTCTGAGGCCTCTCATGTCTCTTTTTAAATTTAATTGGTGTTTTTGGTTTTACAAACCATCATTTATTGTTTCTTGCTATCTCACTCTCATGGGCATTGCTTTGTGTCATTGATTTTTTTTTTAAACCTGAGAGAGGGGCTGCTTCTCAGTTTTCTTCTCTCCTAGATGTGTTACCATTGAGAATGAGTAGACAGGAGTATCTGCTTACAGATGACTGCAAGGTCTGGGGATTTCAACTTCATAGAGTCCTACAAAGATATAGTGGCCATGAGAGACAAATCAGGTGGCTGGGATGCTAGGACAAAGTACCCTCCTTCCAAATCTATTCAGTACTAGCTAAATTATGCAGCTGCCTGTGATGGCTTATTTGCTTAATTGCTATGAATGGAAGACAATCAAAGTGATCAGAATGGAAATGGAGAAAATTTGTCACCCAGATATGATGAAAAGCGTATGAGCTGAGACCAGTCAGAGGTACAAAGAGTGTATTAGAAGAGAATAGCTCTGCATCCCTTTCCTTTCTTCCTCTCCCTGGATTTAAGGGAGCCTTGCTGTTTGCCTGTCCATCACTCACTTGCAATCCTTCTCCTCTCAATCTCCTGTGGACTATGTTGCGGTTAATGGGAGGGAAAAATTTTAGCTTCTTTATCCGCCACTGAGAAAGTAGCCAAAATGTTGAAAACTTAATTTTTTTTTTAAATTTCTCAGTAAAAATGAGATAGATAGTCATTTGTGTAAAAAAAACCCATTCGATAGGACCACATGGAAGAAGATTTAAATCAGTCAGCTAATCAATAAATATTTATTAAGCACAAACCATGTACCAGGCAGGCACTGTGCTAAGCACTGGACATGCAAAGAAATCCCTTCTCTCAAAGAACTCATAGTTTAATGGGAGAGACAACACAAAATAACCATGTAGAAACCATAGACAGACAGGATAAATTGGGTGTAGTCTCATAGAGAAGGCACTAAGATTATGAAGAACTAGGAAAGGCTGCTTGCAGATGATGAGATTTTAGCTGGGACTTGAAGGAAGCCAGGGAAGCCAGGAGACAGAGATGAGGAATAAGAGTGGGCTGGATGCGGGATGGTCAGTGAAAATGTCAGGGGTTGGGAGATGGAGTATCTTGTTTGAGGATCAGTAAGGAGACTACTGTCACCAGATTGCAGAGTACAGGCTGCGAGTGCGAGGGAAGTAAGTTATAAGAAGAGTGTAAAGATAGCAGAAGGTTATGAAGGGCTTGGAACACTAAAAAGGGGATTTTATGTTTGATCCTGGGGCATCAGCTTATGTAGGTCTTACAGGACTTGAGGTCTTCACTGCAAGGAAAATAGTTTGAACTTTAGTCAGAAAGCAATAGGAGACACTGGACATTTTGGAACAGAGAAATAATATGATCCTAAAGTATTATATTTAAATCAGTGACACAATCAATGTTTTCTATTTTACTGAGAACACAATAACCAATAAACTCTATGTGTTACATATATTTAAATCTATGTGTATATGTATCTATATACATATGTGTATTATCTATCAATGCATATATCTACATGTGTACGTATACATATATGTAGACATGCATACATATATGTACACACATAGGATTATGCACCAATAAAAAACACACATATATACATTATACATGCACATACAAAATGATGTCTCATAAGTAGGTTGGAAAGAACTCACTGGGCACAAAGGTAGCTTAGCAAAGGAAAAAGTTTCTGGAGGAGGTTATAACATCTCATTCCTAGATTATATTTTGAAATATTATGTCAGATGATCATCTCTCCATGGGTTAGTATAAACAGAAACGTACATATCACAGCACATATAGGGATGCTTTTCAGCCTCTCCATACTAGTATATTTCCCAGCCTAGACAATTTAAATTCAAAGCAGAGCAAGATGACAAAGTTTGTAACTTTGTGATATATTCTCAGAAAGATCTGATAAATTGAGATTGCATGCAGAAAGGCTATACAATTAAAAATATAAAAGTTGGTCTCCTAAATCATTGATGGCTTCTGATTATGAGTCAGTGGATGTACTATCCACAACAATGAATTAAAAATAGCTACTAAATGCATTATAGGACAAAAGGGAAACTAATGTGGGGATCATTGAAAACATTACTTTGCTCTTTAAGCATCCAACATAGTGACAGAGACAGGCACTGGTCCTTTGATTTTATTGGCATATGAAACTCTCAGGTGAGGACATTTCCTTTACCAATATAGGTCCACACTTTATCTACAACCCTTAGGAAATTTCTTAGAGTAATAAGAGGTTAACTGACTTGCGCAGTTCTTCTGGTTTTGGAGATAGTCCTTCGTTGTTGCTTATTAATTTCTCCTTTATATTCTAGGTCACTGTATGGAAGACTCCGAAAATGTCTAACTTTGCCATTGTGACTGAATTCCTCCTCATGGGGTTTTCTGACATTCAGGAACTACAGATCATATATGCTTTACTTTTCTTATTTACTTGGCAACTCTGATGGGTAATCTCCTAATTGTTGCAGTCACTACTCTTGACAGGAGCCTCCACACTGCTGTGTATTTCTTCCTTAGGAATTTGTCTATTGTAGATGCCTGTAACATATCAGTCACAGTCCCCAAGGCATCTGTTAACTCCCTAGTGAAGAACAAGGCTATTTCTGTTGCTGGATGTGCAGCCCAGATATTTGTTGTGCTACTCCTTGCATATGTTGAGTTTACTTTACTCACTGGGATGGCTCGTGATCGCTATGTTGCCATATGCCATCCACTCCACTATCCAATGATCATGAGTCCCCGAGTCTGTCTGCAGATGACCTTGACATGCGTGTTCACTGGCTTCCTGTATACAGGTTTCCATACTGGCTCCACACTTTGACTGCCTTTCTTCCAATCCAATGTGATCCATCAGTTCTTCTGTGACATCCCCTTCTTTACTCAAACTCTCTTATGCAGAAACTTTCAGTGACAAGATATCCATAGCAGCCTCCATTCTGGTCATTGGGGTTGGCTGCTTTGCCTTCATCACTGCATCTTACATTTCTATATTTTCTACTGTGTTCAAGTTTCCAGTGAAAGAAGACCAAAGAAAAGCCTTCTCTACCTGTGTCCCCCACATCCTTGTGGTGTCTGTTTATTATTTCTGGTTTTTATGTATATTTACAACCACCTTCACATTCTGAATCCATTAATGATTTAGTCCTTTCAGTGCTCTACTCTATAATACCTCCTTTCCTGAACCCCATCATACATAGTCTGTGAAACAAGCAGATAAAGGAGGCTATGAGAAAAGTAATGAAGAAGAAGCTTTCTTTTTACAGGAACATAGTTCTTTACCCATGTCTTTGTTGAACTTAGTCATGGTTGAACTTAAAGTGATGGAAAGAATTTGAAACAAAAACATGAAAAAATAAATGTTAAAAATGTTTTATATGCAATTGTGAAATATTTAATGAGATAAGAATATGCATGAAGCATGCATTACCATTTGAAGCATGAAATATGCTTCATTTCTCTCAGAATATTTCTTTTGATCCTCATAACAATCCTGAGAGGTGGGGGCTATTATTCATCCCATTTTACAGCTGAGGTAACTAAATCAAAAAGGGCATAAGTGCCTTGTCTAGGGTCATGTAGTGAAATTTAAACTCAGGTCTTCTAGAGTCTAGGCACAGTGCTCTAGCCACTGTGCCATTTAGCTGCATTAGAAATACAAAAAAATCACACATAAAGAGGGACAGTTTCTGTCTCTTCCTCCTCTGATTCTATGGCAGAAAACAGCACAAAGGAACCAAAAGGTGTGGGAAGGCAAGTAGAAGGGGAGATGAAGAAGCATAGTAGAAAATTATGGCAGGTTAGGAGGGCATCCTGGAGAGGAAAGAAGACAAGTGTGGCCTGGGTGTCCTCCTCAAAATAAATATTCTGAGAGAAACCATCCAATAAACAGGGAAAGGCTACAGGGGTGGAGAGTACTTGCAATGTGATAAATCCAGAGTTGAAGTGAACTTCCAGGATGAAGAAGTTTCTGGGACATGGTAGAGAAATTCTCAGAGGAAAATTTGGAGTAAAGCCTAGAAGGGAGCAAAAGTGAAGTCTATCCAGACATTTCTGACTCCTTTATTATCTAGAGGTACTCAACCTCTTATAGGTTTGCATAAGACACAGCAGGGATGGAGGTTAAGCAACGAGCCCTATGGCATGGCCAGGGTGATGATAGGGCATATCATCCAGAGAGTTCAAGTCGAATAGATTCAATCCTCCCAGCATGATATTTGGTGGCCAAATTTAGAGAGTAGAACAGCAGCAACCAGGCAAAGAACAAAGGAAGCATCATGATGGAAATATACAGAAAAGCCTGACAAGTATATCTGAATCCACCAATAACAACCAAGAGGACTTACATTAAATGAAATGGCCAATTGTGTTTCCAGACAAATCATGTTGGTGCATGATCTTTCTTCTAGTATAAAGGTGGTGGACCATGATGCAGAATGGTACATACTCCATCAGGTGTGGTCATTTTATTTGTTGATTTTGATTAGCCACTTTTAAAGACAGAATTATTTTAAGATGGTTGTTCAAACCTAAATTTGGTATGGAATTTGAAGTATGCTGATGAAGTATTTGAAATAAAGTGATTTGTATAGGAAGCTAATCTACCGATATACGGATCAAAACCATGATATTAATCATAATACATTCACGAAAATTGAGCTAACCAATTACACATTTTATCATTCTTAAGATTATAAAGACCATGGAGAACTCATATTTTCCTCCTAAACAAATGAAAAATCAATTTTATTCTAAGTCTTTTTAAAATATAATTAAGAGATTACTAAGATTCAGAATCATTATCATTAACATCTGCTGACATGCATTAATGGGCAGCTAGGCTGCACAGTGCATTGAGTGTTGGGCCTGAAATTAGGGAGACTCATATTCTTGAGTTCATATCTAGCCTCCAACTCTTATTGGCAGTGTGACTTTAGGCAAGTCACTTTACCCTATTTGCCTCCATTTCCTTATCTGTAAAATCAGCTGGAGAAGGAAATGCCAGATCACTCCAGTGCCTTTACAAAGAAAACCCAAAATGGGGTCATGAAGAGTTGGACTTGACTGAAAAGACTGGACAATAACATCCATTTACATTTCTAGAAACCTAAAGCTAAGTCTCATGATATGACTTTGTTATGTTTCTTTCCATCCAGAGACAATTGCCTCATTGAAACTATTGCTGGGTTATTTTAAGTCTGGTGGGACACCAGGGATAATGTCTCTGAAGGCAGTGCCAGAACTATAATAGGCAGTGTTCTAAGAACTGAATTCCAGCCAAATCAGATTATCATGATTGTGCTGACATAGCATAGAAGCTCTTGGAATCTCCTTCCTCTCCTGAGAAATTCCTGAGTTATTACGCCTCCAGTGAGAAGGTAGATTTTACCAATTTCGAGCACCAGGAGTCATCAGAGAAGATAAGAACAAAGATCTGTATTAATTTACATGGCAAAAGGACAAGTGAGCATTCATTGGGTAGTCCTTCCCTTGCCTTGCCTTGCCTTTCCATCCCTTCCCATCCCTTCCTATCCCTTCCCTTGTACTATGCCTACTTGAACTTTGTAATATGAAATCTGTAATGCTATTTTTGAGCATCTCAGTTTGGAGAAGCTAACATTAGAGAACCCTGTGGCCTTCACCAGGTTAAATTCAAATAAGTTTGTATAGGATGTTTTTTTTCTTTTTCCCCCATTTATTTATGTTCCCCTTTCCTCCCTCCTCCCTTCCTTTAATTTTATTCCTTTTCCTCCCATCTTCCTCCTTTCATTCCTTCCCTTCCCTTCCATTCTCTTCCCTTCCCTTCCTTTCTCTTTTTTATTTTCCTTCCTTCTTTCCTTTCTTTTGTTTTTCTTTCTCTGTCCTTCTATTTATCACTTTCTTTATACTTTTTCAGCTCTCATTCCTTATGATTGGAAGGAAAGTACACCCAAGGAAAGAGAAATATCAGTGGAAGCATGATTAGAATTAAGATCAAGTCCATCTCTAGAATGTCAAAAACAAAGCAAATCTCTCAATTTCAAGGGGAGTGGTGAGAGCTTAATAAATATGTGTCTGTTAAAATCATTGCTGCAGAAATTGAAGGGATATTAGGTATAACTCAATTGCACTGATGTATACACTAAGACATTTTATAAATTTGAGTTAAATTAGGTATTTATTCATTTTTTTCTAAGATGAACAAAAAAATTCTGTTTTATCTCAGATATGGTCATTATGTCGCTTTGCCAGAGACCAACTTGCTCAGGTTCATAGAGGGTTAAGAACAGAAGGTTGCCCACAAAAGCGTTAAATTGGGGTAGGCAAAGGAGTGCACACCAGCTCATGGGATAGTGATGGAAAGTGATCTTCTAGACAAATCACCTGTCAATGGATCCCCTTTGTAATATCAAAGGAAAGTGATTATTCTGCTTTTGTTTGAAGATGAAATGTGAGGGAACCTGCTATCTTCTAGGGCAGCCCACTCACTTTTTGACTAGCTTTAATTATTAGGAGTTCATCCGTAAAAAAAACAAAAACAAAAAAAAAAAACAAACAAACCTCAGTCTGCATCTCTGACAGTTTCACTCATTACTCTGAGCTTTGTTTTCCCTGTGAATATAAGCAGAAAATTTCCAATCTCTTTTCCATGGGAAAGTCCTTTAAACATCTGAACAGAAACCTCATATTGTCCATAAGCCTACTTTCCTAGTCTCAGCTAAATATCCTTAGTTTCTAGAGCTGATGACTCCAACCAGCTCATGTTGGCTCCAGATCATGCCCAAGTCTGATTATTCACTTGTGATTGTGCTCCAGATCGCTAGTGAGACTAGTTCTGCCCTGCCAAGCAAAATCAATCTAATTCCTTTTCAACATAACAATCATTCAGTAATTGAAAACTAGTCTCTTAACCTCCCTGGTAAGTCTTCTTTGCTTTAAGCTAAACATCTCCATTCCCTGCAAACAATACTTAAATATTATCAAAATCAAGTTCTTTTACTTTCTTTGCCTTTCTTTGGATACTCTCCCATACATCTGAAATGTCCTTTGCATAGAGTGGTATCCACAGTTGAATGCAACATAAATCATTGATGCAAATATTGAACAGTCCAGAGCAAAGGACTGATCCCTTAAGTACTCAAATAGAGACCTACAGGTGATATAAATCTATTAATAATAATTCACCTTCAAACATACAAGATAAAGGAAGCAATTCTAGATAGAATTTGTTGAAAAAAATAAACTTGGGGTGTTTGCATACTATAAACTTAACGTAGGTCAGAAGTGTGGATGTGAATATCTAGAACAGTAATGTCATATAATAGTGTTTTAATAAAGGAAGAGCTTCCAAGAACAGGGAGATAGTGATCGCCACTGACCTTTGTGTCAACTCATCTGGATCATGGTGTTCACCACTGACATGTTGAAGACTGATAAGAGTACAGGCAGCTAGCATCATGAAGGGACTGTAGTCCATGTCATATGAGGATCAGCTGAAGGAACTGGGAATGTATTGCTTGTAGAAGAAGAGATAAGAAAGGTAGTATAAGAGTAGGCTTCATTTATTGGAAAGGCAGTAATATGGAGGATAGATTATCCTGTTTTCTGAGTGTTCCTAGAGGACAGAACTGAGATTCATTCATGGAAATTGCAACAAATCCAGTTTAGGCTCGAAGTTGGAAGACATGAGCTAATAATTAGAGTCAAACTTGTTTGGGCTAGAGCATGATATGGTGGATCCCTCTTCAAGCAGAAGCTGAACAGCCACTTCCAGGTATAGTGGGAATTCCTTTTGTGTATGGTGCAGACCCCATGCTTGTCGAGCCCCTTCAATGATTTGGTAAGTCTGTGATATCTGGGGGGTCTAGGATAAAAGTATGCTAGTAATACCACCATTTCAATACAATGATTCCATCTTATCTGAAGGGATCTTGGGATATGGGAGACTTTCTACTTCATCATGTCAAACTCCATGCCTCTCTAAACTTTTTTTAAGTCTCTGCCATAGTATCACCTTCTGTAAGAGGTCTTTCCCAGTTCTCCATAATCTGGGTGCCTTCCCTCTGAGACTTTTCTTAATTTATACTGCAATTATTTTATTTAGTTATAGTTTTTTTTTCTATTGAGTCCCCCATCATCACTGACCTCTTCAAGAACAAGGACTGATTTTTATTTTTATTAGCCTTTCTTTGCACCCCTAGTATTTAGTGCAGTGACAGACACTTCGTGGTACTCATTAATATATCATTTTGGCTACATATTCTTCAACAATATGCACTTTGAAGTTGTCTTTGAAAGCAAAACCTCCTCTCCAAGTGTGATAATGCCTTGAAGTGAATTCTTCAACCATTTTGTTGCTTCTTCTTTTTCTAGACAACTGTGTCCCCCACATCCTTGTTGTGTTGCCGTTTATTATTTCTGGCTCTTAATATGTACTTAAAACCACCTTCACATTCTGAATCCATTAAAGATTTAGTCCTTTCAGTAGTCTAATCTATAATACCTCTTTTCATGAACCCCATCACATATAGTCTGCAAAACAAACAGATAAAGGAGGCTGTGAGAATAGTAATGAAGAGGATGGTTTTTTTTAAAGGAATATAGCATAAAACATAGCTTTTTACCCATGTACTTGTTGAACTTAGTCCTGGTTGAACTTAAAGTGACGGGTAGCATTTGAAACAAAATTTAAAAAAAAATGTTAAAATGTTTTTACAAGCAATTGTGAAATATTTAATGAAATAAAAATATATTAAAATATAAATGGGAAATGATTAATGTTAGTGGTCTTGTAGGAAAGAAGCAACAGCAGGACCATATAGGCATGGTTTCACACAGATTCAATTTAGGACAGTAGAATGCTAGGAGGTGTTACCACCCATCCCCCTACCTGGAGGCTTATATCAATTCTTATCTTCTCACCTGAATGCATCCAGATATGAAATAAATCAGGTTATCACTTAGGTCAGTCAGTCACTTTTGAACTCATGTGACATTCTGGCTAGTCCCAAGTCCCCTTCCTCAACATGGAACAAGCAGACAGAAAACAGTGATAGATTAATTTGTGAATTTTCTGAAGTGAATGTGAAGTCCTTCCACTCCACTTTTCTGGTACTTCCAGTAAGAGAATTCTCAAGTATCCTCTATGGTTGGCAGAAGGTAGAACATTCTACACTTGGAGTTGCCATTAGCCAGTACTCTATTACATAAGGAAAGCCTAAATGGAATGATTTCAAGACACTGGGATGAGAAAACCTAGTGATAGGAAGTCTTGGATATAATTATCAAGTCATTAAATTTCCTCATTTTACAAAGGAGAAAGGGAAAGCTAGAATGCTAGAAAGATGTTTTTTGTCACACCCATAGAAAGTTAACAGAGCCAGAATTTGAAACCAGTTCATCTGTTTGGGAATTTCATCTCTGTTCTAAACCCCATCCCCTCTTGATTTGTTAAATTTATCATGAAACAAGAGAATTTTGGAATGGAAAATAGAGGCAAAAGAGGAGAGAAAACAAGTCAATGGCCAACCTAGTAGCAATACTAACTGTATTCCATGACGTATTGAGAAAATATTGTACACATAATTCCCACATTTTAAAAATTTATGGAAGTCTCCTCTTTCACTTAGAATATGAACATTTTTGGAGCATTCTATGTATACTCATAAGGGTGTACCTAGGGCGTGCTAGGCCCTGGACAAACAAACAAAGAAGTGAATGAATATGTGCTATACACATATGTATATATGCATGTATATGTATATGCATGCTTATATAAGCAATTTCATAACCAAAACTCTACATAAGCAATTTCATTAAAATATATTGCAAAATGTATGGACCCATGTGAGGTATATTGATTTGTCATTGAAGATTTAGAATAATTGCCTTACAACATAAGCTTGTCATAAGAAGTATTGTGACTTAAAACACTTTACATAACCAAAATGAATTATTACATTTGACTTATAACATGGTCACTCATGTTCAAATTCCATTCAGCTTGGAGGACCACTGAAGGCTGAAGACTGAATTGTCCCACCTAACCTCTCAATTATTCACATTGCTGCAGTGTAATCTTGCAATTGTTGTTATTAATGTTGTCATCCACAGCAATATATTGACAAATAATATTGTGTTTCCAAGTGCCTCACGACAGAACAAAAAACAATGTGATTTGATGCAAATGGAACAATTCAGGTACATTGCAGAACATTTTGGGGTCTCATCATCATAAGGGCTTCTTGCATTGTTGGAAACTGTAATTTTCACATCTCAATAGTCAGTAAACATTTATTAAATGCCTACTGTGTCCAGGCACTGTGCTAAATGCTGGGGATACAAATACAAAAGAAAGAAGAAAAGAAGGAAAGAATAAAGACAGGAGGAAGGAAGGAAGGAAGAAAAGAAAAGAAGGAAGAAAGATATCCCCTGTCCTTAAGTAGTGTACATTTGAATTAAGTAAGACAAGATACAAAAAGAAGCTCAAAAGCTGGGAGTGGAGGAAGGTGCCTGACCAAGAGCATGGTGGACTAGTCAGAGATATCTCAGAGTAGTGTAGCCAGGTGGAAATGAGACATTCTGAGCTAAGCTAAGCTGCTCTCTTGGGGTTTCATGGCTCCACCCTTCAATCAAGGGGGTAGAGATAGTCATGACATGGAGTCACAAGGCTGATAGGAATCTCGTAGGATGATGATATTTTCCCCAAAATCAGATTCCTGGGGAATGGCAGAGACATCAAAGATGTCCCAGAGCAGTGCAAGCAGGTGAGAAATAGGGAGATTGTTCTAATTCAGAATAAATAATTGGATCAAATTAAGTGTATTCAGACATTCCCAGATCCCATACAAATAAGACAACACTCTCTGTCTTAATTTAGGTATATTCTAGTGTTTACATATCCTGTACAATGCTTTTCATGAAAATAAGGTGACAGTTACTTGGTAATATAGGTCATTCATGATAATTTAATTTGATTTTAAATATCGCATACTTGTCATTTTTCTTTTGCATATCTTGAGTGGGGTCCCCAGAGGAAAGGGCCCTTGGAAGCATGCAGCTTTGGAAGGGCCATGCTTCCAAGGTCTAAGAGTGGTACTGCTTGTAATTCATGTCATTGAAATGCAGTAACTCTGGTAGCACATGGGTATTTATAAAAATGAACGTTTGCTTCCATGGGCTTCTCAGGGTTATTACAGGCCTTGTGCAACTTCTTGAAGATCATCCAGTCCACTGTTCTGCTGAACTCTAAGTCTGATTCATTGGCCACATACCGTCTGTACAAGATAGAAACATAGTGTTAAATAAGCCATATATGTTTTCTATAGAGATGAATGCTTTAATCTGGGCAATAGATATCTTTCATCCATTTGCTACATCCTGTGTGGATGGTAACGGTCTTTTGAGAAGTTGCAGATCTCTTCTAGGAGGCTTAGTGAAATCAGTATAGTGACATCTGTAAACAGGAGCATCTGGATGAATTTACCTTCATTGTAAGGAGTGAAAAGAGTAAGGACAGATGCAGATATAACCAGGATCAACACTTGCACATGAATCAATAAGAGATATACATAAATTGCTTTGGAATTTTCCAGC
>CM053622.1:814536435-814571624 GCA_028646595.1 Phalanger gymnotis
GGGGGGGGGAGGAAATGGGGAGAAAATTTGTAATTCAAATGCCTGTGAAAATCAATGCTGAAAACCAAACATGTCAAAAATAAATTAAAAAAAAAGAAAGGATATACATAGAGAGTGTGCATAAAAGTTGGCTTTGTTGTGATGATAAAAATAATTACGGGGTGAAAAAGAAAAATTGCACAGGGAGAAGATGAAAGGAGGAGTAAGAAAGTGGTAAATTCCATCATATAAAATGGCACAAAGACCTATTACAGCAGAGAGAAAGGAGAAAGGGAGGGTAGCATTGTTTGAACTGTAATTGGTTTTGGTATGACGAGGCAATAACATATTCACTCATTTGTGTATAGAAATCTATCTTGTCCTAAAGGAAGTAGGAGAAAGGGCAAAGAAAAAGGAGGGTGCTGATATAAAGGAGGGCAGATTAAAGGAGACAGTGGTCAAAAGCAAAAAAAAAAATAGTGAGGAAGGAAAAGATGAGAGGAATGAGAAAAACAAATGGTGGGAAGAACAGAATGGAGAGAAAAATACAGTTAGTAATCATAACTATGAATGTGAATGGGATGAACTCTCCATAAAATCGAAATGGATAGCAGAGTGGATTAAAATCCATAATCCTACAATATACAAGAAATACATTTGAAACAGAGAGATACACACAGAGTAAAGGTAAAAGGATAGAGCAAAATATGTTATGCTTTAGCTGAAGTAAAAACAAACAAACAAACAAAAGCAGGGGTAGCAATCCTGCCCTCAGATAAAGCAAAAGTAAAAAATAGATCTAATAAAAAGAGACAAGAAAGGAAACTACATCCTGCTAAAGGGTACCACAGACATTGAAGCAATATCAACACTGAACATATAGGCACCAAGCTGTATAGCATCCAGATTCTTAGAGGAAATGTTAAGTTAGTTACAGGAAGAAACAGGCATCAAGTATACTACTGTGGGACCCCAACTTCCCCCTCAAAAACCTAGATAAATCTAACCACAAAAGAATCATTAAAGAAGTTAATGAAATGAATATAATCTTAGAGAGTAAGATATGGTAGACCTCGGGAGAAAGTGGAATGGGGATAGAAAGGAATATATCTTTTTCTCAGAAGTGCATGGCACCTACACAAAAATTGACCATGTAGTAGGGCATAAAAACCTCATAATCCGATGCAGAAAGGCAGAAATATTAAATGCATCCTTTTCAGATTGCAATGCAATCAAAATTATATGTAATAAAGGGCCATGGAAATATAGACAAAAAATTAATTCCAAACTAAATAATCTAATCCTATAAAGAATAAGTGAGTCGAACAAGAAATCATAAAAACAATTAATAACATCATACAAGATAATGACAATAATGAGACAACATAACAAAACCTATGGCATTCAATCAAATGGGATATTAGGGGAAATTTTATATCTCTCAGAGTTTACAGTAATGAAATAGGAAAAAGATCAATAAATTGGACATGCAACTAAAAAATCTAGGAAAAAACAAATTAAAAATCCCCAATTAAATACCAAATTAGAAATTGTGAAAATCAAGAGACATTGATAAAATTGAAATTAAGAAAGCTATTAAACTAATAAATAAAGCTAAGGGCTGTTTTTATGAAAAAAAAACAGCAAAATACATAAACTTTTGAGTAATTTGATTTCAAAAAGGAAAGAAAAAACCAAATTACCAGTACCAAAAATGAAAAGGGTGAATTCACCACTATTGAAGAGTAAATGAAAACAATAATTAGGAGCTATTTTGCCCAACTGTCTGCCAATGAATTTGACAATCTTAGTGAAGTGGATTCATATTCACAAAACTATAAATTGCCCAGAATAACAGAAGAGGAAATAAAATACTTAAATAACCCTATTTCAGAAAAAAAGAAATTAAAGAAGCCATCAATGAATTCCATAAGAAACAATCTCCAGTGTCAAAGGGATTCAAAAATGAATTCTACCAAATATTTGAAAAACAATTAATTCCAACAGTACATTGATTATTTGAAAAAATGGCTTAAGAAGGAATCCTACCAAATTTTTTTATGATACAAATATAATGCTGATACCCAAACCAAGAAGAGCTAAAACACAGAAAGAAAATTATAGAGCAATTTTCCTAATAAATATAGATGCCAAAAACTAAAATAAAATATTAGCAAGGAGATTTTGGCAACTTATCACAAGGATAATACACTATGACCAGGTGAGATTTATACCATGAATGCAGGATGGTTCAATATTATAACAACTATCAGTAAAATTGCCCATATCAATAACAAAGTTAACAGAAATCATATGATCATCCAAATAGATGCAGAAAAAACTTGACAAAATACAACATCCATTCTTATTAAAAACACTAGAGAGCATAAGAATGAATGAAATTTCCTTAAAGTAATAAGTAGTATCTATGTAAACTCGTCAGCAAGTGTTATGTGTAACGGGATAAGTTAAAAGCTTTCCCAGTAATATCAGGGATGAAACAAGGATATCCATTGTTGCCACTGTCATTCAATATTGTACTGGAAATGTCAGCTTTAGCAATAAAAGAAAAAGAAATTGAAGGAATTAGAACAGGCAAAAAAAAAAAAAAACAAAGCCATCACCATTTGAAGATGACACGATGGAATACTTAGAGAATCCTAGAGAATCAAGTGAAAAACTACTTGAAAAAATTAACAACTTTAGCAAAGTTGCAAGATATAAAATGAACCCACACAAATCACCAGCATTTCTATATATTACTAAAAAAGCCCAACACCAAGAGATGTAAGAGAAATTCCATTTAAAGTTACTGCAGAAATTGTAAAATATTCAAGAGTCTACCTGTCAGGACAAACCAAGGAATTGTATGAGCACAATTACAAAACACTTTTCACATGTTATTTAATGATACCTAACACCTTAGAGAAACCTTAGGGTGGTCTGGGTTTAAATATATGACTTTAGATATTCTTTCAGTCCCTCAGATTTGGTGATTATTTGACTAATATATTGTGGGGTTGGCTTTTTTCATCAATGGTGTCAAATTCAATTTGAAACAGATACCACTAAACTACAGGTAAGTATACCTGTGGGCTGCATATCAAATTAGAAAACCACATATTATCATTATCTGTGTTCTTTTGAATTTTTGTTTTCTTGAATATTTCCTAATTACATTTTCATCTGATTAGGTTGGTGCTCAGGAACGTGCTTGACCATATTGTGGTTTGTAGCCTACATATTTTATAAGTCTGCTTTACATCATATCTTTGCATTGATTCCCAGTAGATTTGTATTGTTCAGCTTTTATCCATTGCCCAGTCCTTTACTGATCTTCCTTGTCTAATTGAATTAGCTTTATCTATGTTTAAGAGAAGAATTGGCAAATAAATCTGTTGTCACCTTACCACACAATGTTCATGTTAAGATCCTCCCCTTGGATCATCTTTGTATTTAATTTTGGTATTTCTAATACTTAAAATAATAGTTAAAATGACAGCACTCAAAGTTGTTCTTAAACTGAATTACAGTTTCAATTTTAAATCTCTCATAATTTTGAGTTTAAATTATTTAATTAAGCCTGGTAATTAGACTAAAGATGAAAACTCCTTGGAACTGGAATGGACATTGCATAAATATGATATTTAGTTGCCCTAAGAAAATGTATTCACATCCTAAGGATTATGTACATGATATTAAACCTGAGATTATCAACCTTGAGAATCAGATGTATTAAAAAAATTGGTGTGGCATTTCAGTAAAAGCCATGAGGGAGAACTAAATGTTGGGAGGAGAGGTTAAATTATCCTTTGGTTTTGGACTTGGTCTGGATCTCCTCCCCTATTCCCTTTAGAATGGAGTAAAACCTTGTGTTTCTGAAAGGCCTTAGAATTTTGGACTTCTCGTGTTTCCATGGGTGTCCAAGTGTCTTCCCTTTATCAGCTGATAGTAGTTCCTATGTTAGACAGTTACAGACAGACCAGATGAAGATGCATGCATTCACAAGAATCACAGCAAAGAATTTACACTATGCTTAAGGGGAACATCTCAAGCAACCTAGATAGGGGGCAAAAAGGACTTCTGAGAACGTGGAGTTGGGTGGTACCCACATGCCCAGTATCAACTTCAGCAGACCCTCATCGGGGACCCTGCATTTACTTCTTGGAGAGAAAAAGGCCTCCAGCACATTGTGGCTCTCCTTCAGTAAACCTGTGGGACATGGACAAGTATCTCACAAATCATCTGGCTGTGATGGACTATAATATGTGTTGTTTTAGGAAATTTCTAAATTAGTGATATCACAGGTTCATTTAATATTTGAACTTAATCTCAACTTAGAAGTGTATGATATTTTGGGCACAGAAAACAATCTCCTTTGCTTTTGAAAAGGGGTAGCTATTTCCATGTATTTCTTATTAATGAGAAGTATACCTAAGTTAGGGCAGCTATATGGCACAGTAGACAGAAAGCCAAGCCTATGGTCAGGAAGACTCATCTTCCTGAGATCAAATCAGGCCTCAGACATTTACTAGCTATATGACCCTGAGCAAGTCACTTAACCCTGTTTACCTTGGTTTCCTCATATGCAAATGAACTGGAGAGGGAAATGGTAAACCACCCTAGCATCTCTGCCAAGAAAACATCAAAAGGGGTCACACAGAGGCAGATAAGACTGAAAAGCAGCAAACCAATAACAATAACAAATTGTTCATATAGTCTGAATGGGATAGGACTGGACAACTCTATATCCTTCAGTCATATGTGTATATGTACATATGCATGTATGTATATATGCATGCATACATATATGTATATGTGTATATATGTATGCGTATGTATGCATGGACATAATTATATACACACATAAGTATGTGTATATATGTATATACACATAAGTATGTGTATATATGTATATACACATACATATACACACCCATATATACATGTATATATACATACGTACATAAATATATATATGTATATATATATATATATATATATATATATATTTATGACCACCAGACCTTATCTTCTACTACCCTGCCAGTGAATCTTCTAGACTATTGACACTATCATCTGACCTATTGATTTAACATAAGGATGGTTTTGCCATCTACCCTACTGAAAACTTAGGATTTCTGAGTCTCTCATTTACGTTCTGTCTGAACTTCATTTTATGCTTTGTCCCTCTACTTAAAATATGTTTGTCAAGAGAACGAACTCTTTCTTTTTTCATTTTTTTCTTTATTTTATTTAAATAAGTGGAAAAAAACAAGCATTTCATATAATCCTAGCATTTTTAAAAGACAATTGCACATGAAATTGCAAATATATTATGTAAGCCATTTCTTTTAAATATATATTAAAATTACAACGTAAACTTTTTCTTCCCCCTAACCCTAGAGATGGCTACCCTATGACACAAATATGTGTGTATGTGTGTAAAATCATTCTGTATACATTTCTATGTACAATTTCTTTCTCTGGATGTGAATAGTGTCTTCCTTCACAAGAGCTTTGTAGTTACTTTGGGTATTTATAATAATTAAAATGACTTGGCATTCAAAGTTGTTCTTAAAACATTATTGCTGTTACTGTATATAAGATGCTCTCGGTTCTGCTCATTTAACCTTTATTGTTCCATGCAAGCCTATCTATTTTTTTCTAAAAACCATGAGTCATCATTTCTTATATCACAGTAATATTCCACCACAATCTTATAGCACAACTTGCTTGGTCATTTCGGAATTGACAGGCATGCTCACAATCTCAAATTCCTTGCCATCAAAAAGAGAGCTGCTCTAAATGTTTTAGAACACATAGGTTCTTTTCCTTTTTCCCTAATCATCTTTGGAAGTAGACCTAGTAGTGGTATTGCTGGGTCAAAGTGTATAGGCAGTTTAATAATTCTTTGGGTATAATTCCAGATTACTCTCCAAAATGGTTGGATCAGTTCACCATTCCATGAACAATGAATTAGTTACTCAATTTTCCACATCTCCTCCAACATTCGTCACTTATGCTTCAATCATTTCTACCTATCTAGTATGTGTAAAATGATATCGCAATGCTGTTTAATTTGCACTTCACTAATCAATAATGATTTAGAGCATTTTGCACATGAATTTTTTAAAATTTCTTTACTGAAAAAGTACCTTCTCATATCATTTGACCACTTACCAATTGAGGAAAAATTTGTATTCTTATAAATTTGCTACAGTTCTTTACATATTTGATATATGAGACCATTATCTAAGAGGGTGGCTATAAAAGTTTCCCCCAATTTTCTGCTCTCCTTCTAAAGTTGACTTCATTTGTTTCAGTTATAAAAAAAATAATTTAGTGAAATCAAAATTACCCATTTTAAACTTTACTCAGCTCTCTATCTCATAAATTGTTTGTATATCCATAAGCTTGGTAAGTAATATACTTCACATTGCTCAGATTTTCTTGTAATATCTCTCTTTATTTCAAGGTCTCCTCCCCATTTTGACATTATCTTGGTAAATGGTAAAAGATTTTGGGTAATACCCCACTTTTGCCACACCGTTTTCCAGTTTTCTTAACAATTTTTACCAAATAATGAATTGTTATCCCCGAAACTTAACTCTTTGCATATGTCAAACACAAGGTTATCATATGTGTTTGCTGCTTTGAATTGTATGTCTACTTTGTTCCATTGATCTACCCTTCTATTTCCTTGCCAGTACTAAACAGTTTTTATAATTACTGCCATATAATACAGTTTAAGATTTGGTACTGCTAAGCTTTGTTTCTTTATGTATTGTTTCATTATTTCTTTTGATATTCTTGACTTTTTGTTCCTCCAAA
Organism: Phalanger gymnotis; assembly: GCA_028646595.1. Classification (NCBI taxonomy): domain Eukaryota; kingdom Metazoa; phylum Chordata; class Mammalia; order Diprotodontia; family Phalangeridae; genus Phalanger; species Phalanger gymnotis. Next base: position 814,543,249 of record CM053622.1, read on the forward strand.
TGAATTTTGTTATTTTTTTCTAATTCAATAAAATATTTTGGTAGTTTAATTAGAGTGGCATTGAATATATCAATTAATTAAGGTAAAATTGTCATTTTTAATAGATTGGCCCTACCTACCCATGATCAATTAATATTTTTCCCGCTTCTTTTTTTTTTATTTGTATTCCTAGGGTATGGCTCTGTGTTTTGCTTATTGTAATTGATTAAGGAGTAATTTTTATTCACTCATTCAATCATTCTTTTTTTTTGCATCTTATTCCTTTTTATTTTGACATAATTTTTCTTCTGTATTTGCTTCTGGTGTTTCAAATCAATCATTCTCTTCTCAAAACAACCAAAAAAAATCCCCACTAACACTTGTCTTTTTATTTTTTTCTCTGAATCCACCACTTATTATTCTAACATATATCCTCGTTTCCTTTTAAATTTTTAATTATTTTATTGTTCTGCTGACTATTTTAATGTTCTTCCACTGGTTGTTTCACATCTACTTCTGAGTGGTAGGTGGGAGCTGCACTGTGAAAGACATTAATTTCTGCCAATTGTACTTTGCATTTAATCCTAGAGGCAACAGGGAGCTATTCCAGCTTTGCAAGTAGGAGAGTGACATGGTAAGGCATGTTCCTTATGTATGGTAATTTGACAACTGTGAGATGAATGGAGAATGGATTCCTGAGGCAGGGAACCCTGAGTCCTGAAAAATAATTATGAAAGCATTAAAAATAATACAGAAGTTTTGGAGAGATCGTGACTTAGGTAAATGACCATTGAATGGAGAGATGTTTAAAAAAGGACACTTCCCTATATAAAGAAGAATATAGAGGGTATATCCAACTGTGGATCTCTATGTCATGCAGCTTGCTATAAAAGCAAGCATAAATATATAAAAGCTATAAAAGTCACCATGTTAGTTTTTATTAATTATTCAATTTTTATTCACAGAATAAAACAAGCATTTCCAGAACACAGGATAATTTTTAAAATATGACTGCACATGAAACTATGAATCTTTTAAGTCCAACTTCTTATTCTTTTCAAATATATAATAAAATTAAAATTCAATTTTTTTCTTCCTCCCCCCACCTTAGAGATGGCTACCATTATACTCAAATAGGTATATATGCAAGAGGATCTATATTTTTCTAATATCATTGAGCTTCTCATTTCTTATAGAGCAGTAGTATTCCATCATAATCATCTACAAAAATTTCATGTTACTCTAAGAAAAGAAAGACATGCTAGTAACCTCCAGGGATACCCCTAGAACCCCTACATTGAGATGAATTTGGCATGGCTCTAAGGCACCAACATTATCTTTGTGAATTTGAGTGGGGAAAAGAACCCTCTTAACCATATGTCGTAAACATTCTTTATTTATATGTCACAAACAGTCCTGCCAAAAGCCACCTAAGAGCTAAGACAATTATATTATTTTGAATACTTGAATACTGAAAATGAATACAATAAAAATGCTGATATTGATAATATCAAAGTCAGTTCTACCAGTGATTCATCAGCAACTATCAAAATACAAATAGCAACCCATAACTAATATATATGCCCACGAATGTATATATATACACATATATATGTTTATGCATATACACATATATGTATATATATATATATGAGATTTTTCATTTATGAATGAAGTTCAACAACATTAGGAAAGGACTATAGTTTATGATTTATTCCTTTTTAAAAAAGCTGTCTCTTCATTACTATTCTTAAAGCCTCCTTTATCTGCTTATTCCGTAGACTGTATATAATAGGATTTAGAAAGGGGGGAATTATGGAATAGAATATTGAAAGGATTGTATCTCGAATGGACCCAGAATCTGAAGGTGGTTGTAGATGCACGTAAGAGACTGAAATAAGGAACAAAGCAACCACAAAGATATGGGGGATACAAGTAGAAAAGGCTTTTCTTTGGTCTTCTTTCACCGGAAATCTGAGCACAGTGGAAAATATGCTAATGTAAGATGCAATGATGAAGGTAAAGCAGCCGAACCCAATCACCAAAGCAGAGCCAAGTAAGGATAAGGTATGCCTGAATGTCTCTGAGCAAGAGATCTTGAGTAAGGAGGGGATATCACAGAAGAATTGGTGGATCACATTAGATTGGCAGAAAGACAATTGAAATGTGTAACCAGTATGGAAACCTGCATACAAAAGGCCAGTGCACAAGCATGTTAAAGTCATCTGCACACAGACACGGGGACTCATGATCACTGGATAGAGAAGTGGTTGGCATATGGCGACATAACGATCGCGGGCCATGACAGTGAGCAAAGTAAACTCAACATATGCTATGAAAGTCACCAGGAATATCTGAGCTGCACATCCAGGAACTGAGATAGCTCTGTTGTTCACCAGGGAGTTAACAGATGCCTGGGGAACAATTATCGATATGAAGCAGGCATCCACAATGGACAGATTCCTAAGGAAAAAGTACATGGGGGTGTGGAGTCTCCTGTCAAAGGTGGTGACAATGACAATGAGGAGATTCCCCATCAAGCCTGTTGAGTAAATGAGGAAGAAAAGCAAAGAGTATAAGATCTGCAGCTCGCGGGTGTCAGAAAACCTTAGGAGTAGAAATTCAGTCACGGTGGTGGTAAAGTTAGACATTTTCAGATTCTTTCACCCTATGAGTGACCTAGGAAGCCAAGGAAAAATTGATCAGTCCATTATTTTACAATTTTTCAGTGCACAATATTTGCAAAGGCTAGAAGAAATTATTCTATTTTTTATTGTTACTGCACAAGACCTTGACAGGCTGCATGGTCCCTGTCATGTAATGGTTGTGTGACCTTGGGCTACTTCAGTTACTTCTCAAGAAAACTCTCTAAGATTTTTATGGGAGATGAAGATCTGCACTGGTAAAGGAAGTATCTGTGCCTGGCAATTCCATTTGTTAAAGAATTTAATGGTTAAGGAAGTAAAGTAATGTTACCATTGACCCTGAGCAGAACAATGTGAACTCAGAATGCTCCACCACAGGTTGGGCACAAATAGTCCCTATAAACATTTGGAGTGGGTTTTCTAAATTTGTGCATCTTGTGTTCCTTTTGGGCAATTTAAATTCTACTTTGCCTATAGATGACAGCCCCTTTTATAGTGAGGGCATGACATACTGAGCAGTCCTGGGCCATTGTCTTCCAAGTCACACAATCTATTCTAAAGTTCTTGAGAGAGACGTTGGCAGTGTCCTTGTATCACTTTTTCTGACCAGATGTCAGCACATTCCCTGTGTGAGTTTTCCATAAAACAGTCTTTTAGACTTGGTCATCTCATCCTTATTAATAGCTATTAACAGCTTAGAAGAAAAAGTCAGAAATGTGAAAGGACATAGTTTCAAAACTACTGGCTGCTTTTGTTGGCAGTGTAGACAGGGAATATAATCTTTTCTACTATCGCTGCCCTCAACATACTTCCCCATTGATTAAAAGAAGAAATTGCAGGTTAATGGGAGATATATACAACAAAATATTTTCCCTATCCAGGCCCAGAAGCATAGTGAAGTCTGCTGACCTGCCTGCTATTCTCTCTGCTTCTCTAAATAGTCCCACTTCACCTAATTGTCACTGGAGCTGGTAACTGGCTCTCCTGATCTTACTGCTTCAATTTTCTTCCATTTAGTTGCATCAGACAATGAAAAATAAGTGGCCTACTACTCCTCAGCTCTACCCTTGTCTCATATGAAATGGCATCTGAGGGATCAGAATGTACTGATATTCTATCCCCCTTTCTCTTATGCCTACTACTTCCCTAAAGAAGTCTTTCAAGGTAAAGATTCAGGTTTGGGGATAGTTGGTAGGCAGATATTTCTTGGTCATTAATTCTTCATGATAACATTTTTAGAGGAGTAGTAATCAGGTCCTGGCAGAGAAGCTACGTTTTTGTTATATTAAAAAGTATGGAGTGGTTGTCGGGTAGGGGGTGGGTGTAATCACACACACCCACACACCCACACGCACATACATATATGTACATTATATATGTGTTTCTATATATCATTTTTCATTTTCAGTTCTGAATTCTGTTCCACTTTCCTCATCTTCTCCCATCCATTGAAATGGTTTCCAAAATATCACACATATGTATATTCAGGAAAAACAAATGAACACATTAGGTATCACTAAAAGATAGTAAGCAAGAAGAGGAAAGAACGAAAGAAAGGAAAGAAGGAAGGAAGGAAGGAAGGAAGGAAGAAAGAAAGAAAGAAAGAAAGAAAGAAAGAAAGAAAGAAAGAAAGAAAGAAAGAAAGAAAGAAAGAAAGAGAGAAAGGAAGAAGGGAGGGAGGGAAGGAAGGAAGGAAGGAAGAAAAGAAAATCTGCTTTAATATGAACCCTAAGTCCATCAACTCACTATCTAAATGCAGATTGCATGTTTCATCATTACTCCTTTAGAACTGTGTTGATTAGAATTACTGTTTTTCAAAGTTAATTTTCTTTATAATATTGTTATTATTTTGTAAATTGTTCTCTTGTTTCTACTTACTTGACTTGGTATCATTTTGCACAGATGTTCCTAGTTTTTTTTTCTGAAATTATCCACTTCATTTCTTAAATTGCAATAGTAGTCCATCATCTTTGCAGACCATAATTTGTTTAGCTATTTGCCAATTGAAGCTCATCCACTCAGTTTCCAATTCTTTGTCACCACAAAAAGAGTTTCTATAAATATATTTACACACAGAGTTTCTTTCCCTCTTTCTTTGATCTCTTTGGAATAAGTGGGAACCATGGGTAAGAGGATGTTGTTCACAATTCAATTGCTTGTTTGGCATTGCTCCAAATTGCTTTCCATAATAGATGGACCAGTTCAAAGCCAAACTAACAGTGGTCCTTCAGTTATCATTTTACAAGTGAATGATCATAAGGGTGATAACTGAGGGAAGTAGTAATCTATCAATGTGATATAAAAGGGAAGAAAGGCACAAATTAAACATAAAATTATGCACGGGAGACCCCAGGTACAAGTTTTCCAGGTTGATAGCATCAAAATGCCACACCATAGAGACAAAACGTTCCTGCAAGCCCAGCATAAAACTACTCTCCAAACACCTGTCATATGAGAGAACTTAAAACAGAGTTTCTTCAAACTCTTGGTAGCTGGATTGCTCAAAATAGGTTCCACCACTGTATCTGCTACTGTCATTGGGGATAATATGCTTATTGGGGAAAACTATGGGGACTCCTGCTTCCTATATGTCCATATTGCCAAGTGGCATTCAATTTTACATATATTTTATTAATATTTCAGAAGATCAAACATGAAAGACTGAGTTTTGTTTACAACATTTACATATATTAACCCATTTGTTCTAGTTCCCCTCAGGGAAGTGGTGAGACCTACGGCTGGGCAGGAATAGAGAGTGCTCTAATATCAGAAACCTGGTAGCCAGGTAAATGAGTGGGAAAGGGTATAATTTTAGAGATAAAAACAGTATGCAAAAATATGAAATTCACAAATGTTTAAGGGAGGTTAGGGAGATGGAACCTCTAAGGATTTGAAGATACAAGATACCCCTTTCAGGTGACAAATGACCAGATTTACCTGATTTCTTTTAACCCCTGTGTTTGCAATATCAAAATTTGTATTCAGCTTTTTTGAAAAATTGAAACCTCTCTACTCAACATCTAAGGCAGTATACTTTGAAAATAATGGCAACTACAGACAAGTATCATATTTTTTTCCTTTCACTTACTGCTCATTAGCAGTGCTGGCATGAGTCATGTCTGCCATGGGTGACTGGACTTTTTTTTTTTTACCACGGTGACTACTTGGTTCAGTGACAATTTTTTTTTTTTACTATGTGCGTGGAAAGACAGTGGCTTCATATTTAATTTAAGTCTCTTCCAAAAATGCAACTTAGAAAAAAACACTTTTCCTCTCTGCATTTTTCTCGTCCCTAAAATTAAATGACTGCTGGGTGATCTCTACTTTCTATTCCATTTCTGTACCTATAAAACAAACCTACACTCCCGCACAGTCACCAGTTTATCCACTGCCCCTCTGTATCTCCACTGAACTTAGATTCTTGACTGCTTTTTACTGTTCTACAGTTGAGTCACTTCTCATTCTAACCAGGCTTCCACTTAGATTTCCTTTTCCTAAGATGGGATTTCCCTTTTCCAGGAAAGAATAAAAGTAGGGAAATGTTTGAAAAGAAGGGATATTTAGAAAGATTTGGGAAGAAAGAGGCAGAGAGGAAGGAAAGAAAGAAGGAAGGGAGGGAGGGAGGGACGGATGAACGAATGAATGAACAAAGGAGTGAAGCAATGAAGAGAAAAACAAATAAAAAGGGTACAAGGGTGGGGGAAATAATTCTATTCAAATTCACTATCTTACCTGACCAATGCAACAAGTCGCGCTGTTAGTTTCTCCAATCTAAACCTCTCAAAAATAATATTACCGAATTCCTATGCCAAAGAAAAGACCTCCAGAATTTCCCCAACTCAGGCTGGCCTGACAGAAAATTAAAGTTTCCATTCTCATCTAACCATTATAATTCTATTCTCCTTGCTCAGGAAGCATGTTTTCCCTCAATTTTCCCCATTAAATTTGTAGATGAAGTTGGACAGCACATTTGATGGGATGGCCCCAGAGACCAATTTCACGTTTTGCTACAAATTGCTTTGCTACAAATGTCCTTGGGGACATTTTCTCTACTCTTCAGCTAAATACAGAGAGGTAAAGATCATTTCACTGAGGTAATTAACTCTGGGTAGCAAAAGACAGGGTGCCAAATAAAGTCTTCTCAGGAGCACTGGGATGGAGTTGAAGAAATATTAATTAATGTGCATATGTGTGAATCTGCATTATGGCTATAGGATTCATTATTTCTCAGGTTACCTCAAAAAAATAGAAGCCCCCTTCACCCATTCTTGAAAAGGCAGAAGAAGAGAGATCTAGGTGTCCTGAGGAGTTGTTTTTCTTGTAAGTTCAGTTGATACAGGTATGCTGTGGCTATGGTTATGGCTTTGACTGACATATAGTCAAGAGACCTTCACAAAGTGTAAAATGTTTTAAAATATATTTTACTTTTTGTATCACATTCAGTTCCAAAGAGCCCCTCACCATATTTTCACTTTTCTTTACAAGAGAGAAACTAGTTAAGAAAACCTACCCATAAAGTAATGACATCTGAGAGATTAGAAAACATTTGAAATGCACAGCTCCCCATCATTCTACTGAGAGGAAAGTGGTGTGTTCCACCCTGTGCACTTTGTGTTCTCTGGTCTCTTATTCTCACCTTCTTTGACATTTGTCATTTCATCTTAGAGTAAACTATATTTTCTTACATTAACATAACAGTTGTTCTCCAATTTTGTTTTTGTTATGACAAAAAGCATTGCTATGAATATTCACATGTCTATGTGGTTTCATTTCTGTAATTGATGTGTTTGAGGTATATGCCCATTAATGTTACTTATTGCTAAAAGTTACACACAATACAGTGAGTTTTCTTGAAAATGCTAAATTGATTTCCAAAAGATTGCTTAGATTTACAGACTCACCAACAGTGGATAAATGCATCTGTCTACCCCCAGCCTTTCTAAAACTGACTTTTATCATCTTTTATCAGCCTTCACAGATTTAATGTCCCATCTGTGATCAACATAGTATTTGTGACCTTAGATATTCACTTAAATTCTCAGTGCCTTTGGAAGCTGTTTAAGAACATAAGTGGTACCTGTTGGATTGGCTAACATGAAAAAAAACAGTAAAACAGTAAGTGCTGCAGAGGATGTGGGAAAATTAGAACACTTCCACATTGTTGGTGGAGTTGTGAACTGATCCAACCATTCTGGAGAGCAATTTGGAACTATGCCCAAAGGGCTACAAAAATGTTCATACCTTTTGACCCAGCAATAGCACTTCTAGGGCTGTATCCCAAAGAGATCACACAAATGGGAAATGGACTAGTATGTACAAAAATATTTTAACAGCTCTTTCTGTTGTACCAAAGAATTGTAAATCAAGGGGATGCCCATAAATGGGGGAATGGCTAAACAAGTTGTGGTATATGAATATAATGGAATACAGTTGTACTATAAGACATGGGGAACATATGGACTTCATAATAACCTGGAAAGACCTACATGATACAATGCTGAGTGAGGGGAGCAGGAGAAAATTGTACACAACTGTTGACACATTGATTTTGTGATGACTGACTTGGATAGACTTGCCTCTTCTCAGCAATACAAGGTTCAAAGACAAGACTCATGATGGAAACAACTTTGTACATCCAGACAAAGAATTATGGAGTCTGAATGCAGATTGAGGCCAACTACTTGCTCTTTTCTTCTCTTTTTTTTGTTTGCTTTTATTCTTTCTCATGATTCATTCCAGTGTTCATGATTCTTCTTTACAACTTGACTACTGTGTAAATAAGTTTAATGAGAAGATATATGTAGGACATATATTGGATTCCATGCCATCTTGGAGAGGGATAAGGAGGAGGGGAGGGAAGGGAAGAAAATTTGGTATTCAAAAGTTTGTGGAACTGAGTGTTGTAAACTAAAAATAAAAAATCTATTTTTTAAAAGAATATAAGTTGTGGAGAAGGGGCTGATGAATTACAGTGGTATTGGGGGTATTTCCTTACACTGGAGTGCCTTTAACCAATGAAATCATAGGTCCATTCCTAATCCCTATCCTTATCATTATCAACTTTGCCAGTTTTTAGAGTGCATTATGATACCTGATGTTATGTGCTTTATTTAATTTTTCACGTAACTATTGATTGGTGACCTGAAATGCATCTCATAACCTCTGATTTCAAATAAATACTAATTAAAACATATTAGTAATACTATGTTCTTTTCTAGGTTGTTGTGGTTTATTTTTTGTCATGGAGCGATATCTTCATTTGTTAGCTTTCTCTCGACCTCCAACTCTCTTATTTCCAAAAAAAAAGGAAAAAATGAAATCTTTGTCACAAATAAATGTGGTCAAGGAAAGCAAAAATTCTACATGAGCAAAAATGTACGTCTCTTTTGCACCTTGAGTCCATCACTTCTCTGTCAGATGTGAGTAGCATGAAACATCTATCACTGGTCCTCAGAAGATGCAGTTGGTCATTGCATTGATGAGAATTCTTAAGCTTTTCAAAATTGTTTTTTTTTAAAGGAATTCATTTTTATTCAAGTTACTGCAAATAGGAAACCAGAGTTGAGGGGTGGTGCTTCATGACAGTCTAAGACCACCCTTCACCCCACTTCGGCTGGACCTCCTTCCCTTAACCCTCCTAACTTGAAGATTAACAAAGGAGGGACTGATAGAAGTGGGGATGGGCAGCTCCCCTGGGGCCCACCTCCCCAAACAACGTCACTTTGTAGTAAACTAGACCTGGTGTCCGCTATCTCCCCAGGCCCTCCTTTGTGACGATTTGGGGAGGATGAGCAAGATGGAGCGGATGGAGGAGGGGTAGGGCAAGTGAGCATGAGAACCAAAAAAGCTGCATGGCTGAGTCTGGAAGCCACAGAATGTAAGAACAACACCGTTTTTAAACAAGAAAACCAATAAGATGTGTTCAGAAGTAGATTGTGAACGGAGGGAAGATGTAACCAGCTCTTAGGGGGGAGGGGTGGAATGGCATTCTGAAAGGTTGGGTGGGAGGGGGGCGGCTGGGGAGGAAAAATCTTTGCAAATCATGCATTCCAAAGGCAAAAATCACAGGCCAAAGAAGGCCAGCCCAAGATTGGAGGAAATTAATAGGATTGTCAAGCCCCCCTTCTCCCTAGATCTCCTGAGCAGCAAGGAAACGGATGATTCAGACCCTTTCCCATCCCCTTAGCTACTTCTCAATTAGTGCCTGACACCCTAGGCACCAGACCAGCTCCATTCCAGTTTGATGCTCAAGAAATGCCAGAGTGTGTGGAGGAGGCAGGAAGTATTGGGGCCCCCCTTCTACTCCCAGTGAAAGGTCTGCTCCCACCTCCACCCTTGGGACCATTTTTGACTGGGTAGAAGGTAGAAAGAAAAGGTGGTGGGGGTATAGAATATCCCCAGGCAAGTCTGTTGAAGCTGAGCTCTTAGGATCAAGATACTCACAATGAATTGGAGTAGGGGAGGAGGCAGATGGGAAAACAGGAGCCCGGTTCCCATTCCAGGGGGGCAGAGACAAAAAAAATAAAAAAATAAAAACAGGTGTTGGCAGCTAAGTCAAAAGGTTAGCTCTGTCCAGCAAAGGAGGAATACAAAAGAAATCTCAATCTTGGGAAAGGGTGGGTGGGTCTATGGATGGATGAATGGACGCGGGAGGTGGGGGAGGGAGGCAGGGAGTGTCCCCAGGGGCTCAACCACCTGCTGCCTGCCCCACCCCGCGCAGCACAAACCCATGTAGGGTGGCCAGGGTTAGTGTGAGCAAGTCCAATGTGTGAATGCTGAGGCATTATTCCCAGGTAGAACTATCATGTCTCTGACCAGTAAAACCAAGAAGGACAGATTGAAGGAAAGGAAAGGTGGGGGAAGAAACATGGGGATTTAAAAATCAACGTTTTTCTGTCTAGTCCCAGAAACAGAGGGCCACCGCCGCAGTCATCGTCATCAAGGGGAATGAGGTGGCAAGATCTAAGCAGACTTGGTTAGGGCTCCTTCTCCGAAGACTGCTGGAATATGCCTTCTTCCTCTTCCTTCTCCAGCTCTTTGGTTCTCCCTCTTGGTTTCCTGCCGGGTGCAGTGGTGATTTTCCGGCCTTTCGAAACCCCCTTGTTCTTACTTCTCTTTGGTTTGCCCCGAGGTCTCTTGGGAGTTGGTGCCTCACTGGGCCCGTTCCGGAGTTGTTTCCAGGGTCGGCCCCGCGTTCTCTTCTCAGATCCTTCTTTCTCCTGCTTGGAGGCCAGAGGCTGGCTGGCTGGACTTTGAACTAGATTCACTCATCTTCCCCTTTCTCTAATGAGAGGTGGTAAACGGTAGGGGGCTGGGTTCGGCCTCGGGCCGACTTGGGTGCATAGCTCCTGGTTGCGGGGGAGCAATGCGGCCTGCGACCGAATGACCTCGCTAAGCTTCCCTGCTCTGGCTCCTCTAGCCGCCGCCACTGCAAATCCTCAAAATTGTTTTAATCACAAAGTTGTCGTTACTGTATGAATTGTTCTCCAGAAACCCTCATTGTCTCTACATCAGGTTATATACGTATTCTCCAATGTCTCTATAACTGTCTCATTGTCATTTTTCATGGTGCAAGAATATTCCATTGCATTCATGTACCTTAGACAGATATATACTTCAGACAGACTTTTATGCCTTAGGTAGATACCTCTCAAGTGATGGGCACTACCTTGGTTTCCGTTCCATTACAATCTACCACAAATATTTATGTACTTGACTTCTATGTAAAATGGGCGCTCTTTTTTATCCTTTTGAGGAATGGGCCTACAACTGGTATTGTTGGTTCAGTCACCTTTTGTGCATGGCACCAAAATGCTTTCTACAATGGCTGAACTAACTCACTGCACAACCAAGAGTATAGTCATGTTCCTGACTTCCCACAGCCCCTCTAGCATTTGTCAGTCTCCATTTTTTGCAGCTTTGCCAATCTGAAGAGTGAAAGGTAGAACTTTAGAGTTGTCAATAAGTTTCCTTACTTTAATTAATAATGATTTAGAATTTTTATATGGCTGTGGAAGGCTTTTATATTTTTGAGCAAATCTTAATGAATATATTTAAGATATAGTTTAACATCTGCTAATACTAGGAATCTTTAGTAATTATTTTATTCACTTTTCCTGAAAAAAGATCATCATTTTTATTATCTCCAAATGAACTTTAATATTTATTTACATATTTCTTTAAAGTAAAATTTTAAAATAATAATTAATATTACAGAAATCTCTAGGTTAGTTTAGGTAGGGTTGGTATTATTTTTTATTGTTTATGGTATCATGTTTATTGTATTGATATAGATCTGCTATAATATTTTCTTTCCTGTTCGATTATATTTTTGTTTGTTTTACTGAGCATTTCCTACTTATATTTTAATATATTTCCATTTCATAAAATATTTCACAATTTCATGTAAAAACATTTTTTACATTTTTTAAACATTTTTGTTTCAAAATCACTCCCACCACTTCCCCACCCTTTGGGGAAGGGCATTAATATCTCAAATAATCAAATAATAATCAAATATCAAATAATATATCAAATATACATGCGAAGTCATGCAATTTATTTCCATGTTAACAGCGTTGCAAAAGGAAATACAAGTTCACAAAACAAGAAAAATAAAGAAGGGACAAAAGTCTGCTGCAGTCTGGAGAGTTCACCAGCTCTCTCTCTGGAGAGGGATAGCATTTTCATAGTGGGTCCTTTGACTTGTCTTGGATCTTTGACTTGATTAGAGTGGCTAAGTCTTCTACAGGTGATCAACACGACTGCATGCCTTTTACTGTGTGCAGAGTTCTCCTGATTCTGCTCACTTCGCATATGAACTTTTTGCAGTTCATATAAGTCTTGCCAGGTTTTTCTGAAACCATCCTGTTGGTAATTTCTTGCAGCATAAAAATATTCCAACATAATCATATACAACAGTTTGTTCAGCTATTCCCCAATTGATGGGCATCACCTCAATTTCTAATTCTTTGCCAACACACACAAAAAGCTGATATAGATATGTTTGTACAAATAGGTAATTTTCCCTTTTCCTTGATCTCTTTGGGATTCAGGCCTAATAGTGGTATTGCTGGATCAAAGGGTATAAAAACCTTACAGGCCTTCGGGCATAATTCCAAATTGTTCTCCAGCATAGTTGGGCCAGTTCACAAATGCATCAGCAATGCATTCTTGGAGAGCTAATTTATGGCTTGTTGGATTTCTTTTTCTTAGATAGGGTGAATTAAATACAGCATTTCCTCTTCCGTTAATCTGGGCAATTTGTATTTTTGTAAATATACATCCATTTCCTTTAGAATAATGATTTTACTGGAATATAATTGGGCAAAATGACACCTATCAATTGCTTTAATTTCTTTTTTCTTGGTGTTGCATTCACCCTTTTCATTTCTGATACTGGTAATTCGGTTTTCTTCTTTCTTTTTTTAATGAAAAATCAACTCTACATGAAGGGCATCCTGAAAAAAGTATGAGTTAGCAGTCTGCAGGTTTTTGGAAGTGATATTAACAATGGAACAAAACTTAATCCATTTCATTATTCTCTTAAAGATATAGATAACAGAAAACCTCCCAGCTGTATTTGTGAATACTAAAAAAGAGCATTTCCATAGTGAAAGTAGATGTTGTTCTGTTGTTTCAGTCAAAACTGATCCTTTGTGACCCATTTTGGAGTTTTCTTGGCAAAGAAAATGGTTTGACATTTAGAGGGTATATGCAGTGTTGATCTCTATTCCAAATTTAATAAAAAATAGTAAATTCAGCTTATTACTTATCAGAAACAAAAATATCTTAATGGCATTTTTATTTATAGATGAATTAGGTTGAAAAACATTGGGAAAGAATTACAGCTTGTGCTTTATTTCTTAATAAAATCTTTCCCTTCATTACTATTCTTGCAGCCTCTTTAATCTGCTTATTCTGTAGACTGTATATAAGAGAGTTCAGAGAAGGAGGTATTGTGCAATAGAACATAGAAAGGATTGTATCTTTAAGGGACTCAGAATCTGAAGGTGGTTTTAGGTACACATAACAGACTGAAATAACAAAGAAACCACAATGATGCGGGGGACACAAGTAGAGAAGGCGTTTCTTTGGTCTTCTTTCACTGGAAATTCGAGCACAGTGGAAAATATGCTAATATAAGATGCAATGATGAAGACAAAGCAGCCAGCCCCAACAAACAGAAAAGAGACAAGTAAGGATGATGTATTGCTGAATGTCTCTGAGCAAGAGATCTTGAGTAGAGAGAGGATATCACAGAAGAACTGGTGGCTCACATTGGACTGGCAGAAAGACAGTCGAAATGTGTAACCAGTGTGGAAACTTGCATACAAAAGTCCAGTGAATAAGCATGTTAAAGTCATCTGCATAAATACACTGGGACTCATGATCACTGGATAGAGAAGTGGTTGACATATGGCAACATAATGATCACAGGCCATGACTGTGAGCAAAGTAAACTCAACATATGCTATGAAAGTCACCGGGAATATCAGAGCTGCACATCCAGGAACTGAGATAGGTCTGTTGTTCACCAGGGAGTTAATGGATACCTGGGCAACAATTATTGATATGAAGCAGGCATCCACAATGGACAGATTCTTAAGGAAAAAGTACATGGGGGTATGGAGTCTCCTATCAAAGATAGTGACAATGACTGTGAGGAGATTCCCCATCAAGCCTATCAAGTAAATGAGAAAGAAAAGCAAAGAATATAAGATCTACAGCTCACGGGTGTCAGAAAACCCCATAAGGAGAAATTCAGTCACAGTGGTGGTAAAGTTAGACATTTTCAGACTCCAATGAGTGACCTAGGGAACCAAAGAGAAATGAAGCAGTCCATCAATCAGTGCTTATTAAGGACATACTGTGTGCAGAAGACATTTCCTTTTTAACATTACTGTATGACATGGCCCCACTCATGCACTGACTGTGTGACTCTGGCCAAGTCAGATGACCTCTCAAAGAAATATTCTCCAAGAGTTATAAGAGAAGTGGAGACCTGCACTCACAAAGGACATTTTGGCAGATGTTAAATCTATCTATTAAAAACATGGAAACATGGATGCTTAAGGAAGCAAAGTAATGTTCCCAATAAACTTAGATTGACTTCCTTTTTTCTGTAATGTATTGATTATCTCTGAGTTAATACATCAGTACAGAAAATCTGACCTAGACCAGAAACCACCAATGAAAATGCTGAACTGTTTTTATTAAAGTGCTCTGAGATCTGGTCTTAGCCTCTCTGTCTTTCTTTCCAATGGCCATCTCATCTTTATGAATTGCCCTAAACTGTATAGGCCAGATATTCAAACATTTGAAAAGCCATAGTGCAAACATATTCATGGCTTTTGCTGGCAATGGAGACAGGGACTATAACCTTACTCCTATCACTGCCCTCAACCCCTTTTACACTGATTGAAAGAAGAAATTGCAGGTGAATGGCAGATATAGACAGCTATATATTTCCCTTTTCTAGGGATTGGAGGATAGTGAAGTCTGATGACCTGGCCTGCTATTTTCTCTGCTCCTCTCGATTGCTTCAGTTCATCTAATTGTCCCCAGAGCAGACCACTGGCTCTCCTAATCTTATCACTTCAATTTTCTTCCTTTCAGAGGCACCAGACAAATGAAAATGAATGACCCAATACCCCCCTTCTACCCTCGTCTCATATATAATATCATTCATGGGAGCACACCACCCTGATACTCCATCTCCCTTTTTTATGTTGACTACTTCCCTAAAGAAATCTTTCATGGTTAAAAGTTCCAAGACTTTGAGATGAAGCATAGGCAGGTGTTTCTTGGAAATTAATTCTCTATGACAACATCTTTAAAATATTAATAAACAGGTCCTGACATAGGAGTTCTATTTTGGTTGTGTTGAATACATACATACATACATACACACATACATACATAAATACATACATAGGTATATGCGATCACATATATATGTATATATAATTTTTTTCTCGTTTTAAAATTCTGCCCCATTTTTCCCCTACTCCCCCACCCATTGAGGAACAAAATAAAGCCTATTATACATATGCGTAGTCACCTAAAACAAATGGCTATTTTGCTATCTAAGAAAAAAAATAGGGAAAACACGAAGAAGGAGGAAAAGTAGGAAGAGTGGGAGGAAAGAAGTAAGATCGGAAGGAAGGAAGAAGTGGAGGAAGGGAGGCAAGGAGAAAGGGAAGGAGAGATAGAGGAGAGGAAAGAAAAAAGAAAGAAAGAGAGAGAGAAAGAAAGAAAGGAAGGAAGGAAGGAAGAGAAAGAAAGAAAGAAAGAAAGAAAGAAAGAAAGAAAGAAAGAAAGAAAGAAAGAAAGAAACAAACAAAGAAAGAAACAAAGAAAGAAACAAAGAAAGAAACAAAGAGAGAGAAGAAAAGAAAATATCCTTTCATCTTTACTGTTTGTTAATTGCCTCTCTATCTGGAGGCAAACGTTTCATACTGCATTATGAGTCTCTTGTAATTATGGTTTGTCATTATGTTAATTAGAATTGCTGTCTTTCAAAGTTAATTATCATGACAAGGTTGTTATTATATGCTATGCTCTTGTTTCTGCTTACTTTGTATCATTTAACATTTACATTTTATCATTTAACACAAATCTTCCCAAATTCTTCTCCCTTCATTTCAAGGTTCCAGATCATAATTTGCTTATCCATTCCCCAATTGAAGGTCATCCCCACAGTCTCCAATTCTTTACCACCACAAAAATATATTTTTAAATATATATATATATATATATATATATATATATATATATATATGTATATATATATGGGTCTTTTTCCTCTTTAATCTCTTTGGAATAAGTAGTATCATTGGGTCAAAAGGTGTTATTCACAGTCCAATTACTTATAAGGCATTGCTCTAAATTGTTTTTCATAGTAGTTGGACCTGAGTTCCACCAACAGTGGTCCCTCTGTTTTCCCACTGAAGGACTATATTTTTAAAAAATATGTTTTACAAATGAATGCTTGTGGGGGCTATAGTGAGGGAAATTTTAATCAATAAATGTGTTATAAAAAGGAAGAAAGGCAACAATTAAATGTAAAATGATACATGAGAGATGTCAGGTAAAAGTATTCCAGGGTTATAACATCAAGGTACCACAGCACAGACACAAACGTTCCTGCAAGCCGAGCACAGAACTACTTTCCAAATACCTGCCATATGGGAGAACTTGAAATGGAGTCTCTACAAACTCTTATTACCTAGATTGAGCAAAGGAGTTTTTCATCCTGTGACTTATCATTGGGGTTAATGTACTAAGAAGCTATTGGGAAAATCTATGGGGACTCCTGCTTCCTATATTGATTTTCTATGAAATTTATAAATATTTCAAAAGAATGAACAATAAAGACTGAGTTATATTTACAAATTTTATATGTATCTCCCCATTTGTTGCAATTTTAATCAGTTATGTTGTGAGCTCTATGGCTGGGCAGGGTCAGGGAGGGATCCAATATCAGTATCCTGCCAGCCACTTAAAGGAATAGAAAAGAGGAGGCAGTTTTAAGATAGAAATAGGGTGAAAAAATATGCAATTCACAAGTATTTACAGTAGATTGGAAATACGGAAGTCCTCTAGGTTTGAAGGCAGAAGACATCAATTAAAAGTGACAAGGGGCCAAAAGTTCTAGATTTCTCTTAACTGGTCGTTCACATTTCAAGTTTTGTATTTGCCCTTTCTAAAAGTTGGGTATGCCTCTGCTCAACTTTTTCTTGCATTTGAAATAGTGAACTTTGAAAGTGTTGGTACCTACAGAAGAGTATCATCTTCTTCCTTTCATTTACTGGTCTTTAGCCTTCCTGGCATAAGTAATATTACCAAGAGTGACTGGACCAATGTTTGTACAAGAGCGACTACTTGGTTCAATGATGAAAACTCTTTACTGTATATGGGAAATTACACTGCCTTTGGAATAAGCAGACAAGGATTCACATTTGAGTTAAGCCTCTTCCAAAGGAGCAACCTTGAACTTGTCACTTTTTCTAACTATGCTTTTTTCCATCTCAAAATTGCAATTGTTGGCCTGGATGGCCTCTACCACCCATTCCAGTTCTACATTTTTCATAGAAATGTACACATCTTCAGCAGTCACCTGTATATGAACTGCCCTTCTGAGTCACCAGTGAAGTGATGTTTGACTGGTTTATGTTGTTCTACACATTGAATCACTTTTAATTCTAACCATGGTTCAACTTCCATTTCCTTTTCCTAAAATATGATTACCCTTTACTTAGAAGGAATGAATGCAGGGATATGTTTGAAAAGATAGATATATGGAGAGATAGAGAAAAGAAGAAAGAAAGAAAGAAAGACAGACAGACAGAAAGAAAGAAAGAAGGGAGGGAGGGAAGGAAGGAAGGAGGAAAGAAAGAAAGAAAGAAAGAAAGAAAGAAAGAAAGAAAGAAAGAAAGAAAGAAAGAAAGAAAAGAAGGAAGGAAGAATGAAAAGAGAGAAAGAGGCAGAAAAATAAACAACAAAAGAAAGAGACAGAGAGAAAGAAAGAAAGAAGGGAGGAAAGAAAAGGAGGGAGGGAGGGAGAAAGAAATAAAGAAAAAAGGAAGGAAAAGAAAAAACAAAAAAATAAGGAAGGGTGGGAAGGAGAAAGAATTAAAGAAAGGAGAGAAAGAAAAAAGGAGGGAAAGAAAAGGAGGAGAAAACTAAAAAGGTAGATAATGGGAAAATGCATTCCATTCACAGTGATTGCATCTTACCTGAATAAACCAGGAAGTCTCCATGCTGTTAGATTGTCCAATTTTAACTGCTCCAAGATGATATCACTGAATTCCTATGCCATGGAAAAGACCTACAGAATTCCCCCAAGTCAGGCTGAACTGGCAGAAAACTATGAAGTTTCCATTATGTCTTGCCATCATAATTCTATTCTCCTTGGTTAGGAAGCATGTTTTCCCTAAATTTTCCAAATTATATTTGTTGCTAAAGTTGGACTGCATATTTAATAGCATTGCCTCATAGGCCAATTTCACCTTTGCTAGATGTTCCTCACATCTCCTTGGGGAGATTGTCCCTGCTCTTTAGCCAAATACAGAGATAGAGATAATTGCACTGTGGTAATTGTCTCTGGGTAGCAAAAGACAAGGTGCCAAATAAAGTCATCTCAGGGGCACTGGGTTGGAATTGAAGAAATATTAATTAATGCGCACATTTCTGAATATGTATTATGCTGTAGGAATCATTATTTCTCAGGTTGCCTCAAAAAAAAATAGAAGCCCTTTTACCCGTTCTTGAAAAGGCAGAAGAGGAGAGATCTAAATGTCCTGAGGAGCTCTTTGGCTTGTTAGCTCAGTCGACACAAATATACTGTGGCTATGGTTATGGCTTTGACTGATATAATATGCAGGAGAGCTTCACAAATTTTGTGTAATATGTTTTAAAATATGTTTTATTTTTTACATCACATTCAGTTCCAAAACAAATTTCTCATCACATATTTTGCCATTCTTTATTTTTATTAGTTAGTTATGTTTAGTTTGCAACATTTATTTCGATAAATTTTCAATTTTCTCCTGCTCCCTCCCCACTAACTCTCCAAGATGGCCTGCAATCTGATAAAGACTCTACATATACATTCCTATTGAACATATTTTCATATTAGTCATGTTGTACAGAAGAATTATGAGAAATGGGAAAAACCATAAGAAAGAAAAAAAAAGAAAATAGTGTGCTTTCTCCGCATTCAGACCTATACTTCTTTCTCTGGATCTGGGTGGTATTTTCCATCATGAGTCCTTTGGAATTGTTTTAGGTCCTTGCATTACTGAGAAGAGCTAAGTCGACCCAAATCAGTCATCACACAATGTGGCTGTTACTGCATACAATGTTCTTCTGGTTCTGCTCACTTCACTCAGCATCAGTTCACATAAGTCTTTCTGGGTTTTTCTGAAGTCCTTCAGTTCATCATTTCTCATAGCACAATAGTGTTCCATTACATTCATATACCACAACTTGTTCTGTCATTCCTCAATTGATGCCCTCAATTTTTAGTTCTTGGCCACCAAAAAAGAGACCCACTATAAATATTTTCTTACATGTGGGTCCTTTTCCCATTTTAATGATCTCTTGGGTATACAGCACTAGAAGCAGTATTACTGGGTCAAAGAGTAAGTACATTTTATAGCCCTTTGGACATAGTTCCAAATTGCCCTCCAGAATGGTAGGATGAGCTCATAGCTCCTCCAACAATCAATTAGCATTCCAACTTTCCCACATCTTCCCCAACATGTACCATTTTCCTGTTTTGTCATGTTAGCCAATCTTGTAGGAGAGATGTGGTCCCTCAGAGATGTTTTGATTTGCATCTCTCTGATCAATAATGATTTAGAACATTTTTTCATATGACTAAAGATATCTTTAATTTCTTCCTCTGAAAACTGTCAGTACATATCCTTTGACCACTTATTATTTGGTGAATGACTTGTATTCTTATAAATTTGACTCAGTTTACTATATATTTTTGAAATGAGGCCTTTATCAGAGGCACTAGTTGTAAAAATTCTTTCCAGGTTTTCTGCTTCCCTCTTAATCTTAGTTACATTGGTTTTGTTTGTGCAAAAACTTTTCAATTTAATGCATTCAAAATCGTCCCTTTTGCATTTCATAATATTCTCTATCTTTTGTTTGGTCATCAATTCCTCCACTCTTCATAAATCTGACAGATAAACTATTCCTTGTTCCCCTAATTTGTTTATAGTATCAGCCTTTATATCTAAATTGTGTACCCATTGTGACTTTATTTTGGTCTATGGTGGCAGCCATTGGTCTATGCCATTTGTACTATACTATTTTCCAGTTTTCCCAGCAGTGTCCTCAAATAGTGAGTTGTTATCCCAGAATCTGGAGTCTTTGGTTTCATTGAACAGTCAATTTCCATAATCATTGACTGCTGTGTCTTGTGTCCCTAACTGATTCTACTGATCTACCCCTCTGTTGCTTAGCCAGTACCAAGTAGTCTTGATGAAAACCAGCTCTTAGTTTTATTTATTATTTTAATTGTTTTCTTAAATTAATTTTACTAATCTCTCCACTAATTTTCAGTGTTTCTAATTTGCTATTTTATTGAGGATTTTTAATTTGTTCTTTTGCCAGCTTTTTCAGTTGCATACCCACTTCATTGATCTCCTCTTTCACTATTTTACACATATAAGTAGAGATATAAAACTTCCCCCAAGAAGCACTTTTGTTGCATCTCAAAAGTTTTGGTATGTTGTGTAATTATTGTCATTCTGCATAAGTTATCGATTTTTTCTATGATTTGTTGTTTGACCCACTCATTCTTTAGGACTGGATTAATTAGTTTCCAATTACTTTTTCCTTTATCTTTCATTATTCTTTATTACATATAATTTTTATTGCATGGTTGTCTGAAAATGACACATTTAATATATCTGCCTTTCTGGACTGGATTGTAAGGATTTATGCCCCAGTACATGGTCAATTTTTGTGTATGTTTCATTTACCACTGAAAAAAAGGTAAATTACTTTCAGTCCCCATTCAAATTCCTCCAGAGGTCTACAGGAATACCTTTTCTAAAATTCTATTCACCTCTTTAACTTTTTTCATGTTTATTTTGAGGATAGATTTGTCATGTTCCAAGAAAAGGTTTGAAGTTCCCCACAAGTATAGTTTTGCTGTCTATTTCTTCCTTTAACTCCTGTAAATCTTGTAATGAGATTTTACTTTCAGATTAAGCACTGAAGACAATGTTGCCAAACCAAAGATGACAAAACTGGGAGAAATAGTATGTTTTTCTGAATGAGTGGAGCTCAAAATATTTAGTGGCCACGTTCCTACTAAAAATATGTAGAATTTTAAATAATTTAAAGAATAAAGGACTAACAACTAAAAAAGAAGTAAGCTCTTAAAGAAAATAAAAAAAGAAGAAAGTGGTGTGCTCCACTCTGTTCATTTTGTCTTCTCTGGTCTCTTATTCTCATCTACTTTGACATTTGTCATTTGATCTTAGAGTAAAATATATTTTCTTACACTAATATTAGTTATTCATCCATTTCATTTTTGAAGTGATAAAAAGTTTCTATGAATATTATCACATCTATGGTACCTTCATTTCTGTAAATGATATGTTTGAGGTGTATTCCTGTTAATATCTCTCAGCATTAAAAGTTACATACATTCTAGTGTTTTTTCTTGAAAATTCTCAATTGATGGTAAAGGACTAGAGGTCTGCTTCTGCTTTAATCAACTCAATCATTTTCTCCATGCTCCAGCTCTCCAAATATAATTTAAATGCAGACCACGGCTACCTGGAGGATCTGATCCAATGGCACAAAGCCTGCCACCTGACCCAACAAGACCGCATCAACTTGGTGCAGGGTGAAACTCTGGGAAGACCTGAAAATTCACCTTCAGACTACAGATTATGGCAACTTTTTGCATGAAGAAATTCTCCCACTCACAGATTCTGCCATTGACAAAAAAATGAGGAAAAAAGAATTATGTGAGGGTTTTGAACATTTCCGAAAAAATTCCTTATAGCCACTAAGCACATTTTTCCATTATATGACATGCAGCTATATGATTAATGATATGATTCTGCCAATCAATTGTGTGCTACAAAAGAAATCTATCAAGGAAATTCTTAAGAAGTGTCACCCTCTGGGCAGTTATATGGAAATGGAAGCTGTCAACAATGTAAAGACACTCCCAAATCTACTAGATGCTGTTCTGGTTGAAATAGCTTTGGCTCCTTTTTTCAGGACTGCATGACTAAAAGTATCCTTAATGGAGTGAATATTAAAATAAAGCATAATAAACTCTACAAGTCATACCTTGAGGCTTTCTACAAATTCTGCAAAGATTATTGTGTCATCACAGCAGAAGTAATGTGCCCTGTTCTTGAGTTTGAGGATTACAGATGTGCTTTTGTCATTATACTTAATTCCCTTGCATGGAGTTAAGCAAAGAAGAAACCGTACCCAATCTGTGATAAACTATATCCAAAAGAATTGTACCTGCTGGCCCAAGAAGAAGATTGTGAGCAGATGAAGAATTAGGCTGAAAACTATACAGAGTACTAGCCTTTGTTTGCAGCTCTTGGTGATAGCCAGGAAGCAAAATCATTGGAAGATGTATTTTATGAAGATGAGGTGAAACTGAATGTACTGACATTCAATAGGAAGTTCCAACATAGGCTGTTTTATGCTTACAAAAACCTGAAGGAGCGAAAAATGAGAAATATTGTGTGGATTGCTGAGTGTATTTCACAAAGACATCAAAGAAAATTAACAGTTATATTCCTATTTTATAATTCAGTGGAAAAGCAAGGTTAGAAAATCAAGAAAAACGTGTTCTTATGGAAAATGATAAAGGGTATTTTGCTATATACTGGGGGATACACAAAAATAAACAAAGTTTCATCTACAAAAAGAAATTCTGAATTGATTTCCAAAAGATCGGTTAGATTCGTAGTCTCACTAACTGTGGATAAACGTGTCTATCTACCTTCCTTTCCAGTATTGACTTTTGTCTTCTTTTTTCGACCTTAATTGATTTCATGTTTTATCTACAATTCATATGTTGATATGACCCAGAGTAAATCATTTAATTCCCAAAACTTTAGAAAATGGGCAGTTGGGTGTGTTCAGGGAAAACTATTACCTCTGATGTGAGGAAAGCCAAGCCCTTTTCAGGGCTACTTTTTATCTTTGGTGGCTACCTGACCTGCCTAATTCTCACCTGTGGCTCTAAGAAGCTGTGGCATGCACCGTGGCCACATCCTGGTAAAACTTTTGAGCAGATGATCTAAATCAGGTTGTGAGTGACTGAGAGGTCTCAAACTGGTCAGTGAGTTAGGAAGGTGTGCACCCCAAGTGTGTGGTAGAATGGGCAGATGAGAATAATTTGTTTGAATAGCCAACACAGCAGCTCAAGCAGATGCTATGGAGCACTTAGAGCATGGTTAGATATTGAAGATGCCAAAGTCTTGCACTGCATTTGGAGCCATCACCAGTCATGATAACTCTGACCTGCCACTACACTGTGATGACTTTGGAAGAGAGAGTGAGGCCGATGATTTCATGCTCATTTAAATTCAATTTACTCACAAATCAAAAGACATGACCCATACCATTTTACCATTTTTACGTCTTTCAAAGTTCTCTGGCAAGTAATGAAGCAACAGGTGTGGACACACTGGGAGCTGTAGTCACAACCCTGCACATAAGCCATAGGGTCATCTTCCCACTTGAAGCAGCAGTGGTTTTCAGTAGCTCCCTGGGTATCTGACCAGTTTTTTAAGGATCACACTGCACACCTCCTGGTGTGATGGAAGGGCTAGGACAGGTGCCCTAAAATATCTGCTTACCCAACCCTGGCCTGATTACTACAGCAGGCAAGGATCCTACCCCACAGCTGAGAACTCAGCAGGTATCACATCCAAATGGAGGCCCTAAGTGAAACAAGTCTGGCAAATGAAGCCCAGGTTAGGGAAATCAGAGTTGAATGTACACTTCTTCCAAAAAAAAATTCAGTGCAGGGGAACACCATGAAGCTGGTGTAGGTTTTCCAATCAAAACTAATCTTGTCCACAACCTTGTATGCCTACCAAAAGGAATGAACGATACAATCATGACAATGTGATTACCACTTGCAGGAAAATGTCACATCACCATCATCAGTGCCTATGTTCCCACCATGAATAACCCTGATGAGGACAAATAAAAATTTTATGAAACCCTGGGGATCCTAATTATCAAAAGAGGATGAGCTTATAATTCTGGGTGAGTCTAACACTAGAGAAATTTCATTCTACCAGACATGGGAGGTACTTCTTGGGAGGAATGGAGTTGGAAACAGCATCTGCAATGTTGTAATGGGCATAAACTAGATGCATTCCCAATAAGATCAGGAGTGAAAAAAGGATGTCTGTTATCACCCCTATTATACAATTTGGTAGTGGAAAAGTTAGCTGTAGCAATAAGAGAAGAAAAAGAAATTGAAAGAATTAGAATAGGCAAAGAAGAAAGTAAATTATCACTTTTTGCAGATGAGATGATGATTTACTTACAGAATCAAGTAAAAAAACTACTTGAAATAATAAACAAGTCTAGCAAATTTGCAGTATATGAAATATACCCACATAAATATTTGGCATTCTCATACATTCCTATACAAAGCCCAACTGCAAGAGATAGAAAGAGAAATTCCATTCAAAGTTACTGTAGACACTATAAAATATTTGGGAGTCTATCTACCAAGGCAAACCCAGGTCCTATATGAACATAATTATGAAACACTTTTCATGTGAATAAAGTCAGATCTAAATAAATAGAAAACTACCAATTGCTCATGGTTAGGCCAAGCTAATATAATAAAAATGACAATTTTACCTAAATTAATTAGTCTATTCAGTGCCATACCAATCGAACTACCAAAAAATTATTTTACAGAGATGGATAAAATAATAAAAAAAATTCCTCTGGAAGAACAAGAGGTCTAGAATATCTAGGGAATTAATGAAAAGAAATGCTAGGGAAGGTGGCCTAGCCATAACAGATATTAAACTGTACTACAAAGCAGCAGTCATCAAAACTACCTGGTACTGGCTAAGAAAAAGAGTGGTGGATCAGTGCAATAGGATAGGTACACAAGACACAGTGGTCAACAACTATAGCAATTGACTCTTTGATAAACCCAAAGAATCCCAGCTTCTGGGCTAAGAATTCACTATTTCACAAAAACTGCTGGGAAAATTGGAAAATGGTAGGGCAGACACTGGGCATAGACCAATATCTTACACCATATACCAAAATAAAGTCAAAATGAGTTCATGATTTAGGAATAAAGGCTGGTACTATAAGCAATTTGGGAGATGAATGAATAGTTTACC
Organism: Phalanger gymnotis; assembly: GCA_028646595.1. Lineage (NCBI taxonomy): Eukaryota > Metazoa > Chordata > Mammalia > Diprotodontia > Phalangeridae > Phalanger > Phalanger gymnotis. The sequence goes on from CM053622.1 coordinate 814,568,765, forward strand.
TATCATATTTATGGAAAAGCAAAGAATTCATGACACAATAAGAGACAGAGAGCATTACAAATACAAAATAGATAATTTTGATTATGTTAAATTGAAATGTTTTTGTATAAAAAAAAGCCAATGCAACAAAGATTTGGAAGGAAGCAGAAAATCGGGAGAAAAACTTTACAACTAGTGTCTCTGATAAAGTCCTCATCTCTAAAACACACAGGGAACTGAGGCAAATTTATAGGAATACAAGTCATTCCCCAATTGGAAATGGTCAAAGGATATGAACAGGCAGTTTTCACAGGAAGAAATTAAAGATATCTATAGACATGTGAAATAATGCTCGAAATCACTACCGATTAGAGAAATGAAAATCAAAACAACTCTTAGATACTACATCTCTCCTGTCAGATTGGTTAAAATGACAAAACAGAAAAATAATAAAGGCTGGAGAGGATGTGGGAATATTGGAACATTGTTACATTGCTGGTGGAGTTGTGAACTGATCCAGCCATTCTGGAAAGCAACTGGAACTGCGCCCAAAATTCTATAAAAATGTTCATACCCTTTGATCCAGCAATACCACTTCTAGTGTTGTATCCCAAAGAGATCACACAAGTGGGAAAAGTACCCATATGTACAAATATATATATATATATATATATATATATATATCAGCTCTTTTAGTAGTAGCAAGGAATTGGAAATCAAAGGGATGCCCATCAATTGGGGAATGGCTGAACAAGTTGTAGTATATGAAGGTAATGGAATACTATTGTTCTATAAGAAATGGGGATGATACGGACTTCAAAATCACCTGGAAAACCCTACCTGATATAATGTTGATTGAGGGGAGCAGAACCAGGACAACTTTATACACAACCACAGATACACGGATTCCTCAATAACTAACCCTGATAGACTTTGCTCTTCTCAGTAATACAAGGTGCAAAGACAACCCCAAAGGACTCATGATGTAGAGGGTTATGAACATCCAGAGAAAGAATTATGGAGTCTGAATGCAGATTGAGGCACACTTTATGCTTGCTTTTTTTTCCCACTATTTTTGCTCTTTTGTTTTTGTCTCTTTTTTTTGGTTTTGTTTCTTCTTTCTCCTGATTCATCCCACTGGTCATAATTCTTCTTTACAACTTGACTATTGTATAAATAAGTTCAATGTGAAATAATATGTAGAAGATATATCAGATCCTATGCTGTCTTGGGGAGGGAGTGGAGGGAGGAGGGGAAAAGAAAATCCAGAACTCAAAGTTATGTGGAACTGAGTGTTGTAAACTTAAAATAAAAAAAAATAATTATATAAAAAAGTATGAACAGTAAAGACTTGTATTTACTTTAAACCTTTGAATGTATCAACCTATCTGTTGCAGTTCCAATCAGTAATGTGGTAAACCTTATGACTGGGCACTGCCAGGGAGTGATCCAATATCAGCAGCCTGGAAGCCACTTAAATGAGTAGAAAAGATGAGGTAGTTTTAAAGATAGAAATAGAATTTAAAAATATGAAAGTCACGAGTATTTAAAGTAGGTTAGAGAGATGGAAGTTCTCTGAGTTTGAAGGTAGAAGATGTCACTTTCAAGTGCCAAAGGCCAAAGTTTCTAGATTTCTCTCAATTGCTCTGTTTGGATTCCAAGTTTGGTATTCTGCTTCTTCCAAAAGTTGGACATATCTCTGCTCAACATTTTCTTACATTTGACATCATGAAATTTGAAAATATTGGCACCCACCTTTCACGTACTGCTCTTTAGTCTTGCTGGCATAAGTTATATCTTCCAGGGGTGACTGGACAAAATATTTGTACCAGAGCAAATACATGGCTCGATGTTGGAGACTTCTGCTATATATAGGGAATGACACTGGCTTTGGAATTAGCAGACCTGAATTCACATTTGAGTTAAGCCACTTTCAAAGGTGTAACCTTGACCTCGTCACATTTTCTAGGGGTAATTTTTAAATTTTTTCATACAAATACAGTGGTTGGAGTGGATGACCTCTACTACTCATTCCAGTTCTACACCTATGATACAAACCTAAACACCCTCTCAGTCAACTGTATATGAATTGCTTCTCTGAACTGAGATGCATCTGCATCTGCAGATGCACTGGGGATCTGCATCCCCATTGAACTGAGATGTTTTACTGATTTTGAGTGTTCTACAGACTGCATCATTTTTAATTCTAACCATCATTCCACTTTTATTTCCTTTTCCTAAAATATGATTTCCGTTTAGCAAGAAGGAATGAAAGTAGGGAAATGTTTCAAAAGAAGCATATATAGTGGGATAGGGGAAGGAAGGGAGGTAGAAAGGAAGGAAGGAAGGAAAGAAGGAAGGAAGGAAGGAAGGAAGGAAGGAAGGAAGGAAGGAAGGAAGGAAGGAAGGAAGGAAGGAAGGAAGGAAGAAAGGAGGAGGGAGGGAGGGAGGAAGGAAGAAAGAAAGAAACAAAGAAAAAAGAAACAAGGGGGCGGAGCCAAGATGGCGGCTGGGAAGCAGTGACTGGCGTGAGCTCCCCACCAAGTTCCTCCAAAAACCTATAAAACAATGGCTCTGAACCAATTTTAAAGCTGCAGAACCCACAAAGTGGCAGAGGGAAGCAGGGCTCCACCCCAAGACAGCCTGGATGGTCCCTGGGTAAGGTCGGTCCCACACGGACCTCCCAGCCCCCAGCCGAGGAGAGCGGAGCTGAGCGCAGAGCGCACTGCGCGAACAGACCAGACGCGGACCTACCAGACCAGGAGACAAGCGGAAAGTGCCCAGGCATCCCGAAATATCGAGCTGTGGCATGTACCAGACCTCTCAACCCACAAAGAGCAAAGACAGCAGAGAAGGTTAGTGGGAAAAGCTGTGTGACTGA
>CM053622.1:814572124-814592558 GCA_028646595.1 Phalanger gymnotis
TGTGTGGGACAGACCTTACCCAGAGACCATCCAGGCTGTCCTGGGCTGGAGCCCTGCTTCCCTCTGCCACTTTGTGGGTTCTGCCGCTCTAGAATTGGTTCAGAGCCATTTTTTAATAGGTTTTTGGAGGGACTTGGTGGGGAGCTCACACCAGTCACTGCTTCCCAGCCGCCATCTTGGCTCCGCCCCAATAATTTCTTGAAAGATGATATCTAAGCTCTTTTTTTGATCATGGCGTTCAGGTAGTCCAATACTTTTTAAATTATCTCTCCTGGATCTATTTTCCAGATCAGTGGTTTTTCCAATGAGATATTTCATATTGTCTTCCATTTTTTTTTTCATTCTTTTGGTTCTGTCTTATAACATCTTGATTTCTCATAAAGTCACTAGCTTCCACTTGCTCCAATCTAATTTTTAAGGTAGTGTTTTCTTCAGTGGTCTTTAGGACCTCCTTTTCCATTTGGCTAATTCTGCCTTTCAAGGCATTCTTCTCCTCATTGTTTTTTTGAAACTATTTTGCCATTTGAGTTAGTCTATTGCAAAGATGTCATTTTCTTGAATATTTTTTGGGTCTCCTTTAGCAAGTCATTGACTTGTTTTTCATGGTTTTCTCGCATCCTTCTCATTTCTCTTCCCAATTTTTCCTCTACTTCTGTAACTTGCTTTTACAAATCCTTTTTGAGCTCTTCAATGGCCTGAGACCAGTTCGTGTTTTTTTTTTGGAGACTTTTGATGTAGGCTCTATGACTTTTTTGACTTTTTCAGTCTGTGTGTTTTGGTCTTCTTTATCACCAAAGAAAGATTCCAAAGTCTGAGTCTCAATCTGAGTCTGTTTTCACTGCCTGGCCATGTTCCCAGCCAACTACTTGTCCCTTGAGTTTTTCCTCAGGGTATGACTGCTTGTAAAGTAGAGAGTACTTTGTCCCAAGCTTGAGTGGTTGCACTGTTGTTTTCAGAGGTACTTCTATACAGCAAGCTCTGTAATGCCAGTGCTTCTCCTCCCCCAAGAACTGCCAACCTTGACTGGACTCAGATCTAAGCTGGCTATGCACTCCTGCTGAGAGCTGCCACTTAATTCCTCCCACCAGGTGGGCCTGGGGCTGGAAGCAAATGCAGCTGTAGCTCTGTAAGCAGCCTCAGAGCTGCATCACCTCCATTGCTCTATGGCAGTGGACTAACTGTGAACTCCTTTCACTCTGTCCCCACAGCTTTTCCCACTAACCTTCTCTGTTGTCTTCAGTGTTTGTGGGTTGAGAAGTCCGGTAACTGCCAAAGCTCACTGATTCAGGGAGCTAGGGCCTGTTTTGCCTGGCTCCCGGCCTGGTTAGTTCAGGCTCAGCCCACACTGAGCTCTGCTTGGCTCTCCTCCATCTCTGTAGGATAGACCTTACCCAGTGACCATCCAGGCTGTCCTGGCCTGGAGCCCTGCTTCTCTCTGCTATTCATTGGGTTCTGCAGCTCTAGAATTTGTTCAGAGTCATTTTTTACAGGTTTTTGGAGTGACCTGGGCAGGGGGCGGAGCTCATGCAAGTCCCTGCTGTCTTGTCACCATCTTGGCTCCACCCCCAAATTTTTTCCATTTCCATTCTGATCACTTAGCAATTAAGCAAATGAGCCATCACAAGCAGCTCCATCATTTTACTAGTATTGAATAGATTTGGGGTCCTTTGTCCTAGCATCACAGCCACCTGATCTGTCCCTCATGGCAGCTACATGTTTGAAGAAGTCTTTGAAGTTGAAATCTTCAGACCTTGGAGTAGTCTGTAAGCAGATACTCTTGTCCACTAAGCCTCAAAAGTAACACCTCTAGGGGAGAGGAGAACTGAAAAGAAGCCCCTCTATCAGGAGGGGCTATTTAAGAAACATCAATGATACAAAGCAATGCTCAATGGAATGAGATAGCAAGAAACAATAAATGAATGTGATATAAAACCAAAAGGAAAACACCAATTAAATTTAAAAAGAGACCTGAGAGGCCTCAGACACAAGTATTTCAGGGTAAAATTTTGGCCATAATACAGATAGAAGAGTTCCTCCAAGCCAATCATGAAACTACTTTCTAAATCACTATAGTAGGGAAGAGCCCCAAATGTAATGTTTTGACACTATTGTTATCTATTTTGGGCAAATGATATGTATGGCACTGTATCTGAGGCTATTAGTGATGATACACTAAGGCAGAGATGTCAACAACAAACTACGGGCTGTGTGTGGCCCACAACACTCTCTACTTGGCCTGAGCCTGATGAAAATGTGTCCCAAATAGTTAACCAGGTTCAGAGCCCCTAGCCCAAATAATTTAATACTATTAATTCATTAAACCATAGAAGGCTATTTTCCCAGGAGAACTTATTCATACTGTGTTACTCTCTATTAAAACCTCTCCTCAATCAATCAGTAAACACTAACCGAACATCTATGGGTCAGGTGCAATGGTAGGTGCTAATCTCCTCAGATTAAATAAATCTAAAATTTAATGAAAAGGCAATGCAGAAGACAATGAATTTAGAAGTACTTACTATTTTAGAGGTCATCTTTGTAGATCTGTCATTTTATTGTTGAAGAAACTGAGCCATGTAGAATTTCCATGACTTGTCTAGGGTCACAGAGCTAGGAACTTGCATCTCAGTCGTTTGCAAGTAGGTTCTCCAATTAAACTACAAAGTCCTCAAGAGCCAGCATGATGTTTGCTTTCCTTTTTATTCCCATTGCTTACTGCAGTGTCTGGAACACAGTAGGCACTTAAGAAATGCTTGGACTACATGCTCCCAAAAAGCTAGAATTATTTCATTCATTGTATTTCTGTCTGCAACACTTACCACAGCACCTGGCGCATAGTAGGCTTTCAATAAATACTTGTGGATTAATTAATTGATCCAGTTTGAGAGTCTCTTTTACAAAGAAAAATCCATCACTATTGAGTCAACTTCCCAAATTCCCAAATTGAGAGACATTGGTCCCCAAACAACACATATCCACCCCATGATTTTCCCTGAGACCCAAACATTTTTTTTTGTTTTAAAGCATAACAGAGTTATAGCAAGAAGCTACTTTAGGGTCATTGAGCCAAACGCCTTCATTTTATGTACAAGGAGCTGACTTTTGGTCAGCTCATGATTATGCATTTGGAACTCACAAGGATTTTCATGGCACCATCATATTGAAATGGAGAATAATTTAATTTTCTGACCTGCTTAAACTATTCCTCATAAAGGAGTTTGGCAGGCCATGGCAGCTGGTCAGCCTGATTCTTCCAGTCGTCCAGGAGATGAAGCCACAAAATGGTTGAAGTATTCACTTCAAGGCATTAACACACTTGGAGAGGATTTCCAAGATAATTTCAAAATGCATTTTGTTGAAGAACATATAGCCACAATGACATTTATTGAGTGCCAATAAGTGTATGTAACTGTACTAAATATTGGGGGTACAAAGAAAGGCAAATAAAAATAAAAATCAGTCCCTGCTCTTGAAGAGGTCAGTGTCAATTGGCGGCCTCAATGGATAAAAAACTATGTCTAAATAAAATAATTACATTATAAATTAAGAAAAGTCTCAGAGAGAAGGCATCCAGATTATGAAGGACTGGGCAAGAACTCTTACAGAAGGTGATACTGTAGCTAAGGTTTAAATAAGGTTAGAGAGGCAAGGAGGTGGACATGATGAAGGAGAAAGGCTGTCACATGCTAAGATCCCTTTACACAAGATGGAATCATTGGATTGAAATGGTGGTATTATTAGCAGATTTTTGTCCTGGACTCCCAGATATCACAGACTTACAAAATCATTGAATGTGAAAGTTGGAAGGGGCTCAACAATCTTGTGGTCTGAAACATGCACAAAAGGAATCCCCACTATGATATACCAGGAAGAGGATGTGCAGCTTCTGCTTCATGAGGGATCCACCATATACTGTCTATTCAGACAAGTTTTACTCTAATTGTTAGCTCATGTTTTCCAACTTCAAGCCTAAGCTGGGTTTGGTGCTATTTCCATAAGTGAATCTTGGTTCTGTCCTCTAGAACCACTCAGAAAACAATTAATCTAACCTCCATATGACTGCCCTTCAAATAAATGAAGTCTGCTCTCATGGTCTTTTGTATCTCTTCTTCTACAAGCAATACGCCTACAGTTCCTTCAACTGATCCTCATATGACATGGACCTCAGTCCTTTCCTGATGCTAGTTGCTACTTCTCTTATCAGTCTTCAACGTATCCGTGCTGAACACCATGATCCAGATGAGTTGGCACAAGGGCAGAATTCAGTGGAGATCACTATCTTCCTATTCTTGGAAGCTCTTCCTTTATTAAAACAACATTATATGACATTAATGTTCCTGCTATCCACACCCAAACTTCTCATCTATGCTAAGTTTACAATCCACAAACACCTCCAGATCGTTTTCTGAACAAATTCTATCTAATCTTGCTTCCCTCATCTTGTATGTTTGAAGGTGAATTATTATTAATTGATTTATATCAACTATGAGTCTCTATTTGAGTACTTAACACATCAGTCCTCTTCTCTGTGCTGTTCAATATTTGTGTCGATGATTTATGTTGCATTCAATTGTGGATACCACATTTTGAAAAATAACATTTTGCATGTATTGGAGAGTATCCAAAGAAAGGCCAACAAAGTACAGGAACTTGATTTTTAAAACATTTAAGTATTGTTTGCAGGGAATGGAGATGTTTAGCTTAAAGCAAAGAGGACTTACAGGGAAGGTTAAGAGATTAATTTTCAATTATTGAATTGTTGTTACCTTGAAAAGGAATTAGATTGATTTTGCATGGCTCCCAAGGGCAGAACTAGTCTCACTAACCTTCTAGAGTGCAACCACAAGTGAATAATTAGACTGGATTATGACCTGAAGCCAACATGAGTTAGCTGGAGCCATTAGCTCTAGAAAGTAAGGATGTTTAGCTGGGAGTCAGAAGGTAGGCTTATGAAGAATATGCGGTTTGTGTTCAGTTATTTAAAGAGCTTTTCCACAGAAGAGGGATTGGAAATTTTCTGCTTATATTTGCAGGGAAAACAGAGCTAAGAGAAATGAGTGGAATTGTCAGAGATGCAGACTGAAGGTTTTTGTAAGGACTACTTCCTAATAATTAAAGCTAGTCAAAAAGTAAATGGGCTGCCCTAGAAGATAGTAGGTTCCCTCACACTTATGATCTTCAAACAAAAGCAAAATAAGCACTTTCCTTTGATATTACAAAGGGGACCCATTGACAGGTAGCTGCTCTAGAAGATCTCTTTCTATCTCTATTCCACGAGTTGCTGTGCTCTCCTTGTACCTATCCCCAATTTAATCCTTTTGTAGACAACCCTCTGTTCTTAACCCTTTATAAAGCTGATCAAGTCTGTCTTTGGAAAAGAGACAGTGACCATGTCTGAGCCAAAACAGAATGTTTTGATTCTTCTTGGAAAAAATGAATAAATGCCTCATTTAACTGAAATCTATAGAATGGCATATTGTATATGTCAGTGCATTAGTGTTAAATCAAACATTTTGCTTGTCTAATGTGTTTTACTGATATCAAAAATAATCACCTTCTTTGGACCTTCAAATGATCCTCTAAGTTTTACGCTAGGTTTAGGTGTTTTAGAAACATCTCCTAGAATAAAATCCTGCAACCTCTCAGTCTCTTGAAGTCCCCACACTTTCCCTTGGCCAATGAAATTTGATGTCCAGCATATATTAAATATATTTAACTGAAATTTTCCTCCCTCTCCTATGACAGTTTCCCTTTCCTCTTCCCATTTAAACAAATAAAAATGCAGAACTACTTCTCATTTTCCCTTTCTCACTGATATTGAGAATTGGAATTACACCTATGAAAGCCAACTTTAAATGTCTATAAAATGTGAGAAACACACAACTATGTATGTTTTACTGAATGCCAAAGATCTAGAGCTGATTGTGTGAATGAATGTGGTCACTAAAGTGGTCTTTGAAAGGTGTATCACTGGGACATTAATAGCCAGACTAATAGGCTTCATAACAGAGTCACATCAAATCCAACCTTTTACCTCTGTGGAATTGCATGAGCCACAATTCAAGTAAATTTCTAAAAATCTCTATTGCACTTTTTTTTAAAGTTTGACACCTCAGTGCTCAACATTTTTATGCACTTGAAATATTGAAGCTTGAAAATGTGGACAAACTTGGGGGCAGCTAGGTGGCACAGTGAGTAGAGCACCAGCCCTGGAGTCAGGAGGACCTGAGTTTAAATCTGGCCTCAGACACTTGACACACTTACTAGTGACCTTGGGCAAGTCACTTAACCCCAATTGCCCTGCCAAAAGAAAAAAAAAAGATGTAGACAAACTTTCTGCCTTCTTTTTCTTACTGCTCCTTAACATTATGGAAAACATAATGTCTATAAGGGACTACTGAGCTAACTCTTTTGACTTAAGTGACTACTTGGTATAATGAAGGAATAGTTTTGATGCTATATGGGAAATGACACTGGCTTTAGAATCACTGCACTTGGGTTCATATTCAAGACTAGCCACTTCCAATCAATGCTTCCTTGGACAAGTCACTTCCCTTCTTGCCACCTTTTCCCTCATTTTTACCGACTATTTTTATTTGGACTGATGGATTCTAATGCCCCTCAAATTTATACAGCAATGTTTCTAACAGATATATACATATTAACCTCTCACCACCCCCTTAAAATTGAGAAATTTGGTTTCTTTTTGACATTCTATAGATGGACTCAATTTTAATTCTAATCGTGCTTCCACTGATATTTCTCTTTCATTGGATGTACTTTCCTTCTAGTAATAAGGAATGAGAGGTGAAAATGCATAAAGGAAGGGATAAATAGAAGGATAGAGAAAGAAAAACAAGAGGAAAGGAAAGAAGGAAAAGAGAAAAGAGAAAGACAGGGAAGGAAGAGAAGAGAAGGGAAAGGAAGGGAAGGAATGAAAGGAGGAAGAAGGGAGGGAGGGGAGGAAAAGGAATAAAAAAGAAAGGAAGGAAGGAGGGAGGAAAGAGAAACAAAAAATGGGGGAAAAAAGAAAACAAATCTATACTAACTTACTTGAATTTAGTCACAGGGTTTTCTACTGCTAACTTCTCCAAACTGAGATGCTCAAAAATGGCATTACAGATTTCATATTACAAAAGATAAGCCTGAAAGAACTCCTGTAGCTGAGTCACATTAGATAGAGAGGTAGCCTCGGTGACTGGAAAACCTAGGTTCAAGTATTGCTTCTGACATAGATTAATTGGGTGTGACTCTAGGCAAGAGGTAAGCTGTGGAAGCAGATAATTTGGCAGAGTGGGTTCTGCTGAAGAAAGAAGAGGAAATAAGAAAAAGGAAAAGAAAAGAAAGGGAAAGGGAAGAGAGGGAAGGGGAGGGGAGGGAAGGACTACTCTATGAATGCTTACTTGTTCTTTTGTCATGTAAATGAACAGAGATTCCCTGTTCCTAACTTCAACCTTCTCACTAGAGGCATAATGACTCAAGAATTTATCAGGAGAAGCAGGAGATTCTAAGAGCTCCTATGCTATCTCGGCACAATCAAGATAATCTGATTTGGCTGGAAGTCAGTTCTTGGAACAGTGCCTATGATAGCCCAGGGAATGCCTTCAGAGAGACATTATCCCTGATGTCTAGCCAGACTTAAAATAACCCAGAAATAGTACCAATGAGTCAATTGTCTCTGGATGGAAAGAAACATAACAAAGTCATATCATGAGACTTAGCTTTAGGTTTCTAGAAATATAAATGTATGTTGTTGTCCAGCATTTTCAGTCATGTCCAACTCTTCATGACGCCATTTTGTATTTTCTTGGTAAAGACACTGGAGTGATCTGTCATTTCCTTCTCCAGCTGATTTTACAGATGAGGAAATGGAGGCAAATAGGGTAAAGTGACTTGCCTAAAGTCACACTGCCAATAAGAGGTGGAGGCTAGATTTGAACTCAAGAATATGAGTCTTCCTGATTTCTGGCCCAACACTCAATGCACTACCTGACCTAGCTGCACATTAATACATGTCAGCAGATGTTAATGATTATGTTTCTGAATCATAAACCACCTTAAAATAATTCTGTCTTTAAAAGTAGCTAATCAAAATCAACAAATAAAATGACCACACCTGATGGAGTATGTAACATTCTGCACCATGATCCACCACCTTTATACTAGGAGAAAGATTGTGCACCAACATAATTTGTCTGGAAACACTACTGGGCATTTCATTTAATGTAAGTTCTCTTGGTTGTTATTGGTGGATTCAGATACACTTGTTAGGCTTTTCTGTATATTTCCATCATGACGGTTCCTTCATTCTTCGTCTGGTTGCTGCTGTTCTACTCTCTAAATTGGGCCACTGGATGTCATGCTGGGTGGATTGAACCCATTTGGCCTGGACTCTCTGGATAGTATGCCCTGTCATCGCACTGTCCATGCTGTAGGGCTCTTTGCTTAAATTCCATCTGTACTGTGTGCTATACAAACCTATTAGAGGTTGAGGACCTCTAGATGATAAAGAAAAGAGTCAGAAATGTCTGAACAGGCTAGATTTTTGCTCCATTGTAGGCTTCACTCCAAATTTTTCTCTGGGATTTTTTTTTACCATGTCCCTTCAACTTCCTCATTATCATATTTGAAGTACTCTCCACCCCTGTAGCCTTCCCCTGTTTCTTGGATGGTTTCTCTGAGAATGCTTATTTTAAGAAGGACACCCAGGCCACATTTATCTTCTTTCCTCTCCAGAATGCCTTCCTGACCCACCATACTGTTCTACTATGCTTCTTCATGGACATCCTCTTCCCCTCCCCTTCTACTTGCCTTCCCCAACCTTTTTGTTCTTTTGTGCTGTCTTCTCCAATAGAATCAGAGGAGGAAGAGACAGGGACTGTCTGTCTTTCTGCTTGTTTTTGCATTTCTAATGCAGCTAAGTGGCACAGTGGATAGAGCACTGTGCCTAGACTCTGGAAGACCTGAGTTCGAATTTGACCTCAAACACCTACCTATAACTGCATGACCCTAGGCAAGCCACTTATCTTCTTTTTGCTTTACGTTCCTCAGCTGTAAAATGGGATGAATAATAGCTCCCACCTCTTAGGCTTGTGCTGTTGATCAAATGAAATGATATTTGTGAAACACTTAGCCCAGTGCCTGGCAGTTAGAAGAGTTATAGAAATGTTTATTCCCTTCCCTTCCCCCTCTTAATGCTTCACACTAAGTGTCTGATGGAGTGCAGAAAGTATTCAAGGAGGCCTAGCACCTCTAGTGGGAGGGCTGCTGAACCTTTTTTAGGGTTGCTCATTCACCTTGATGTCTACCTAGTACTCAACTCTTGCCTGTGGCTCCAAGAAGCTGTAGCATGCATAGTAGCCATACCCCAGTAAACCCTATTGGAAAATGAGGTAATTCAGTTGCAGGGTAAGAGATGGGCTCAAACCAATCATTGACTTAAGCAGAAGGGGGAGGGTGTCTACCCCAAGCATATGAAGACGGACCCCAGCAAAACAGGTGCATGAGAAAAATATTCCAAAGGCTGTGAAGGCAGCTGAGGCAGGCACTATGGAGGGCTTAGAGCATGGTCAGCCATCAAAGACACCAAGACCATTCATTGCATCCTGGGCCATCACTGTCATTTTGATTTTTCTCTTTCCACTGGACTTCAATGAGAGTGAAGGTGCTGACTTTGTGCAACTCAGCCTCACAAATCCAATTAATGCAGAAGTCAAGAAATAACCCATGATGTCATTGGTCCTTTTCAAAAATGAAGGGAAAACATCAACAATTATCTGCCACATAGTAAATACTTAACAAATCTGTGTGGACATGATTTGACTATAATTTTCATTGAAAATGTGATGAAATTCAATAAGGATAAATGTAAAGCCTATATTTGGGTGTAAAAAAACTAAACCAGATATGGAAGGTGTGGATAGATAGCAGTTGTTTTTAAGAAGCCCTGAGGATTTTAGTCAACTGCTAGCTCAATATATGTCAACAATGTGATGTAGCAGCCAAAAAAAGGTGCGCCAAGAAGAGAATAGCTTCCAGGACTACAAAGGTGAGGGTTCCATTGTATACAGCCATCACCAGACCTTATCCGGCTGTTGTGCTCAGTTTGGGGCACCATGTTTTAATGAGGATGATAAACTGGAGAGGGTTCAAAGAAGGGAAACCAGGATTGAGGAGGGCTCAAGTTCTCCTATGAGAATCAGTTGAAAGGCCTGTGCATGTGGAGTCCAGAATCATGAGGACTCAAGAGTGGGAAATGGGTACATGAATACTGTCTTCATGTATATAGCAGACTGTCATGTGGAAGAGAGATTAGACTGTAAACTGGGAGGAATGTGTAAATGTCATAAAGATCCATATTTATGATAGATATCTGGAAGAAATTCCTGACTGCTTGATCTGACAAAAATAAAAATGGCTTTCTTCAGAGATGATTGTTTCTCTTTCCATGAAAATTTTTATCCCAAGGCTCCTGTTCAGTTGCTCAGTTGTGTCCAATTCTTTGTGATCCCATGGACCAGTCCCTTTTATCCTCCACTATAGTTCAACATCTGTGCAAGTTTATATTGATCGTTTTCATGACACTATCTAATGATCTCATTCTCTGCCAGCCCTTTTGCCTTTTGCCTTCAGTCCTTCTCAACCTCAGGATCTTTTCCAATGAGTAAAGCAAGGCTCCATGACCACTTGTTAGGTACATCATAATGGGAACTCCTTTCCTGAATGAAGTTTCCTCACATTCGAGGCTGTTAGGCTGACCCTCCAGACTTTTTCTTCCATTCCACAGAAACCTCTTTACCCTGAAATTTCATTTCACCCCTGGATTTATCACATCAGATGTATTCTCTGCCTTTTGTCCTCTTTCTATGATTGACTGGTTCCTCCTATGATCTTGATTTTAGGTTGAACCCCCAGGCCAGTCATGCATCCATCCCTCTGTAGGCTGCACTTCTAATTCCAGAAAGACCTTCTCTACCATACTCCCTATAAGGATCCTCTACTACACACTTCTCAGCTTCCTTTTAGGTGTTGTCTTTTCTCATTGGAATGCAAGCATCTTTGGAAACAAGGACTGTGATTCTTTAGGCTTGTATTTGTATTCCCGGCACTCTGGCACACAGTAATCACTCAATTAATGCTTGTTGACTTGACATAACTGAATGGATTGTAGGAGATAGTACTAAGCTTTCTTCCAACTCTCAAATTCTGCATTTTTTTTCTTTCCAGTGCTATTCTAAGAACTCTAATTTAATCATTGTATCCAATGCTTCTCAAATGTGATAATGATTTCCCTATTGTTTTGTTCATTATCTTTGAAACTCCCCTATCAAAACCCCTGTCCTAGGTTCTCTTGCCCTTAATGTTTTGCCTCCCCCTTTAGAATGTAAAGTGCTTGGAGACAAAAACAATATTGCTTTTTATTTGTATCTTCAAGACTTAGCATAGTGTTTGTGTAATGATAAGAAGGGTGGGACTTTTTTTTTTTACTATATTCTTTTTGCAATGCTAAGGTAATCAAATACCTTTCAGTCTTGCCTTTCAAATTCAATGGCAAGCAATGTGGGACATTTTTGCTGGTTTTTTTTTTTTGAGTGCTTCTCAGCACTGAGATAATCAAGTACCATTGACAAGTTTTCCCTTTTTCTCCTTGAATGAATCAAGAGACTTTGATGACCCTGCAATCTCCTGGACTCTCTGGATTCTCAGTTCTCTAATCTCACAATGCCGTGAATTCTCAGCTCTTTGATCTCAACTGTCTTGTTCGGCACTCTCCCCTCTGCAGTCTCTCTTGGTGTTGGCTCTCACAACTCCAAGTTCCAGTTTCTTCTACTTGGTTTGAATTCCTGTAGCTCACTGCAGATTCTGTTACTCTCAGGTCTGGACTTTCTTTAAATATAACACTAGACAACATTTGATTGGCTAGAAAACTCAGGTCTCTGATTGGCTGAATTCGTAATTGAATAGAACTCAGTGTGCATACCATTGGCTCTGGTCTTAATGACTTCCTTTAGGGCCCTGTGGGTTTTACCCTGAAATCAGCTTAGTACCTAGTAAGTAAAGACTTTAGGCTTATTCACAAACAAAAATATAATCAAGTTTTCCCACCTAGCCCCACCTGATGCCTATTGAATTGGTGAGGAAGATCTTTGATCTCATTAATGCTACAGTTTGACACATAGCATGTACTTAAATGTCTTTTCATTCGACCTTTCATGTTACACTAGTCAATGCACATATTGCTACATATCACTATATCCATCACACGCTTCATTCCTTACAGCACAATATTGCATTACCTGTTCACTGAGAGGGATTGGTAAGGAGAAGTTTGTGATATCCTCTCTAACCAGAGGTTCACTCTCCACTCTTCACACTCACTTGGCTCTCAGAGAGAATGGATTAGGTTTTGACCACTAGAAAACAATTACCCTGCACTCACCTGAATAAGGGTACTTCCTGGACCTGGTAGGCAGTTTTCTCCCTTCTTGAAGTTGCTACAAAGTTCATTGGCACAGTTATTCTAGAGCTTTACATTCCACTTTAGAGAATTCCACCTCTTATGAGCTCCCAAATTATTATGGTTAATGAAATATGCAAAATAAACACAGTAATTTTGAATAACTCCTTCCACCAATTGGCTCTTACTTTACTTACATAGGAAATGTTTTATGAGGTATGGAAACATCAGAATATACCTGAAGTAAACCAACCAATTGAAAGAGATAGGAGAGTTCCAGATTGTGATAGTCTCATATAGTGAAGAACCCTGGAAAATGTTCTTCTTTCATCCAGCTGGCTCCACCTGCCCTGCATTTTCCTCAAATTGCTTCAGTGCTCCAACATATATTGCTCATTGTTAAATGCCCTGAATCACTTGAAAGTACAAAGTATTCTTTTGACTGAATACATTGTCTCAGAGGATTAATTTAATGGTGCTATAAATGGTATAATTGTATTATCTAGAATGATACAATATTTGTAACACTGCTTACCATAGTGCCTGGCATATACACAACATGTAAATGTGTATGCTTATTCCCTTCTCTTTCCCTCCAAGTACATGCTAATGTGTGCAGTAATGGTGTGTGGGTAAGAACCCTATGCATCTTTAAATTACACAACTGTATAAGACGAATGGGGAGTGATTACTATTGTTGTGCTAGCCAACTGTCAAAGCATGTGGTATAGACTCCATTTATGGTAATATTCCAGTGCTCTACTTAAACATTTTATGTGATTGACCAAAATTCTTAATAATTCACAAAGTAATCCACTCTTACTTCAAATTTGTTTTTAAAATGTGTTGCAATCACTAATGTTTTGACTGTAACTGTAATAAATTGAAATTTCAAAAATTTCCTCCCTAAACAAGAGACAAATTCACAATTGTCATTAAAGCTCCCATGTCTCATAACTTACCATATTGTGCAGAAATGAATGTGTCTTCATTAATGTAACTTTACATTAGAATCTGAATAGTTTGATTAAACACTGGAATATTTTGATGTTGTACAATTCATGTCTGTGTGTCTTTAACCTATCAGAAACAATAGAGCCAAAAAAGTATAATTTTAAATATTAGATATTTACATTAATATGTAAAATATTATATTATATTGTATTGTATTGTATTATATTATATTATCTTGTATTATCTTGTATTATATTGTATCATATTGTATTATGTTATATTATATTATATCATATCATATCATATTATATTATATCATATTATATCATATCATATTATATTGATATATATTATAAATCATTTGATTGTATTATATATTATTTGATAAATTTATACATATAAAAATGCATTCTACTCAAATTTTTAAATTATAATTTTGATATATTTACATATTTAATACTAAGTGACTTTTAACTTTGAAAAATGTGACAGTTATTGTATGTGTGTTTTTCAAAACAGGGCACTGTGAAAAATATGGAGAGAGGGAGCATTCCATTCTTTGATTCACTGGTATTGCCGATACAACAAATAATAATGAAAAATAACAACTTAAAATTTAGCTTGAAATGTAACAAACTCTAGTTTTAAAATATCTATTTCCCCAAAATGAATATCATGATTACAGCCTTCTTGTGAAGGGTCTTTTTCTATTCAACATGTACCCAATTGGAGTTCTGATTTATGATCAAGGATTCAATCATTGTGTTTCATTCTTTGATAAATGCTTTTGCAAAATAAAAAAAAAAAAGAACAACACTTTCAAGTTTTCATGCAATATGTCTTTTGGAAGAGGGATATGGGGTTGTCCAATATATTTCACCTTCTAGGTATCATCTATGAAACAATGTTGAAAACACTCTTTAGAAGATGAAGCTATGAAATTAATGGTATGTTGAGGTACGTTTTGTAGTAGAAGAGTCAGGTGAACCATCATGGGTATAAACCATTTTCTTGTACTATCTGAAGAATAGGGATTTGCAAAGTCTGAAGAAAGGGGGTGGTGGGGTGGAGGGGATTTACTCTTTAACCATCAATAGTATCACAGAAGTGGCTTACAATAATAACCCAAATTCAGATGTTTATTTCTGCATTGTAAATTCAGCTTTAAATTAAACAGTTTTTGTGAAAAGGTTCATGATGTTAGCTAATAATTCAAAATCATAATCAATAAATCATTATCTCAATGTGATCTCATGAATTTAGTAATACATTTATTTTGATATTCACAGCAAGAAATATCCTCAATTTCAAAGAAAGAATCTAAATGTAAATGATTCAATAACTCATTTTGTTGTCACCATAATAAGTCCCATATTCAAATAAATCAATATTACATGGTAGATTACTATTATCTATTGACCTGTATACAAAGATTCAACTGAGAAATGAGTTACTTGATTTTATGCCATTTGTAGCCTTCATTCTTTCAGACTAAACTTCAGCAGATCTAAACATAACGACATTGTAGTGAAAGTGAGGGAAATGATTTTCTCTCATCCATTTAGCAATAATAGAGAGTGCCCAGTTGTATGATGTGGTAAATTATAATAGTATTTTTTTTTAAAGGAAGCCTTTTTTATTATCCAGTTCCTCCAAGTAGCTGAAAACAAAAACCTTGAAGTTACTTTTTCATTCTTTCAGCTCATCATTACCATTTTCATCCCTTGCATAATTGGATGATAGAAAGATATTGGACCTTCACACTCAAGATAGTGATACCTGATTAGTTTTCCCACTGAAATGTATATTACATTTCTTGTTTCTGTTGGTGGTGTCAGCATTTTATCTGAAATAGAGGCTACAAATAGTAGGATAACTTTAATTTTTCCATTTCACATTATTCTGATATTTTTGGCAAGAATTGAGGATGTCCCTTAGCAAAGCAAGATGGTACCATACGTTAAAACATCTCTTTGTGACATGATTCAGTAAAGTGATTTTGCAGTCATATTTCTAACAGGGCTAGTATTGATTTTTTTTTTAGGCAATCAGGGTTAAGTGACTTGTCCAAGGTCACACAGCTTGTAAGTGTATGAAGACAGATTGGAACTCAGGTCTTCCTGGCTCCAGGGTCAGTGTTACATTCCCTGCAACCCGTAGCATTGAATCTTTCTTTACTGTGCCTCCATGTCTTTTTAAGTTTCCCCAATTTGGATTTTAACAGTGCCAAATCATTCCTCTAGATTTCTCCCACAATACCTTTGTGGTAGTATTACTACTCTTTCTCTCTACATTAAATTGTAGGACCATCTAGAAATTGTATCTTCTTTGCTTTCACTATATTCTCTTCTCTTATATGTAATTTCTCTTTGGGGAGTCATTGCTTTATCCTTGTCTGCATGCTCTTGATTTTCTAGTTTTTAGGGCACAGTGGAAAGAGAAGTAAGTTTAGAATCAGAAGAACTGTGTGGAATACAGGTTGGATGATATAAGTCTTTCCATGCCTCCCTGCATTTTTTCAGTCATTTAAAAATTATTCAGAATTTCAATACTAAAGAAAAGCATTTACATATAAAAAATAGATGTTGCTCAGTCGTTTCAGTCATATCTGACATTTTGTAACCCATTTTGGAGTTTTCTTGGCAAAGAAATTGGAGTGGTTTGCCATTTAGAAGGTATATCCAATGCTGATCTCTATTGCATATTAAATAAAAATAGTAGGGGGTGGGGTGGAGCCAACATTGTGCTCTGAAAGGAAGGATCTACTTGAGGTCTCTCACAAATTCTGTCAGATACATCTAAAAAAGTGAATCTGAGCAGATTTGAGAGATTTAGAAGCCACTCGTAAACTGAGAGGTGTAGGGGTGCTGGGCACGCAGAACAGCATCAGACCAAACCAATCAGGAACAGCAGAGGGATCCAGCCAGCACACCAGTCTGAGAGGTCTCTGTGTGAGCAAAATACCAGAGCAGGAAGACACCCAGGGCAGAAGTACTGACTATGGCTGCAACTGGCCCCAGTCCTCTCAGGACAGGACAGGAGTCTGTCAAACCACAGAGTATGTGGCTGCAGGAGCAGCTAGCCTGGAGGCCTCCAAACCACAGTCTAAGCATTTTAAACTTGCCTTCTTGAACTTCCAGGTGCCATGATGTCCAGGTAAAAACAGTCATCATCCCTCCCTTGAATAAACCCAGAGAATACTCCCATGGGAGAAACAAAGGAGCCAGAAGTGGAGTCTAAGTAGTGAGAGAAGTTGGGAAGAGGGCCTTTCCTGTGGTGGTGAAAGGAAACTAGTGCAGGAAGAAAGGTGTCTCAGCAGCCCTCACCTCAGCATAACAAGGAGAGTAACTGAGCCCTGGGACCCTAGAAGTGGCTTTTCACAGCTAGGGGAAGTAGCAGAAATGAGCACAGACAACAACTGAGACCACCTGGTCTGTAGAGCAGTCCTGGGGAAGAGGAGACTCCCAGCGGTCAGACCACCCATCTCCCACAACTCACAAAACCAGAGGCCATAGAACATAATGCCAGTGAGCAGGCCTACAGATTCCAATACAAGAAACTTGGGACAAGTTGAGCCTCAGAAACAGAGATCCATTTTAGAAGCCAGGAGGAAAAAAAGACATCATGAAAAAACTTGCTAAAAAGCCAAGTACCATTGATTCCTATTATAGAGATAGGGAAGATCAAAATACCAATTCAGAAGAGGACCGTATGGATACTATACCCACATCTGAAACCTCAAAAGGGAAAGTCACCTGGTCTCCACACCAAAAAGCATTTCTGAAAGAACCCAAGGAGAACTTTAAAAATCAAATTAGGGAACTAAAAGAAAAAATAACCGAGGAAAACAAGTCTTTAAAAAGTAAAATCAGTAAAATAGTTAAGGAGAATCAGAATATAAATGGAGAAAATGTCTCATTGAAAAGTAAAATCAACCAAATGGAAAAAGAGATAGAGAAAATAAAAGAAGAAAACAAAACACTAAAAATTAGAATTAGGCAGGTAGACACTGATGACGCTATAACATATCAAGAATCAGTCAAAATCTAAAGAATGAAAAAAATAGAAAAAAACGTGAAACATCTGATTGGAAAAACAACTGACCTGGAAAATGGATCCAGGAGAGAAAAATCTAAGAGTTATTGGTGTACCTGAAAGCTATGATGTATAAAAGATCCTGGATATTATCTTCCTTGAAATCCTCAAGGAAAATTGCCCAGAGGTCTGAGAACCAGAAGGTAAAATTTTCATCAAAAAAATCCACTGATCACTCCCTGAAAAAGATCCCTAATTTGGAAACTCGAAGAAATATTATAGCCAAATTCCAGAACTACCACATCAAGGAGAAAATACTGAAAGCAACTAGAAAGAAACAATTCATGTATCATGGAGCTACAGTCAGAATCACTCAGGATCTTTCACCTTCTACATTAAATGACAGGGGAAATTGGAATATGATATTCTGAAAGACAAAGGAGCTTGGACTGCAACCAAAGATCAACTACCCAGCAAAATTGAGCATAATTTTCCAGGCAAGGAGATTGACATTCAGTGAAACAAGGGAATTCCACACCTTCCTGATGAAAAGGTCAGAGCTCAATGGAAAATTCAATCTCCAAATACAAAACTCAAGAGAGACATAAAAAGGTAAACAGGGGAAAAATCGCTAGTTAACCAATAAGGCTAAGTAGATACATCCTTATATAGGATTATTTTGTTTTATATATGTTTTATATATGTCAATTTTCAGAATAGTATAGTTATTATGACAATTGAAAGGGATATTCATAGACTGTGTGTATCAGTATAAAATAACGAATATAATGATAAAAAATATAGTTAAGAGATATAAAGGGATGGTTCTGGGAGAAGAGGTAAGGCAGTAGCAGAAAAGGGCAAAATTACATCACATGAAGAGGAACAAAAACATACTATAGTGGAGGGGAAAAAAGGAGGCAGAAGTGCAATATTTGAGCTTTACTCTCATCAGATTTGGTTCAAGAAGGGAATAACATACCCTGATAAGTATAGAAATCAAACTCACCCTACAGGAAGTAGGAGGGGAAAGGGGAAAGTAAAGGGAGGGGGGCGGTCAGAAAGGAAAGAAGTAGCAAGAGGAAAAAGGTATGATAAGGGAGGGGAATCAAGAGGGAGAGTAAACTGAGAAAGGCAGCAGTAAAAAGCAAAACTCTTGAGGAGTGGAAGAGAAAAGGGAGAAAGAAAAGCATAAGCAGGGGGAAATAGGATGGAGAAAAAGAGAGAGATAGTAATCATAACTGTGACTATAAATGGGATGAACGCTCCCATAAAACAGAAGCAGTTGGCAGAATGGATTAAAGACCTTAATCCTACAATATGCTGTTAATTAGAAATACATTTGAAACAGGGGGATACATACAGGGTAAAGGTAAAAGGCTAAAGTAGAATATATTGTGCTTTAGCTAAAGTAAAAAAAAAAAAAGGAGGAGTAGCAATCCTAATCTCAGATAAAGCAAAAGCAAAAAAAGATCTAATTAAAAGAGATAAGGAAGGGTATTATATCCTGCTAAAAGGCACCATAAACAATGAGGAAATATCATTATTTAACATATATGCACCAAGTGATGTACCATGCACATTCTTAGAGAAGAGGCTAAGGGAGTTACAGGAAGAAATAGATAGCAAAATTATAATAATGGGGGGCCTCAACCTCCCCCACTGTGAACTTGATAAATCTAACCTCAAAATAAAATAGAAAGAAGTTAAGGAGGTTAACAGTTTTAGAAAAGGCAGATATGATAGACCTCTGGAGAAAACTGAATGAGAATAAAAAAGAATATATTATTTTGTCAGTGGTACATGGTACACACTCAAAAATTGACGATGAATTAGGGAATAAAAAGTTCACGGGGTGGGGGGGTGGAACCAAGATGGCTGCTGGAAAGCAGGGACTAGCATGAGCTCCTCACCAAGTCCCTCCAAAAACCTATAACAAATGGCTCTGAACCAATTCTAGAACTGTAGAACCCAAGAAATAGCAGAGGGAAGAAGGGCTCCAGCCCAGGACAGCTTGGATGGTCTCTGGGTGAGGTCTATCCCACACGGAGCTGGGAGAGGAGCAGAGCCCAGGGTGGGCAGCATGGAGCAACCAGACCAGGAGCTGGGGGAAGGGTGCCCTAGTGCCCTGAATCAGTGAGCTGTGGCAGTTGCCAGACTTCTCAACCCACAAACACCAAAAACAACAGAAAAGGTCGGGAAAACCTGCTGGGGACAGAAAGTTTGCTGTTAGGCCACTGCCCCAGGGGCAGTGGAAGTGGGGAAGCTACAGAACTAAAGCTGCAGTTGCTTCTGGCCCCAGGCACATCTGGTGGGAGGAATTAAGTGACAGATCAGAGCAGGAGTGAAGAGCCTGCTGAAGATCTAAGCCCAGTCTTGGTTGTGGGTTCTTAGGAAAGGAGGAGTGCTGGTGTGGCAGGGCATCTACCCAAACTTGGAACATAGAACACTTTTGTCTACAAGCAGTCATAACCAGCTGAAAAAATCAAGGGTCAAGTAAGTTGGCTGGGAACATGGCAAGGCAGCAAAAACGCCCCCAGACTCAGTCTCAGACTCTGGAGTCCTTCTTTGGTGACAAAGAAGTCCAAAACACACAGTCAGAAGTTAACAAAGTCATAGAGCCTACAACAAAAAAATCCGAGAAAAACATAAACTGGTCTCAGGACATGGAAGAGCTCAAATAGAATTTGGAAAAGCAAGTTAGAGAAGTGGAGGAAAAATTCAGAAGAGAAAGGAGAAGGATGAGAGAAAACCATGAAAAACAAGTGAATGCCTTGCTAAAGGACACCCAAAAAATACTGAAAAATATACTGAAGAAAACAACATCTTAAATAATAGACTGATTCAAATGGCAAAAGAGCTCCAAAAGGCCAATGAGGAGAAGAATGCCTTGAAAGGCAGAATTAGCCAAATGGAAAAGGAGGTCCAAAAGACCACTGAAGAAAATACTACCTTAAAAATTAGATTGGAACAAGTGGAAGCTAGTGA
>CM053622.1:814593058-814607014 GCA_028646595.1 Phalanger gymnotis
GGAAGGAAGGAAGGAAGGAAGGAAGGAAGGAAGGAAGGAAGGAAGGAAGCAAGGAAGGAAGGAAAGAAGTAAGGAAAGAAGGAAGGAAGGAAAAAATGAAGGAGAAAGAAATAAACAATGAAAGCAAGAAAGAGAGCGAGAAAGAAAGGAGGAAAGAAAGAGAGAGAGAGAAGAAAGAAAAAAGAAAGAAGGAAGAAAGGAAGGAAAAAAGAAAGAAGGAAACAAAAAAAGAAAGAAAGAAGCAAAGACAGAAAGAAACAAAAGAAAGAGTAAAAAGGAGGAGGGAGAAAGAAAAAAAAGAAATGAATGAAGAGAAAAAGGAAGGAGAGAGGGAGGGAGGGAGAAAGAAAGAAAAAAAAAGAAAGGAAGACAGAAAACAAAGAAAGAAGGGAGGGTGGGGAAGGAGAAAGAATTAAAGAAAGAAAGGAGAGAAAGAAAAAAGGAGGGAAAGAAAAGGAGGACAAAACAAAAAAAGGTGGATAATGGGAAAATGCATTCCATTCACACTGAATGAATCTTACCTGAATAAAGCAAGAAGTCTCCATGCTGTTAGATTGTCCAATTTTAACTGCTCCAAGATGATATCACTGAATTCCTATGCCATGGAAAAGACCTACAGAATTCCCCCAAGTCAGACTGAACTGGCAGAAAACTACGAAGTTTCCATTATATCTTGCCATCATAATTCTATTCTCCTTGGTTAGGAAGCATGTTTTCCCTAAATTTTCCACATTATATTTGTTGCTAAAGTTGGACAGCATGTTTGATAGGATGGCCACAATGGCCAATTTCACCTTTGCTAAATATTCCTCGCATCTCCTTGGGGACATTGTCCCTGCTCTGTAAACAAATTCAAAGAGATAGAGAACACTGCACTGTGGTAATTGTCTCTGGGTAGCAAAAGACAAGGTGCCAAATAAAGTCCTCTCAGGGGCACTGGGTTGGAGTTGAAGAAATATTAATTAATGTGCATGTTTATGAATATGTATTATGGCTGTAGGATTCATTATTTCTCAGGTTCCATCAAAAAATAGAAGCCCCTTTCGCCCATTCTTGAAAAGGCAGAAAAGGAGAGATCTAAGTGTCCTGAGCAGTTGTTTGGCTTGTTAGCTCAGTTGACACAAATATACTGTGGCTATGTTTATGGCTTTCAGTGACATATAGGGAAGACAGCTTCACAAATTTTGTGTAATATGTTTTGAAATGTATTTTACTTTCTACATTAAATCCAGTTCCAAAACAAATTTTTCATCACATATTTTGCTATTCTTTACTTTTTTATTGGTTAATTATTTGTTTTAGTTTTCAACATTCAGTTCCATAACCTTTAAATTTTCTCACCCTCCCTCCCCACTAACTCCCCAAGATGGCCTGCAATCTGATAAAGGCTCTATATGTACATTCTTATTAAACATATTTTCACATTAGTCATGCTGTAGAGAAGAATTATAAGGAATGAGAGAAACCATGAGAAAGAAAAAAAAAACAAAAAAGTAATTAGTGTGCTTTGTTTGGCATTCAGACTCCATAGTTCTTTCTTTGGATGTGGGTGGCATTTTCCATAACGAGTCCTTTGGAATTGTTTTAGGTCCTTGCATTACTGAGAAAAGCTAAGTCGATGCAAATCAGTCATCACACAATGTAGCTGTTACTGTGTACAACGTTCCTCCGGTTCTGCTCACTTGACTCAGCATCAATCCACATAAGTCCAGATTTTTTCTGAAGTCCTTCTGTTCATCATTTCTCATAGCACAATAGTATTCCATTATATTCATATACCACAACTTTCTCAGCCATTCCTCAATTGATGCCCTCAATTTTTAGTTCTTGGCCACCAAAAAAGAGACCTGCTATAAATATTTTCTTACATGTGGGTCCTTTTCCCATTTTAATGATCTCTTTGGTATACAGCACTAGCAGCAGTATTACTAGGTCAAAGGGTAAGTACATTTTATAGCCCCTTGGCCATAGTTCCACATTGCTCTCCAGAATGGTAGGATGAGCTCATAGCTCCACCAACAATCTATTAGCATTCCAACTGTCCCACATCTTCCCCAACATGTAACATTTTCCTGTTTTGTCATGTTAGCCAATGTTGTAGGAGAGATGTGGTACCTCAGAGATGTTTTGATTTGCATCTCTCTAATCAATAATGATTTAGAGCATTTTTTCATGTGACTAAAGATATCTTTAATTTCTTCCTCTGAAAACTGTCAGTACATATCCTTTGACCACTTATCATTTGGAAGATGACTTGTATTCTCATAAATTTGACTCAGTTTACTATATATTTTTGAAATAAGGCCTTTATCAGAGACACTAGTTGTAAAAATTCTTTCCAAGTTTTTTGCTTCCCTCCTAATCTTGGTTACATTGGCTTTGTTTGTGCAAAAGCTTTTCAATTTGATATAATCAAAATGATCCAAAATTTTAATATAATCAAAATGATTTCATAATATTCTCTATCTTTTGCTTGGTCATAAATTCCTCCACTCTTCATAAATCTGACAAACAAACTATTCCTTGTTCCCTTAATTTGTTTATAATATCAGCCTTTATATGTAAATTGCATACCCCTTGGGACATTATTTTGGTCTATGGCCATTTCTGCCATACTATTTTCCAGTTTTCCCAGCAGTGTTCTCAAATAGTGAGTTGTTATCCCAGAATCTGGGGTCTTTGTTTTCATAGACAGTAGAAGAGTAGAAGAGTAAATTTCCATAATCATTGACTACTGTGTCTTGTGTACCTAACCTGTTCCACTGATCTACCCCTCTATTGCTTAGCCAGTACCAAGCAGTCTTGATGGTTGTTGCTTTATAATAAAATTTAAGATCCAGCGTGACTAGGCCACCTTCCCAAGCATTTGTTTTAATTGGTTCCTTTCATATTCTGGGACTTTTGTACTTCCAGATGAATTTTGATAATTTTTTTCTAGCCCTATAAAGTAATTTTTGGTAGTTTGTTTGGTATGGTACTAAATAAGTAAATTAATTGAGGGAGAGCTATCATTTTTATTACATTGGCTCAGCCTACCCATAAGAAACTCTTGTTCTTCCAGGTATTTCGATCTGACTTTAATTGTGTGAAAAGTGTTTTGCAATTGTGTTCCTGTAGTTCTTGGGTTTGTTTTGGCAGGTAGAATGCCAAATATTTTACAATGTCTACAGTAATATAAAATGAATTTCTCTTTTTCTCTCTTGCTCTTGGGCTTTTAAAAATATGTATAACAACGGCTATGATTTGTGTACATATATTTAATATTGTGCAAATTTGCTAAAGATTATTATTATTTCAAGCATTTTATTTACTTGATTCTCTAGGATCCTTTAAGAATATCATCATATCATCTTCAAAGAGTGACAACCTAATTTCTCTTTGCCCATTCTAATTCCTTCAATTTGTTTTTCTTCTCTCATTGCTAAAGCTGACACTTCTAGTACCATATTTAATAACAGTGGTAATAGTAGGCATCATTGTTTCATCTCTGATCTTATTGAAAGCGCATGCAGCTTATCCCCCTTACACATAATGTTTGCTGATTATTTTAGGTGGACCATTCTTATCATTTTAAGGAAGATTCCATTTCTTCCTATGCTTTCTAGTGTTTTTAATAGGAGTGGGTGTTGTATTTTATCAAAAGCTTTTTTTTTTCTGCATCCATTGAGATAATCATAAGGTTTCTGTTAGTTTTGTTGTTAATAAGAGAGGTCTCAAACTGGTCAGTGAGCTAGGAAGGTATGCACCCAAGCATGGTACATACTTGAATGATAGAATGGGCAGATGAGAATAATTTGTTTGAATGGCCAACACAGTACCTCAAGCAGATGCTATGGAGCACTTACATCATGGTTAGATATTGAAGATGCCAAGGTTATGCACTGCATTTCAAGCCATCACAAGTCATCTTGATTCCCACCTGCCAATACACTGTGATGACTTTGGAAGAGAGTGAGGCCAATGATTTCATGCTACTCTGCCTCATTTAAATTCAATTTACTCACAAATCAAAAGACATGACCCATACCATTTTACCATTTTTATGTCTCTCTAAGTTCTATAGCAAGTGATAAAGTAGCAGGTGTGGATACACTTGGAGCTGTAGTCACAAACCTGCACACATGCAGCCCAGGCCACAGGGTCATCTTCTCATTTGAAGCAGCAGTGGCATTCTGAAACTCCCCGGGTTTCTGAGCAGTCTTTTAAGGATCACACTGCACACCTCCTGGTGTGATGTAAGGGATAGAAAAGGTGCCCTAAAATTGCCTGCTTATCCAACCCTGGCCTGATTACTATACCAGGCAAGGATCCTACCCCACAGCTTAGAACTCAGCAGGTATCACATCCAAATGGAGGATCTAAGTGAAACAAGGCTGGCAAATGAAGGCTGGGTTAGGGAAATCAGAGCTGAATATACAGTTCTTCTAAAATAGCGCAGGGGAACACCCTGAAGCTGGTGTATGTTTTCCAATCAAACCTAATCCTGTCAACAAATTTTTATGCCTACCAAAAGGAATGAATGATAGTATCATGATAATGTGATTACCACCTGCAGGAAAATGTCACAACACCATCATCAGTGCATATGCTCCCATCATGAATAACCTTCATGAAGACTTGGAGAACCTAATCATCAATGTGTCAAAAGCGGATGAATTTATAATTCTGGGTGAGTGTAACACTAGAGAAATTACAGTCTAGCAGGCATGGCGGAGACTTCTTGGGAGGAAAGTTGGAAACAGCAACTGGAATGGCCATTCACTACCCAAGACTTGTGCATCTCATGACTAATACTGTCATCTTCCACTTACCTAAAAGCTTTTTGGATGTACCCTCACACAAACATTGGAATTTAATAGACTATGCGATTGTAAGAAGAGACATAAATGATTTGAGAGCGATGAAGGCAATGTGTGGCTTTAAATGCTGTGCTGATCATAGACTTATCTTCTCCAAGCCGTCTATTCAAATTCAACAAAAAACAAAAGTGGTGTCCCTAACACAAAATGACTACAAGACGAATCAATGTCAACAGATTAGATCACTTCTCTGAGCAGCTTCAGTTTGTTTCTTAGTTGGAGGGAATGTTGAGTCAATACACAATTGGCAATAATGCAGCAGAAAAAGAGTAAACTGCTTTCAGAGATTTGATGTGTGGCACTGCATTTCCTCATCTGGGTCGAAACATTTCCAAACATCAAGACTAGTTTGATGAAAATGATGGGGAAATTTAGAAGCTGCTAAATGAAAAGGAGAACTGCATACAATTTACCAGCAGGAGAGTTCATCTATCTCTAAGAAGGCATCATTTAGTTCCATCAAAAGGAAAGTACAAGTGAAGCTTAAAGAGATGCAGGATCCTTGAATCAATAAGAAGGCAGGTGAAATTCAGTTTTATGCTGATAGTAACAATATAAACTGCCTTTAGGATGCCCTGAAGGTTATTTATGGGCCAGAGCCCTATGTTTATCTCAACTACTCAGTGGATGATAGAGCTACATTGATTAGTGAAAAGGACATGATCCTAGAGAGGTGGGCTGAACACTTCCACAGTGTTCTTAATAGACACTCATCAATCAGTACCGTAGACACTGACCGTTTACCCCATGTTGAAATCAATCCCCTCCTACTTAAAGTTCCTACTGAAGAAGACATATTGAACGAGTTTAGGAAATTTTTGTGTGGCAAAGGAGCTGGAACTGATTCAATTACAGCTGAGATTTACAAAGGGAAGGGTCCATTGCTCATACAAAATGTGAATGAAATTTTCCAGGTTATATGGCAAGATGACCTACCAGGATTTCAAGGACACCTCCATTGTCTCTCTCCATAACACTAAAGGAAATAGATTGTCCCGTGACAGTCACAGTGGGGTCTCTCTCTTAGTCATTTCTGACAAGTCACTTACCAGAGCCCTCCTTAATATGCTGTTCCTTTGACTGGAAGATGGTCATCTTCATGAAAACCAGTGTGGCTTCAGAAAGAGTGAAGGAGCAGTTGATATGTTGTTTGCTGGCCAACAACTCCAGGAGAAATGCCAGAAACAGAACAGAGGGTTGTATACAATGTCTACAGATCTGACCAAGTCCTTTGATAATGTCAATCAAGTGGGCTTATGGAAAATTATGGCAAAACTATGCTTCTGGAGAAGTTCATCAGCAGTGTATGTCAATCTCATGATGGCATGCTTACCCAGGTTCTGCATAGATGTACAAGGGTATCATCCTTTCTCAGTCACCAATTTGGTGAAATAAGGCTATACCCTTGATCTCATACTTTTTAGCATGATGTTGTTAGCCATATTGTCAAACGAATTCACTAAGGAAAGATACATCATTATGTTCAGCTATTTCACTGATGATAAGTTCTTCAACTAGAAAAGGCTGCAAACTGAGACTAGAGTGGATAGAGTGCTGATGTATGATTTATGTGTGTGTGTGTGTGTGTGTGTGTGTGTGTGTGTGTGTGCCAATGATGTGCCCTCAGTGCCACTTTTGAAGCTGAGATGTAACAAAGTATGGATCCCTGTTCTGCTTCTTGCATGAATTTTGGCCGAACAATTAACACCAAGAAAACACAGATAGTGGACTCCTAAGAGTCAAGATGGTGGTATGAGCAGTAAATTCCTATAGCTGTCCCATATTCACCTCCAACAACCATAAAATAGTACCCCAAAAACAAATCTTTGAACAATGGAGCCAGCAGAAAGATGGAGTGGAGTAGTCTTTTAGTCCAAGAGACTTGGAGGATTGGCTAGAAAGGTCCATCTCACTCAATGAAAAGGGGAGTGCAGTCTAGGAGAGGAAGCATCCCTGCAAGCCAGCACCAAGTCCTAGCTCAGCAAGTCAGCTGGAGATCTTGAGCCTCAATGTGGTGGATCAGACAAAAGCCTGCAGCAGGACCTCCCACTTTCCTTAGCATGCTTTAGCACAGCCTGGGGAAAACAGAAAGACTCTAGCACCCAGATCTCCTCAAACTGCAGCACAGACAAAGGCAGACACCCTCTAGCAGCCAGATGTCAATGGGGTTCTCTGTAGCCAAAGAGAAACACAGAAATGACCACAATGGGCCTCAGCACACACCAGACCCCAATAGTAGAATCCCATCTTAGCACAAGGTAACCAGTCAGACACATTCAGCCTACAGCGATACTAACCATCCCCTCAACACAGCACCAGACACAAGTGTCCCTTATAGGTTTCAGGGCAACATCAGCACATTACCAAGTAAATAGCTAGAGTCTGCAGCCACTGGAACAAGAAGCCTACCAACCTGGGAGCAAAGAAGAACGTTTAAATGCTAAAAATGAGCCAACAACAACAAAAAAAATAATTTGACCATAGGGAGTTATTATGATGACAGAGAAGACCAAGACACAGACTCAGAAGAGGACAATAATGTCAAAACATCTGTGGATAAAACCTCAAAGCAAAGCAGGAGGCATTTTCAAGACCAGAAAAAAACTTATGAAAGTGCTCAAAATGGAGCTTAAAATCACATAAAAGAGGTAGAATAAAACAGAGGGAAAGCAATGAGAGAAGCAATATCATTATGAAAAAAGTGACAATAGCTTGGAAAACTCCTTAAAAAAAGTAGAATGGAACAAATGGAAAATTGGTCAGAACTCCACTGAAATCTACTGAAGAAAACACCTTAAAGAGTACAATTGGCCAAATGGAAAACAAAGCGCATAACTTATTTCGGGAAAACCATAGCTTAATGTTATAATGGGGCAAGTGGAAGCTAATGCCTCTAAGAGACAACATGAATCAATCAAACAAGATCAAAAGAATGAAAACTATGGAAGAAAGTGTAAAATAGCTCATGTGAAAAACAACCAACCTGGAAAATAAGAAGAGACAATATCACAATCATCTGAGCCTCCCATCTACCCTATTGCTAAGCTTTCTTTTATGTCTTATTCCCTCCAGTCAAAGTATAAGTTCCTCAAGAGAATGAATCATTTCCCATTTTCTTTTTGTATTCCCAGGATTTGCCTTAGTGTTTTTCTTATTGTAAGTACATAAGAAATATTTTTGTTCATTCATTCAGTCACCCCTTCTGACATTTTATTCCTTTTGAGCCTATTTACATAATTTTTCTTCTGTATTTGCATCTTGTATCCAATATCAGTCATTCACTTTTTCAAAGAATCTACTAACATTTCCTTTGAATATTCTATTATTTGCCTTGTTAATTTTGTCCCTGAATCTACAACTTTTTATTCTAAAATTTATCCTTACTTCTTTTTAAAATGTTTAATTATTTTCTTGCTCATTTGTCCATGTGGTGGTTCTTTGATTTGTTCTTTCAAATCTAGTCTTGAGTGGTGGATGGGATGTACATTACAAAGGACATTGATTTCTATATATTTTAGTTTTCATTTAATCTCAAAGCCAACAGGAAACTAGCTATTAGAGCTTTCTGAGTAGGAGAGTGATATGGTTAAGCATGATCAATTTGTGTGTATATAGATATATACATATATATGTATATATGTGTGTGCATGTATATATATGTGTGTGCATACATACATATGTGTATGTATATACATATATGTGTGCATATATATATGTATTTGACAATTCTGTATAGAACAGAGTATGGATCCTGGAGGAGGGAATCTCTGAGTCCTAAAAACAAATGAAGAGAAAATTAAAATAACCCAGAAGTTATGGGGAGAGTGTGAACTAAGTAAAATGCAATGTGAATGGAGAGAAGGATAAAGGAAGAAAAAAAGCCATATACAAAGAAGAACATAGAGGTCATATCCAAAGTGGATCTCTTATTCCATGAAGCATGTTTCTGAAAAAGCCTAATAAATCCAGAATATTACTTTAAAAATATCTACCACTCACTTTCAGGGATTCCCCTAGAACACTTGCATTGAGATGAATTCTGCCTTCCTATAAAGGACCAGAATTATCTGTGTGAATTTGAATTTGAAAAAGAACTCTTTGAATCATAAAGAGTATACATATATGTCATAAGCAGTGCCATCAAAGACCTTGGGCTAAGGAAATTACATTATTTTGAATTCTTTAATATACTTCCAATGATAAAAAGCATGCTGCTGATGTTGATAATATCAAAATCAATTCTGGGTTGTTGTTTTTTTTACTCACTGAGACCAGTGATTTAATTTTACCCATCAACATACAAATAGCAACATATAAACTCACAAAATCACAAAGAAAAATAAATATCTTAATGGGATTCTTCATTTATATATGAATTAGGTTCAACATAATTGGGAAATAGTTGCAGTTTATGCTTTACTCCTTTAAAGAAAGCTTTCTCTTAACTATTATTCTTAAAGCCACTTTTATCTGATTATTCCATAGACTGTATATAATAGGGTTCAGAAAGGGAGCTACTATGCAATAGAATATCAAAAGGATTATATCTTTAATTGGTCCAGAATCTGAAAGTGATTGTAGGTGCACATAGGAGGATGCAATAAGGAACAAAGAAACCACAATGATGTGGGGGACACAAGTAGAGAAGGCTTTTCTTGGGTCTTCTTTCACTGGAAATTTGAGCACAGTGGAAAATAGGCTAATATAAGATTCAGTGATGAAGACAAAGCAGCCACTCCCAATAACCAAAGCAGAGCCACATAAGGATAATGTATGCCTGAATGTCCTTGAGGAAGATATCTTGAGAAGAAAGAGAGAGAGAGAGAGAGAGAGAGAGAGAGAGAGAGAGAGAGAGAGAGAGAGAGAGAGAAAGAAAGAAAGAAAGAAAGAAAGAAAGAAAGAAAGAAAGAAAGAAAGAAAAAGAAAGAGACAGAGAGAGGAAGGAAGGGATGGTGGGAGGAAGAGAGGGTGGGAGGAAGGGAGGAAAGAAGGAAGGAAGGAAGGAAGGAAGGAAAGAAGGGAGACAGAAAGAAAGAGAGAAAGAAGTGAGTGATGGAGGGAGGGAGGAAAGAAAGAAAGAAAGAAAGAAAGAAAGAAAGAAAGAAAGAAAGAAAGAAAGAAAGAAAGAAAGAAAGAAAGGAAGGAAGGAAGGAAGGAAGGAAGGAAGGAAGAAAAAGAAAGAAAGAAAAAGGAAGGAAAGAAATGAGGGACAAGAAAACAAATAGAGGGGATAATAGGAAAAAAGCATTCCATTCAAACTGATTGCATCTTACCTGAATAAAACCACATGTCTCCATATTGTGAACTTCTCCAATCTGAACAGTTCAAGGATGATATCTATGAATTCTAATGCCAGAATTCCTTCAGCTAATGCTGGGCTGACAGAAAATTATGAAGTTTCGATTGTGGTCTGGCCATCATAATACTTTTCTCCTTAGCTGGGAAACACGTTTTCCTTTACTTTCCCCATAATATCTGTAGCTGAAGTTGGACAGCATGTTTGACAAGATGGCCCCATAGACCAATTTCGTTTTTGCTAAAAATTTCTTGCATCTCCTTGGGGATACTGTCCCTACTCTTTAGCCAAATGCAGAGAGGCAGAGATCATTGCAATGAGAAAATTATCTCTGGGTAGCAAAAGACAAGGTGTCAAATAAAGTCATCTCAGGAATACTGGGATGGAGTCAGAGAAATGTTAATTAATGTGCATGTGTGTGAACATATGTTATGGCTGTAGGGTTCATTATCTCTCAGGTTCCCTCAAAAACAGAGAATAAGCCCCCTTCACCCACTTTTGAAAAGGGAAAAGGGGAGAGATCTAAGTTTCCTGAGGATTTGTTTGGCTTGGTAGCTCAGTTGATACAAATATAGTGCGGCTATAATTATGGCTTTGACTGGCACATAGGCAAGAGAGCTTCAAATATTTTGTGGAAAGTGTTTCACAATCTATTTTACTTTTTACATAACATTCATTTCCAAAGAATCTTCATCACATTTTTGCTTTCTTTAAAAGAGAGATACTAGTTAAGGAAACCTACCAATAAAATAATGACATGTGACAGATTAGAAAACACTTAAAACCCACAGCTCCACGTGCTTCTACAGAGAAGTTAGTGGTGTGTTTGTTTTGTGTTCTCTGGTCTCTTACTCTCATCTTCTTTGAAAATTTTCATTTTATCGTAGAGTAAAATATATTTTTCTTACATTAATTTAACAGTTGTTCACCCATTTTATTTTCATTGTGATCAAAAGGGTTACTATGAATAATCTCATTTCTATATTACTTTATTTTCATTTCTGTAATTGATGCATTTGAGGTATATGCCCAATAGTATCCTTCAGCATTAAAAGTTACACATAATCTAGTGATTTTTTCTTGAAAATTTTAAATTGAGTTTCAAAAATTTGGTTAGATTTGTAACATCACTAAAGGTGGATAAATGTATTGATCTAACCCCCTTTCCAATATTGAATTTCTTCATCCATTATCAGCCTTAAGTGATTTCATGTTCTGTCTGTGATCCTTATGGTGGTATGTGTGATCCTGGGCAAGTCACTTAACTTTTAATAATCTAGAAAATGGGGAGTATGGTGTGTTCAGGGTAAACTATTATTGCTAATGTTACGACTGCTGAGCCCTTTTCAGGGCTGCTTTCCACTTTTGGCATCTACCTGATTCACCTAACTCTCACCTGTGGCTCCAAGGATCTGTGGTACGCACAGTGGCCGTATCCTGGTAAACCATTTCAGCAGATGGACTAAACCAAGCTGAGAGTAACTGAGGGGTCTGAAACTGGTTGGTGTGTTATGAAGGTGTGTACCCCAAGCATGTGGTAGAATGGGCAGATGAGAACAATTTGTTCAAATGGCCAAGAAGGCAGCTGAAGCAGGTGTTATGGAGCATTTAGAACTTGGTTAGACATGGAAGACATCTAGGTCTTCAACTGCCTCTTTAGCCATTGGCAGTCACTTTGAATCTCTCCTGCCACTGCACTGTGGTGACTTTGTTTTGTAGAGATTTGGGTTTTTATTAACAAAAAATTTTATTAGATGACTTTCTTCCCCCTTGAATATTAACTGAAAAATGGAAAAGAAAATAAAAAGGATGTTCTGTAAATGAAAAATTTCCAGACTGTTTCTGTATGTATCAAAAAAATCCACACAAAATTTTTCCTTTTGTTGAGTAGAATGGCTAAAAATGTGACTAATATTTTCTACAGAACACAATTTTTAATTTAGCATAAGTATTCTCATACAATTCTCAAAGATTATAAAGTCAGAAATAAGAAAGGCAGTAAATCAAATGGTTTCTATGGCCCTTCTCTGATTTGAGATTTATTATTACACTGGACACACATACAGATCTAGACCAAATAACTGGGCAACAAAGGTCTCAAATAGTGGAAGCTTATTAATGCCCAAAGAATCCATTTATACATAGGTTCACACCAACATTTGAGCAAAAGTATTATTAGGTTGATCTACAGAGGGGTGGAGCCAAGATGGCAGCTGGAAAGCAGGGACTAGCGTGAGATCCCCACCAAGTCCCTCCAAAAACCTATAAAAAATGGCTCTCAACCAGTTCTAGAACTGCAGAACCCACAAAGTGGCAGAGGGAAGCAGGGCTCTAGCCCAGGACAGCATGGATGGTCTCTGGGTAAGGTCTATCCCTCATGGGGCTGGGAGCTGAGGGGAGAGGAGCTGAGCAGAGCAGAGCCCAAGGTGGGCGGCTCGGATTGACTAGACCAAGAGCCGGGTGGAGCATGCCCTAGCACCCTGAATCAGTAAGCTGCAGCAGCTACCAGACCTCTCAACCGACAAACACCAAAGACAACAGAGAAGGTTAGTGGGAAAAGCTGCTAAGGACAGGGAGTTTGCAGTTCGGCCACTGCCCCTGGGACAGAGGAGGTGGGGCAACTACAGAACTACGGCTGCAGTTGCTTCTGGGCCCAGGCCCACCTGATGGGAGGAATTAAGTGGAGGATCAGAGCAGGAGTGAAGAGCCTGCTGAAGATCTAAGTCCAGTCTGGGTAGGGGATTCTTGGGCAAGGAGGAGTGCTGGTGCGGCAGCGCACCTGCCCAAGCTTGGAACATAGAACTCTTTAGTCTAAAAGCAGTCATACCCTGCTGAAAAACTCAAGGGTCAAGTAAGTTGGCTGGGAACATGGCCAGGCACTGAAAACATATTCAGATTCAGTCTCAGACTCTGGAATCCTTCTTTGGTCACAAAGAAGACCAAAACATACAGTCAGAAGAAGTCAACAAAGTCATAGAGCCTACAACAAAAACCTCCAAGAAAAACGTGAACTGGTCTCAGGACATGGAAGAGCTCAAAAAAGGATTTGGAAAGGCAAGTTAGAGAAGTAGAGGAAAAATTCAGAAGAGAAATGAGAAGAATGTGAGAAAACCATGAAAAACAAGTCAATGACTTGCTAAAGGACACCACAAAAAATACTGAAAAATATACTGAAGAAAACAACACCTTAAAAAATAGAATAACCTAAATGGCAAAAGAGCTCCAAAAAGCCAATGAGGAGAATGCCTTGAAAGGCAGAATTAGCCAAATGGAAAAGGAAGTCCAAAGGACCACAGAAGAAAATACTAGCTTAAGAATTAGATTGGAGCAAGTGGAAGCTAGTGACTTGATGAGAAATCAAGATATTATCAAACAGAACCAAAGGAATGAAAAAATAGAAGACAATGTGAAATATCTCATTGGAAAAACCACTGACCTGGAAAATAGATCCAGGAGAGATCATTTAAAAATTATTGGACTAACTGAAATTCATGATCAAAAAAAAGAGCCTACATATCACCTTTTGAGAAATTATCAAAGAGAACTGCCCTGATATTCTAGAGCCGTAGGGCAAAATAGAAATTGAAAGTATCCGCAGATCACCTCCTCAAATAGATCCCAAAAAAGAAATCTCCTAGGAATATTGTTGCCAAGTTCCAGAGTTTCCAGGTCAAGGAGAAAATACTACAATCAGCCAGAAAGAAACAATTTGAGTATTGTGGAAACACAATCAGAACAACATCTAGCAGCTTCTACACTAAGAGATTGAAGGGCTTGGAATACGATATTCCAGAGGTCATT
>CM053622.1:814607114-814617729 GCA_028646595.1 Phalanger gymnotis
AGTAGTTTTGAACTCTACTTTGAAACTTATTGAATTTCCAGTGAAAAAGGTAATTTTTAATGTACCCAATCATGAATATTTCCTTTTTTTTCCTTTCTCCTTAAAAGGCCATTGCACTCTTGCAGAGTACATAAACTATACTTTTATAATTTGTTATTTTAAAAGGTACTGATTTAACTCTTTTGTTCAATCTGAGGGTGACTTGTATCAAATATTTTTAAGAATAGAGAATACTAAAGAGTGGATTTGATTCAACAGATCAGTACCTCTATATATGATTTACATATCTTTCAACTTCTAAAAGTCACCAGATCATGTTGTTAAACAAAATCATTGGATGTATCACCTGATCTATTTTCAAGATCTTTTGTTTTCAAACAGTTTGAATTTCTGGCAATGAAAATAAGCGTTTCATTATTAAAGACTTGAGATCCAAATCAACGAAACATAGGAACCATCACTTCACAATTGTTTTAATTAGTTCACTTCATCTTTAAAATGTTTTCTCTTAAGCAACAGGAATTTGAATAAAAACTTAGGACAATTTTAGATCCATATTTCAAAGGGAAATACCCTAGTAAACTTTCCATAGAGTTCTTTGCTTTAACTGAGAAACTCCACAGGAATTCATGCTTTTCGTAATGGGATCTGAAAACAATAGCTTTCTTGTAACACTCTTACTTACAATCTTAGCAATTTCTCTGCATGTGCACTGCATAGAATGACTACATAAAGTTGGAAAATGTAGTAAGCTACAGATAAAACTCAGTGCAAATTGAGCTAGCCAGGAAAAAACGTGTTTAAAGCATTATTAGATACAAATGTAATTTTTATGAATCCTTGCATAATATCCAACCAATTTTCTCAAATATAAAATCTTCATTATAGAAATGTTCACACATAATGATATATTTTTTCCTGAATCATAAAGAAAGGAACTTGAGCAATCATTTATCAAGTTTGCATTCCACTGCATGTTGTATGCAATAGAAATACCTCCAGTATGTCATCAGGTGACATAAAAGAATGACATTTACAGAATTCCATTGTAATGGCAGAACTATAAATAAGGTTGCTCATTAGGCAGATATGAATCCACTCTGGTATTAACAGTTACCACTTAGTTATTTATAGAGAACAACCTTGGTCCATTAACACATATAATTGAGAACAGTAGCTAGGAGTCTTTCAGTCAAGGTACACAGCTGAATGGGTCAATATTCACCCTTCCCATTGTTTTCCATAGGCAAGTCCTTTATCTACAGAAATCTGAAGCCAATTACATTCTGACATTTTCCAGCTACTGGATGAACAAGATGCTGAAAGCCATTATTATACAGCATATTGCTACATAGGGACTCTTCCATGCACCAATTATGGAACATTTCCAAAATATACCCAATTGATGTGATGCTTGTGCTTGGATCCTAAATTCTAACAGCCTCTGCGTGGGTGCACCCTGTGCCAGAATCTCAATTCCAAAACACATACAGTTCTCAAAACATATTCTCTCCCAGGCTGTTTCTCTCTAGTTAAAGGGCAGCATGACCCAACTTATCTCTGCCTCTTCCTCAGTAAGCAGCTATATATTGATATTGATAAGCCCAAATATATATTGATTTCCAGATCCTGATAATTGACTGTACACTGAGTCATAATCATATTTACTATTCACTGACTTTTCTAACATGTATCCCAGACATAGTATTTTCTCTAATAAAATACTAGATGACAAACTATTCCTTTAAGCTCCCGCCAATAGTTAACTTAGTGATATTTCACAGTTAAGACCATACCCCTAGCAACCCCAGTGTAGGCTATTTCCTAGAGAACTTTGGGTAATACACCTACGCAGTAGATACTAAATCTGCACGTTCCTTTATGAACCAACCACACCTCCACCACTCCCTAATCCCACTTCCAAAACACCTAACTGACATTCCTCCCTCCCCTTAATCCCCTATTAGCTTCTATAAAGTTTCCCCTTCCCCTGTTTATGGTTCAGGTTCCCTAAGAACTCTTGCCCACTGAAAAAGTGTAATAAATCTTTGCCTCCTTGACTTAAAGAATGCTTGTGTCCTTGAATTCATTCCAGGCTGCCTCACTCTGGGAAGTTTGGTTTGGTATCCTTGCATCCCTGGGTTTCTTCTCCCCCTCAACACAACAATTTGGTTTTATTTTTTTTTTTTTGTCCAAGAGGCTAGGAGCCAAGAATGGGATATATGCACAAGTACGTATAAACAGCAGGATTGTTGTCAGTAGGCTCTGAAAGTTGAAAATGGCAGACCTAGTGAGACCACCAACACCCTCAGCCATGTAACCCTTCCAGGGCAAAAGGCACAAAAATGACTTTGGTGACTTTGAAAGAAAGAGTGAGGCCAATGATTTTGTGCAAAATTTCCTCATTTAAATCCAATTTATTCACAAATCAAAAGACATCACCCATTCCATTTTACCATTTTAATATAACTCGAAGTCCTGTGGCAAGTGGTGAATCATCAGTTATAGATACGGCAGGTGTGGAGATGTAGTCATAACCTTGCGTTCAGGCAACCCAGAACACAGAGTCATTTTCTCACTGGAGGCAGTAGTGGGATTCAGCAGCCCCCTGGGTCTCTGAGAAGCCTTTCAAGGATCACACTGCTCACTTCCTGGTGTGAGGAAGGGGCTAGAAAAGGTGCCCTAAAATTGTCTGCTTACCTAACACTGGCCTGATTACCATAGCAGGCAGAGATCCTATCCCATGGTCAACACACACACACACACACACACACACACACACACACAATGTACAAAAGCTTCTGCAAGGAATTACACTCACCAAATACATGGAATGTTCACACACTTATAGATAAAACAAAATACAGAAGACATGAAAGACAAATAGCTCTTATTGCAAGAGAACTAACACCCAAATAGCAGCCCTAAGTGAAACAAGACTGAAAAATGAAGGTCAGCTTGCAGAAGTCACAGATGGATACACATTTTTCCTGCAATGCCTGCAGTGAAGGGGAGTGCCATGAAACTGGTGTAGGTCTTGTAATCAAAATTAATCTAGTCGTCAAGCTTGTATGCTTAACAAAAGGAATGAATGACCATCTGGTGAAAATGAGGTTAGCACTTGCAGGAAAATGCCACACCACCATCAAATCATCAATGCCTGTGCTCCCACCATGTAAAACCCTGATGAGGTCAAAGAAAAAAATGATGAAGACCTGGAGATGCTTGTCACCAATATGTCAAAGATGACAAATTTATAAATCTGGCTTAGTCTAATACTAGAGAAATCTCAGTCCACCAGACATGGCAGGAACTTTTTGGGAGGAATGGAGTTGGAAGTAGCAACAGCAATGGCCATTTATTAATGAAGACATGTGCATCTCTTGACTAATGTGTCTTCCATTTAGCTAAAAGCTTGGTGGAGGCACTTTCATGCCAACGTTGGCATTTAATAGACTTTGAGATCATAAGAAGAGACAGACAGGATGTGAGAGTGATCAAGGCAATATA
Organism: Phalanger gymnotis; assembly: GCA_028646595.1. NCBI lineage: Eukaryota > Metazoa > Chordata > Mammalia > Diprotodontia > Phalangeridae > Phalanger > Phalanger gymnotis. The sequence goes on from CM053622.1 coordinate 814,610,625, forward strand.
TGGCACAGAGTGCTGTACCAATCATAGACTTATCTTCTCCAAGCTAAATATTTACATTCAGTCAAAGCAGTGGCCCAAAGGCAAAATGACTGCCAAAAGAATTAATGTCAACAGATTAGGGCACTTCTCTAAGCAGGAACAGTTTGTTTCTAAGTTGGAGTGAAAGTTGAGTCAACACCCAGTTGGCAACAATGGATCAGAAATGGAGCAGGCAGTTTCCAGTGATTTGATGTACAGCATTACATTCACTCATCTGGGTCAGCGCACTTGCAAATATCAAGACCGTTTTGACAAAAATGATGGGAAAATTAGAATCTGTTAAATGCAAATCAAGAACTACACATAATTTACCAGCAGGAGAGTTCATTCATCTCTAAGAAGGCAGTGTTGAGGGAGAGAAGAAACTCAGAGATGCAGGGATCCCAAACCAAAGTTCCTAGGGTGAGGCAGCCTGGAATTAATTCACAGATGCAAGCATTCTTTAAGTCAAGGAGGCAAAGAGTTATTATGCTTTTTCAGTGGGCAAAAGTTTTTAGGGAACCTGCAACCATAAAGAGGTGCAGGGTAATCTTTAAAATAGAAATTGAAAGAATCGACCAATCATCTCCTGAAAAAGACCCCAAAAAGAAAACTCCTACAAATATTGTTGCCAAATTCCAGACCTCCCAGATCAAGGAGAAAATACTGCAAGCAGCCAGAAAGAAACAATCTGAGTACTGTTTTACATAATGATATGCATGTGGCCTATGTTGAATTGCTTGCCTTCTTAGGGAGGGTGGGTGGGAAGGGAAGAGGGGAGAGAATTTGACACTCGAAGTTTTAAAAGTAGACGTTCAAAAAAAAGTTTTTGCATGCAACTAAGAAATAAGAAATATAGGCAATGGGGCACAGAAATCTATGTTGCCCTACAAGAAAGTAAGGGAAAAAGGTATGATGGGGGAGTAGGGTGACAGAAGGGCGGGCTGATTGGGGAATGGAGCAATCAGAATATATGCCATCTTGGAGTGGGGAGGAAGGAGAGAGATGGAAAGAAAATTTGTACTTCAAACTCTTGTGAAAATCAATGCTGAAAACTAAAAATATTAAATAATTAAATAATTGAAAATAAATAAATAAAATAAATAAGCAAAAATAATCAGGAAAAAAAGTTACACAGAGTCTACTGATTTTTCTTGAAATTCCAAACTGCTTTGCAAAAAATTAGTTAGATTTGCAGACCCAGTAAAGGTGGATATATTTGTCTGTCTCCTCTCCTTTCCCACATTGACTTTTGTTATCTTTTATCATTCTTAACTGTTTTTATGTTCTGTCTATAACACATGTGGTGGTATGCATCATCCTAGGCAAGTCAGTTAACTTTAATACTCTAGAAAATGGGGAGTAGGATGTGTTCTGGATACACTATAATTGCTGGTGTTATGGCTGCTGACCTCTTTTCAGGTTGCTTTCCACCTTTGGTGTCTACCTGATACACCTAACTCTCACCTGTGGCTCCAAGAAGCTGTGGCATGCAAGTGGCCATATCTTGGTAAACCAATTCAGGTTATGGGCTAAACCAGGTTGAGAGTAAGTGAGGGGTCTCAAACTGGTTGGTGAGTTAGGAAGTTGTGTACTCCAAGCATGTGGTAGAATGGGCAGATGAGAACAATTTGTTCAAATGGCCAAGAAGGTAGCTGAAGTAGGTGCTATGGAGCGCATAGAACTTGGTTAGACATGGAAGACACCAAGGTTCTCCACTGCCTCTTGAGCCATCGCCAGTCACTTTGACTCTTTCATGCCACTGGACTTTGGTCACTTTGGAAACAAGAGGCCAATGGTTTCATGCAACTCTGCCTCATTTAAATCCAATTTACTCACAAATCACAAGCCATCACCCCTATCATTTTACCATTTTTACATGTCTCAAAGTGCTGTGGCAAGTGATGAAGCAGCAAGTCTGGATAAATTGGGAGCTGTAGTCACAACCCTGCACACAGGCAGCCCAAGACATGGGGTTGTTTTCTCACTGGAAGTGGCAGTTGGATTCAGCAGGTCCTTGGGGGTATGAACGTCCTTTTAAGGATCACACTGCTCACCTTGTGGTGTGAGGAAGGGGACAGGAAATGTGAAATTAAAATTGTCTGTTTACCCAGAACTAGTCTGATTACCACAGCAGACCCTGATCCTACTCCGTGGTCAAAACACATGATAAAATGTACAAAAACTTCTGCAAAGACAATTCCACTGCCATTAATACACAAAATTTTCACACACATATCTATCACACACTTAAATCCAGTAGACATGAAAGAGGAATAGCTCTTGATACAAGCGAACTCAGTGAGTATCACATCCAAATAGCAGCCCTGAGTGAAATGAGGCTGGAAAATGAAAGTCAGCTTACAGGAGTCACAGATGGATACACATTTTTTTTTTCTAGAATGGCTGCTGTGAAGGGGTGCACCAAGAAGTTGGTTTAGGTTTTGCAGTCAAAACTAATCTGCTCAACTTTTTGCCTAACAAAAGGATTAAATAACAGTCTCTTGACAATGGGATTACCTCTTGCAGGAAAATGCCACACAAGGATCACATCATCAGTGCCTGTGCTCCCACCATCTGGTTAAAGAAAAAGAAATGATGAAGGTCTGGAGATCCTTATTATCAATGTGTATAAGGATAAAGAGCTTATAATTCTGCATGAATCTAATGATAGACAAATCTCAGTCTACCAGACTTGGCAGGGACTCCTTGATAGAGTTGAAAACAGCAACTGAAATGGCCATTTACCACTGAAAACTTGTGCATTTCATAACCTTTTTATCATCAACACTGTCTTCCATGTACCTAAAAGTTTTTTGGATGCACCCTCACAGCAAACATTGGCATTTAATAGACTATGTGATTGTAAGAAGAGAGAGACAAGATGTGAAAGTCATGAAGACAATGTGTGGAACAGAGTGCCATACTAATCATAGACTTATCCTTTCCAAGCTGAATATTCATATACAACAAAAGCAGTTCCCCAAAGGCAAAATGACTACCAGAAAAATTAATGTCAACAGATTAGCGATTAGAAGATTAGAAGAGACAGAAGAAATTAGAAGATTCCTCTTCTTTGTTTCTAATTTGGAGGGAATGTTGACTCAACACAGTTGACAACAGTGGATCAGAAAAGGAGTGTGCAGTTTTCAAAGATTTGATATATGGCACTGCATTTATTCAGTTGGGTCAGAGCACTTGCAAACATCAAGATTGATTTGAGAAAAATAATGGAGAAATTTACAAGCTACTAAATGAAAAGCAAGAACCCCACATAATTTACCAGCAGGAGAGTTCTTCCATCTCTAAGAAGACAGGATTTAGTTCCATCAAAAGTAAAATACAAGTGAAGCTTGGCTCAGTAAGAAGGCAGGTGAAATTCAATTTTACGCTGATAGCAACAATCCAAAGTGCTCCTATGATGCCCGAAAGGCTATTTATGGGCCAAAGACCTATGGTGCATCTCAACTGGTTGATTTGTTGTTTTCCTTCATTTTAGAGGACCAAAATGACATCAGTATGCTACATTCAAGTTTCAATGTGTCCAATTGTGCCTGATCAGACCAATATGAAATCAGAATTCTCTACCACAGATTGGTCACAAATAGTCCCTGTGAACATTTGGGGGGATTCTCTAAAGTTGGGCATCTTGTTTTTCTTTTGAGTTCTCAGTGCATCTGCACTTTCTGCTTCATCAATTTCCTGTGAACACAGGACTATGAGACAGGTAAAGTGGTAAAAATGGTATGTGTGATGTCTTTTGATTCATGGTTAAATTGGATTTATGTGAGGCAGAGTTGCATGAATTTATGGGACTCCTCTCCTGTAGAGTCATCACAATCCAGTGACAGGTCAGAGACAAGATGACTGGTGAGGGCTCAAGATGCAGTGGATGAGCTTGGTGTCTTTGATGTCTAATCAAGCTCTAATGGCACCAGAGCACCTGTTTCAGGTGTCTTCATGGTCATTGGAAAAAAATTGTTCCCATGTGCCCATGCCACCAGGGGAATTCTTCACATGCTTGGGGTTGAAACACCCCTGAACAAGACTTCGTAACTCATGAATGGGTTTAAGATCCTTTGGTTCCCCTATACCTGGTTTACCTTGTCTGCTGAAATGGTTTAACTGGATGTGGCTGCTGTGCATGCCACAGCTTCTTGGAGACACAGGTGAGAGTTGGATGGAACAGGTGGACACCAAAGGTGGAAAACAGTCCTGAAAAGGGCTTGGCAACCAACTACTCAGCACTGATGGAGCCACATTGAATAGCGATAAGGACATGATCCTAGAGTGATTGGCTGAATACTTCCATATCTTTCTCAATAGACCTTCATCAATCAATACTGAAGCCATTGACTGTTTACCTCAGGTTGAAGTCAATCCCTCCCTTTCTAAATTTCCAACTGAATAAGAGGTTTTGAATGCCTGTGGGCTCCTTTTGTGTGGCAAAGCACCTGGTGCTGATTCTATTCCAGCTGAGATTTACAAGGTGGAGAGTCCATTGCTTTTAGACAAACTGAAATTTTCCAGTTTATATGGGGATAGGACATGCCCTGGAGTTCAAGGGCACATCCATTGTCTATCTCTATAAAGGTAAAGCAGATAGATTGTCCTATGACAATCACAGGGGAATTTCTTAGTCATTGCTGGCAAGATTCCTACCAGTGTCCTCCTTAATTGTCTGAGCCTTCCCCTGGAAGATAGCCATCCACATGAGAGTTAGTGTGACTTCACAAAAAGGGAAGGGACAGTCGATATGGTTTTTGCTGCCTGACAACTCCAGGAGAAATGCTAAGAGTAGAACAGATGTCTGTGCACAATGTTTGTAGATCTGACCAAGGCCTTTGATACTTTCAGTCAAGAGAGCTTAAGGGAAAATATGGCAAAATTCATTACCTAGAGAAGTTCATCAGCATTGTACGTCAGTTTCATGATGTCATGCTTACCCAGGTTCTGGATAATTGACAATGCTCCAGCACTTTCCCAGTCATCTATTTGGTGAAACAAAGCTTACACTTCCTCCTATGCTTTTTAGCATGATGCTTTCAGTTATGTCATCAAACAGCTTCAAAGTGGATGAACACGGCATCAAGGTCAGCTACTGCACTGATGCTAAATTCTTCAACTTGAAAAGCCAACAAGCCAAGACCAGGGTGGAGAGAGTGTTGGTGCATGATTTTTTGTTTGCTAATGATTGTGCACTCAATGAAGCCTCTGAAGCTGAGCTGCAACAAAGTGTGGATCAGTTCTCTGCCGCTCATACTAACTGTGGCCTACCAATTAACACCAAGGAAACACAGGTGTTGGATGTCCAGGAGTCAAGATGGTGGAATGCTCAGTAAATCACTATAGCTGCCCCATATTCACCTCCAACATCCATAAAATGGTGCCCCAGAACAAATCTTAGAACAATGGGGCTAGCAGAAAGATGGGATAGAGCAGTTTTTAGTCCAGGAGACTTGGAGAATTGGCAAGAAATGTCCATCTCACTCAGGGAAAAGGGGAGTAAAGTCCAGGACAGGAAGCATCCCAGCAAGACAGCAACAAGTCCTACCCTAGTAAACCAGTGGAAGATCCTAAGCCCCAGTGTGGTGGGCAAATGCCAACCACAGGACATCCCACTTGCCTTCAAAACCAGCATATTCCAGGTCTCATGATGGAAAATGCTATCAACATTCAGAGTAAAAACTGAGGGACTCTGAGTGTAGATCAAGGCATAGTATTTTCACTTTTTTTTTTTATCATTTCCCCTCTCATTTGGTCTGTTTTTTCTCTTACAACATGACTACTATGGAAATATATAACCTATATCAAATTGCTTACCATTTAAGGAAGAGTGGTGGGGAGGGGAGGGGATAGAAGTGGAGGGCAGGAGGAGGGAGGAAGAAAATTTTGGAACTCAATATTTCATTAAAATGAATGTTAAAATTGTTTTTAGATATAATTTGAAAAATATTATTTTCCAAAAAGAGTATGTGGTAGAGAATGGGAGGGTTAGAACTGGTGTGGAGAATTTCTTTACACTAGAGTTCCTTTAAGCAATGAAATCAAAGGTCCCTTCCTCATCCATATCTTTGTCATGAACAACAAGTTATGCAGACCTCAATGTTGCATGCCCGTGAAACCTGGACGATCTGGCCATTAGGCTAAAAGTGAAACTGGAATGGACATTGCACAAGAATGGTAGTGAGATGTCATAAGAAAATTTGTTCACATTCTAAGAATTGTGTATAAAATATCAGACTTTAGAGTATCACAGTTTAGAATCAGATGGTTACAAAAATTGGAGTGAGCATGTTATTGCATGAAAAGCCCTGAGGAGGAACTGTTTGTGGGGGGAGGGGGAGAAAGGAGCAGTGGAGTAAAGTCACTGATTCCTTGATTTTGGACTTGGTCTAGGTCTCCTTCACTCCTCTCTTTTGAATGGGGGAAAACTTTGTGTTTTCAAAAGAATCAGGAGAATTTGGGAAATTCTATTTCCATGGGTATATGAGTATTTCCCCCTGATCAGATAATACTGGTGTCTGCATTGAACAATCACAGGTACATCATATGAGTCAGGCATTCACAAGAATCACAGCAAAGAAGTTACACTAAGCCTAAAGGGAACATCTCAAGCAACCTAAACAGGGGTCAAAAAGGACTTCTGAGTACCTAGAGCTGGATGTTACCCACATGCCCCATGTCTACTTCAGCAGACCCTCATCCTGGATTCTGCATTTACTTCTGAGACAGCAAAAGGCCTCTAGTACATTAAGTGGCTTTCCTTCAGCAAACTTGTCGGACCTGGACAAAAACTTAATCAGATCATCTGGCTTTGATGGGCTAAAATATGTATTGCTCCACGAAATTTCTGAATTAGTGTTATCATATTTTCTGAATATTTGAACTTAATCTGAGCTTAGAAGGATATATCACTATGGGCATAGAAAGCAATCTCCTTTGCTTTTAAAAGTATTTAGCTATTTCCATGTATTTCTTTTTTTTTTTAAGTTTTTGTCTCATCTTTTTTTTTTTAATTTACATCTTTAGTTTTCAGCATTAATTTTCACCTGCGTTTGAATTACAGATTTTTCTCCCCATTTCC